>JAXRKP010000377.1:5000-140000 GCA_037039925.1 Doris montereyensis | reverse complement strand
AAAAGTCACCGGAGTTACGAAAAGGTTAAAATATATGAATCAGGAAAATAACGAAAAGCAAATATACATAATATAATATAAATAGATGTAAACATCTGGGCCAAAACTTTGAACTATCAAATCACTCAAAGCCTTGCAATATATAACATTTTTTGTGCTCAGAAATATTTTTTATATATCAGTATGGTTATGGACGATGCTTTCTTCTTATTCTCGTGAAAATCATTACATTTATTTTGAATACTAGCTGAACCAAGCAGATTCCAACTTTTTGATTATCTTCAAAATTTCGGCGTGAATGGCGGCCATAGATAACATTCTCACATTGCTGGAATTAACTGTCGCCATTACATTTAGATACATTCAATCAAGTTTACCCTCGTTTTTTTGGTAAGTATTCCATGCATCATAATTTATATGGAGTCCTAGTATGGTGACGTATATGATCTTTCTTAATGCAGGGAAATAGATTCTAAATCTGTAGATCAAATTCTAGATCTAGTTAGAGTAAAGGAATCTACTAATCTTAGATCTAGATCTAATACTATAGATAGATATAATAGATCTAGATCTAGATAGATAAAGATCTATATGATCTAGATCCTAGAAACAGCTGCACGCTAGACGACCAGCGGGTGTTTAGCCCACGGCCATAAATGCTTCCCCATTGTTAAAACCCGGCCGCCTGGCGAAACCCAACCCGGGGTTACACCTTCTCTTTCAACGATCAGATTGAAGATTGGCTTGGCAAACCTATTTTTGTTACCTATTTTAACCCAAGTAGAGCTCGTGGTGTTACCAGAAATGACCTTCTTACAGTGAGGTGTTGCCCCAGCCATTTGCATGAAAAAAAATGAGTGTGTGCAGCAGTGAAGTTAGGATTTAGATTTAGTTTGAACAATGAGTTCACCTTAACAGATGACAAAAGCTCTATAAAGCATTTATCTTCTATAAGTTGAAAGAATAAGGAATTCATATTGAGATGTTAACTTAAACTAAGAACTCAACAATAGCAGCGATAGCCGTGTTATCAACTTAGGCTTGCACGAAGTTTGTAGAATGGGAAAGCGTCACTTTAACAAATGCTAACAAGGCTACCGGGAAAGCCACGAGCTTAAAATAAATTGTAATCTCATTGGCTGTTGTTTAACTATTAACTCAAAGGTCAAACTACGTCATAAACCATTTAAAGAAAGTGGAAATTTCCATTAAGGAGGCGTAAGTGTCTGACCCTAAATATAGGTTCTGCCCGCTTCCCTAGCCAATGACGGCTGCCCTAAAAATGTGGCCTGCGTGCTTCCCAGGCCAACCGTAACACGCCCTAAATGAAGGGCGGTTAGTGTGTAAATTCCCCGACCTGAAGACGCTGTCCTAGATTCAATTTCCCCACAAGCAGATCCCTGTGGTGTGTTTTTACATTTTCTACCTCAGTTAAAGAGCAGGATTAACATGGGTAAGGTAGTGCAACTGAAATGCAGCCAGGGTCAGGGTATGAATTTCGACCATGATCATGTGTGTAACAGTAGTATGTAGTTATAGAATTGAAACGTGTGTACTGTATCTATATCATTGTACAGGAGATAACTCACACATGGTTGACATGGGGAAAAATACTATTGTTTAGCTTGGATTATGAGTTTTGATTCAAAAGGGTGTTGCATTATAGGTAGCCATTGTTGAGGTCGATAAAGAGAGGGGGGGTGGCATACTTGAAGAGAACATTAGGGAATATTGTAGTTGTAGTAAAATGTTCTGGAGGGAAGTAAAGTGACAGCGAAGTAAAATGCCATGGAAGAAAAGTGAGTAAGAAAACATGATAAATATGGTGGATATTAGTTACTGGGATAAAAGAGGATGAAAAATGTTTGGTGAGAAGAGATGGATTTGAATGTAAAGAAATGAAGATAAACGAAAAGAGATGATTCACTTGTTTTCGTCTGTTCTTAGATTGTTTTCTTTTATTGCATTTGTGTGTGTGAGTAATTATTTGGCTAGAGCCTATGAGGAGGCACCTGTGAAATGTTTTATAGAATCAGAGGATGAATAGTCTGCAAGACTATAATGACGATATACTTTTGAACAATAAACCCATAGATATATTGGTAGTTACCATACAGGACTCAGAACTCAAAAACGCTGTCTTGTCAATCCAGCAATGTACTACTATAGGACTATGATGATAGTGATACAGATCTCTCTTGAATTTTGATTCTAAAAAGATAACATTGGGTTGTTTTTTATATTGCAGCCCTCTTCTTTATATTTTTTGTACTTGTATTTAAATGCAATGCTCTTACATACTACTATTTTGGAATTTTAAAGGGGTGGTAAAGTTCAGGGTTTTTTTTCAGAGCTTGTCCCCATCCCTGTTATGTTATCTTCCCGGTTTCTGTTTCTTTTGTCTGTGTATAGGGGTCTTGAAAAAAATGTATGGATCTTGAAATTTGAGTGGGGACCCTGGCTCTGGTCACTCTTACCCTTCCCTCCCTCACTCGATAAATCTTTCAGAAAGACAGTCCAACCTTCTCTCTCTTTGGTGGTGAGAAAATTTTGAGAAAGGTCTTACTCTTGTGTCACTTTTACCCACGGAGATTGTACTCTGTATGACACTCATGTCAACCCATAAAGAAAGAGCATTGTTGCCGAATGTCTTCACCATCACCCCTTGTTGTAGTCTTGAGTGAGAAGAATGTAGTAGATCTATGAGATGGCCTATTGGGTCTTGTCCTCAAACCAACAAATGACAAAACCCCAATCCAAACGATAACAAAGAAGAAAGAAAGAGAGTTTGCATGTATTTTCAAACAAAAATGGCAATGTAAATACACAGTAATGGATCAAGGCCTTTGACTCTGCCAAATTACAAAATTTGTTTGTGGACCGTGCATTTTAGCGGAGACTACTATATATCTTGGGTCAGGTATGTATGAATACGATCAAACAGAATTTCTAGACCATTCTTTGTGAATCAAGTTATTTTAATTTTAATAACTGATGCCATGGCCGGAAAAAAATTTTAAAATTAGTTTGCAGCTTCCATCGTCAATGCGTATGATTGCAATGTTTTCATGTCTACATTAAGTGTTTAGTTTGGATTTTTTGCATTGATTTGTGTTTTTTTTTATACTTCCAGTATTGCATTGTATCTTAACAAGATGCCAAGGACAAGGAAAAGGAGTAAAGTCACTCTAAAAAAGCAGCTGTGGCAACTGAGGAGGCTTCTGTAGATGGCGAGAACCCTACTGAGGAAGGACAAAATGAAAATGTCAATTCTGAAACACGTAATAAAGATCAAGATACAGAGGAAATCATGGAGACCACTGAAGATCAAGAGAAAATTGCTGTTCAAGATGTTGACACTAAAGAGACCGACCCTTCAAGTAAATTACAAAAGCTAACTGATGATGAGGATCATGCTGACACAACTGTTGATAAAGCATCTGAAGTTGAGGCAATGGAAGACCAACAATTTGAAACAAAAGAAGAAGACCTACACAAAAGAAGGAATAGATGGGGCTGAGGAGGAAACAAAAGCTCAAAAACAAAACAGAAAAAAGAACCACTAATACACTACAGGCCTCAACCGATCCCTAAGTTTTGCAATACCTCATTGATTGGTGAGTGCAAGCTGTGACCTTTCATTATTTTCCATGAGACTAAGATTGACTAAAATCATACTTCAGGAGTCCAGCAAGGTCGGAAATTGGTCGTATTTTTCATACTCAGGTCGGAAATTGATAAATTGATCTCTTGGGTAGGAAAACAAGTAGGAAGTTTCCCGGTCGAGAAAATACCAGGAGAAATGATATATTGAGGACAAACATGAGAGAAAATCATGAAAATCGAAGTAGACATGAACAATTATCGGCATCGCGAAGTAGGAAAATGCCGATAAGTTTGTGGACGATGAATCATCATTTTGTCGTGCATTTCCGGTCATGCATGCTTTGCTGTCTGTCGATTCTTTCATGTTGAAACTAAATGACTCTGATACTTTCTTTAAAATTGTAAGTTTGCCCAGGGAATTAGTATCTGCTTTCGACACAAAGTTTTCAATACTTTCTTTAGTTTTCTATACCATGAACTGCGTATCTACGGACCAGCCTCTTTTTCTTCAATTCAAGTTCACCTCTGGAGAGATTAAGAATGTCATGTATGTTAAAAGTTGATCGCGCACGTTGTTATATGGTTCGTGTCAAAGGGAGAGAGACAGGGGGCAATGTGCATATTTTAAGTCTGATCTTGCATGTGTGTGTTTAAGAAGGGTAGACAGAATGTTTGTGTGTGTTTAATGCGACCAATTGCACATGTATATATTAGTATCAGAGAGATAGAGAGTGTCTATTGAGAGTCGGGAGTTTACTGGTGGCTGAGAGGCAAATGCAAGTATATAGTAAGAATTGAGGAGGTAATATTGAGAAATAAATCTTATGATCGAATGGATATCATGCACACACGACCTGATAGCAGAATAGAGTTGGGGGGGGGGGGGGGGCAGGGTGAAGAAGGTCAGTGTGAAAACATGATGGCAAAAAAGACGACTGACGTACGTTATCGAAAAGAAAGAGAGAAAAACGAATATGTCTTACAGTACGGTGTAGACAGGGGTAGGAAAGGGTAGTGCCAGGAAGAAGGCAATAGTAGTGATATTAGGCTTAGGTCTAGATCTAGATTCTGGTTTTATTGAAGAAGAAAGAAAGAAGGGTAGGCGGTTGCCAATATAATGTAGATTTTTACTAGGGGAGGGGATGGGTAGATGTTTTATGTTGCAGTCAATTACAAACTCTAGATCTAGTTTAAAGTTTTTAATCCTGAGAAAGAACGAGAGAGCCTTGTGGGGGGGGGGGTAAAAATAAATCAGCGGACAATTTACAATTGGCAGAGCCATAAGTCTGAGAAAAGGCCTTCAAAACCTCATTTTCTTCTCCATGACTGAAGTAAGTATTTGTGCGTTTTGTGTAGGCTATGATATTGTCACTCTTGCGTTTGATTTGTTTTCGAGTTTAGGAGATAATTTTATATTTTGTCATTTTTGCACTGTTTGCATGTTTTGTGAAATCTATCAGCTATAAGAATTTTTTTTTAATTTTCCTGTGAAGAAACGTTAAAGGAATATATGATCACGTTTCATTTCATTGAGATGAGCTAGAAAGTCATTCACTTCTGATTTGAATTGACAATAATGCATTGAAATTGGAAATATTTACGCTGTTCTCCGTTTCTGGCGTCGGAAGAGTATATTTCCTATATAGGATTTTCAGTCAACTTTTGCAGGACACCCTTTATATAATTTGTAATGCTTGTCAATTAAGTATTCATCAATTTGAATGCTTTCAGTTCGACTTTTCATCAATTTGAATGCTTTCAGTTCGACTTTTCATCAATTTGAATTTCTGTTTACCACTTTTTGCTCTTGTTTTAACAATGTCAATACGTTTTTGTGAATGAAATCATTTCAGAAAAATGGGAGTGGCACTTGAAATTTTTTCCAATTGATCAAGCAGATATTCGATCTTGTATTCTCGAATCTGTCTCAAAAATTGCTCAAGAGACCTGGATGTATATTGATAAACAAAACTATGGAATGGGGTAGGTCACTTTTTTTTTTATTTACATTTTTGCAAATGATCATTGCAAAGTGGACAATTAAGAAATGCTCCCTGGTTTTAATTTAATTATGTGTTTTTTTTTATGTGTATGCCTTGCTCTCTTTGCCACCACAAATTTTTTCCATGTGATAACAACAAAAAAGGCGGGTTGTCGTGCATTCATATTTTGTGTTGGACTTTTTCTTTCTTTTTTGCACTTGTATTTCTGGCAACTATGTCATATCCATTGCCGCTTTCTTATGTTAATCTGTTTATACCTGGTATAATCTGTGCTCTCCACAACAACCTCTGGTTTAAAGTTATTTATGGCCAGAAAATTCAACATTGATATTTCTGTATGTTTCCGAAGAGTCATTGCTTCTTTAGCCTTTGTTAGATTTATTTTCCTTTTGTAAATTCCCTTTATCATTTCCATGTAAGTTGTCAGCGTTGATTTGATATAAGTGACACAAAGTTTACAACAGATTTTTTGGCGTACATTATCAATGCACATCTTTTGTTTTTCTATTAGACTTTGCCAGGGCCTCGTAGTTTTAGACTTTCCTTTTAAAATTATTTTCCGACCTTTGACAGTTGTCTGTATACAGAAAAATAATGACTTTGTGAATCATCATTTTGTTATGAACAAAATAGGTTGCAAAAGATATCTGGTGAAAGATAAGTTTGAAACAAAGGATCTATTTTAGAGTCTCTTGTTTCAACTTTCAAAATGGGTTGCAAAAAAATTTGGTAAAGATAAGTTTGAACACAAAAGAACTATTTAATTCTTCTTCTCTATTTGGAGTATCTTGTTGGATACATTTATAGGAAGCGTTTCAACTAACCAGTATAGAAACGATGAATGCAGATTATACTGTTTGACATTGTGACTGTCAATTCTTGTTATGAATGGTATATTTACCTGAACAAGGTATAAATGAAATGCCTTGTGAGTTTTGGGCTTTGATTCTTTGCACCCATTTTTTCAGTTTGAAACAAGATGAGCTGATGATGTTTGAATTTAAAATTTAAAAATTATTGTGAACATAATTCAAATCAAGTAGTTGTCGTTGTTTAAAAGACATTGGGATCGTTTACATGTAATTTTATTTCCTTATTTGCTATACTATAAGATAGCTTTTTTTTTTTTATCCCAGTTGTGAATTAAATTTTATATTAACTTTGATTATTAAAACATTCTTTCTATGTGTATGATAATGTCCATAATGGTTGTATATATATTCTTAAATACTTATTTACATCTTTCTTTCTTTACCAATTGTGTTTCTGATTTTGTCTCTTTTAGTTTTCCCTACTACTCTTCTTAGATATTTCATTTTTGCTGCCTGTACTCTACTGTATTCTCTACTGTCTAAGGCCCAGGTTTCACTGCCATAGAGGAGAGTAGGACAATAAACTGTTGTATACTGCCATTTTAGTTTTTGTTGACAATTTTTCTTTACCTACAAAGGCCTTTCCTAGATGGTTATATATTGCACTTGCCTTTTGGGTTCTCTGGCTGATTTCTTCTCTTAGTTTTCCCTCAGAGTTAATCATTACTCCTAGGTAATTGTAGCTGTGAACTTGTTCTAAATTCTCCCTGCCCAATTTAAGATTTTGTGTTTTAGCTTCCCTAGTTACTAGCATTGTTTTGGTTTTCTTTGCATTTATTTCATTCCTCTTTTATTTAGTTCATTGTTCATAATATTGAAATTCAACTGAAGGTCACTTTCTGATTTTCCAAACAGAACTAAATCATCAGCAAATGAAAGCATTGATACATTTACTGGTTTGAGCTTCCACATACCTACATTCATGTTCTTCATTTTTAGGATGCCTTTGCGACTGAATCCATAAATGTGATAAACAACAGAGGACTTAGGATACAACCCTGTCTTACCCCTATATATACATCAAATTCTGCAGATATGTTTCCAGCCACTCTCACTGCACATGTTGGTTTATTGTAAAAAAATTAATGGCTTCTATTAAATTTTGCTCTACATTGTGTTTTTTTTTAAGGAATGCCATGGTTAGTCCCTCCTCACGGTGTCAAATGCCTTTTCTCGATCTGTAAAACACAGGTGCAAGTCAATGTTTCTCTCAGGAATTTTTCTATTATTTGTCTAATTTCTCTATTATTTATCTAATTGTAAATATGTGGTCTTGTACACTTCTTCTTGGTCTAAATCCACTCTGATGTTCTTCAATCTGATCCTCTACTCTTTTCCTTAGTCTCATTTCCAGTATCCTGGCATACACCTTTCCTGGTACGCTAAGTAGTGATATCCCTCTATAGTTTGAGCATTCCATAGTTGATCCTTTCTTATGTATTGGTACTACCGTTCCCTTTTTCCAGTCGTCTGGCACCTATTTGGACTTCCATGCTTGTTGGCATATTGTATGTAGTAGTTTGTCTGCCTCTCTCCCTTCGTTTTTAATCATTTCTAGATAAACTTGATCTGCTCCTGGGGTTTTTCCTAATTTCACTTTTCTTATAGCTGTTTGGATTTCTTCCATTGGGTTTTCCTAATGACTTGCCAATTTTTGTCCAGGATTTGAAGCTTCTTTTGTAAATCATTTCCTGGTTTATTCTTTTTTTCAAGATGTAGATGTGTATTTTGCTGTGCAAAATTCAAGTTGTTAGTATGGAGGCTAAGAGAAAAAGGACCTGATCCAATGTTTGCTTCCTCATTAACTGACATAACCCACACTATAATCACGTAATTTATTTAATCCAGAGACTTATGATGTAAGTAATTATACAAATTTGGATGAGAAAAACTGAATAAAGAAAAGCCTCATCCAATGGGACCAATGTGTGAATAAATTAAAACAAATCTTACAACTCCTTCGATTCATAATCCTCATGTTAAAATTAAGACCACAGACAGACAAGGATAAAGATCAGACAGACAAGGATATAGATTCATAGCCAGATCGTTTGTTTTTGGAAAAGTCATCAGCTGTGAAAAAAGTTATTGCGAGAAAAAGGAAACCTGGAAACCCTTCACGCTTTTAACGCTGAGGTAGTAAGCGCGCAGATGGGTTGTGGTCTCTCACCACGAAGACCCGAAGTCACCTTGGGTATGGCCAATGCGGCAATAAAACTGTTCACACCTTGATCACGATGAGCAACCAGTCTAAAGACGCCTGGTGATTGCATGCCACTTACGACATCAAGAAAGAGATGTGGGCGTCGTCCGGAAGACTGTTCAATTCTAATTGCCCGATGACAAACCAGTGATCCAATGGGACAAAGGATGTGCTGTACATTGGGTGGAGTTATGAAGAGAAGATTGGTCAACGTTTAGTACATTAGGTTCTACAATGGATAGGTAATGAGCGTGGTTGCAATGTATGGCACATTGTTGATGGGCATAAGCCCTATTAGATTAGCAATCGGATTGCATGTATGATAAAGAAAAGCAGAATATTTAATCAATTACAGATGTATTTTATGGTACTTTGGAGAAAAAGATACCTGCAGTTGTCGTTGAGACCAAGCATTTAGGCGAAAATTTTGGTTTTAGAGGGGCAATTTGTATAGAAATAATTCGGTTTCACTGATATGGCGGGCATTTAGGCGGTCACTACTGTACTCCTGATGTTTCTATATTGTTGCCTACTCTAGCGTTTAAATCTCCTAAAACCATTAGTTCCTGTTTGTGTTTATGATTCTCTGCAGCTATTTTTAAAACACTTATCTACATCACATCCTATAATTATGGTCTTCATGTACCACCTAAACTGAGATGGGCACTCTACATACAGCGCATTATAAGATGGGACAATGATTCAGAGGAAATTCTATTTCATAAATGTGACTTTATTCCCAAAATATGTCATTAGTTTATTCAAAATTTTCATTATGTGACCTTAATTATAAATACACTCATAAAATTTAATATGGGTACTCACCCAGTCCTTGGGCGTCATGGAGGTGAAAGGTCTTGAACATGACAGCTTTACTATTTTGTCACAATTTTTGGGCAAACTTCATACTCCTATGATAGCATCATTTTTCTTTTCACACTTGACATGTATATTGTAGATGGCGCAAAATTTTCTGGAAAGTAACAGATGACAAGTCTTTTTTAATTCAAATGATCTTAGAGTGAGACCATTGAAATTTTGTCATTTTATTTATTTGTGTAATTATATTTGATTACCAGCTCATATGAATTATGTGCCAAAACACCAAATGATGCTGCATTGATCATGCTGAAAACTCTGTCAATGCCTTTGATGTATCGGTATCTTACTGTGGAAATAACAAGGAGGGGCCAAAATCGTGAAGAAGTTGAGAGAATTACAAAGCCGGAGAAGAAGAGAAGATGGGCTCGATGACCTTCCGTACTGTGAAGTTTTGGAGAAAGGTGAGCTAGGAATTGAATCCTTTAAAATATGGTAACAAAGGGGTTTCTTTAAAAATATGCTTAAAAAAGTTGAATGTTTTCTTATCATGATCTTATAATTTATTGAATAAGGGATTGTCGTGTCTCATAGTTGTCTTTATCATCATCCGCTGCAATCATTTGGGATGTAGTATGCTCTCAACAAGATCTAACAATCCATGTTTTGTGTCATCTTTTCACATCTTATTTTTCTTTCTTATTCATTCTACCATTTTCTCTGGTCTTCCCATTTTCCCCATGAGTACCATATAGTCAATGCTTGTCGGTAGTCTTCTCAATGTGTGTTCTAGTCACTTGCATCATAATAACTACAAAAGTGTTTGTATTTCATGTTTTCAATGCTTATAATATATAACAAATAACTGCTCTTCTCCACAGCTACACTTCTTTTAGACTTCCTGCACACTCCTGCAATAGAGAAAACCAAAGGTAAGTAAATTCAATCTATGATGCACTCTTATTTTTAATATTGAAACAAAATATATTAACTTGTGTTTTACATGGCATTCGTTCCTCAGGACAAGAGGTTTGTACGTGACAAACATTTTGGATATTTTTGGGTTACTGATTATGAACAAAATGTGTCTGTGATTTGTGTCTTGGTCTTCTACCCATCTGCTACCAACATTGTTGAATGTTGCTCATAAGGATAGAGACAGAAAAAAAAACACAAAGATACACACAAAATAAAACCAAATGCCCCAATTTTTTTTTCTCACCCTGTCATCATCCACCTGTTCGACTACCACCATCTCCATTTAATTTCAGGACAGGAGAAGAAACGCAGTCTGTTTGTGAAATATTTGCCAGAATGCACTACAAAAGAGTTCCTCAAAGTGCTATTTCCTGTTGCTAATAATTTGGACATCATAACAACTGGAGAAGGTCGCCGGTGAGTACAGCAGACACCAGTGGCAGGGCCCAGAGAGTCGGTGAAAGACCCGCCCTGTGGCCCTGACAAGTCACTGACTGCCCGTTAACTTGGGACGTCTATAACTCACTTGACACGACCTGGGAAAAAGGATATGAGTATAGTTATTTTTTCCCTCATTTGTTTAATCGGAAGGTACCTATTCGTTTTCTTCTTTATTTATTTCCAGTATAAGTTTCAGGTGAGTGACAAAGAAATAGAGGAGACGGAGAGAAGAAAGATTTTTTTTTTCAGTTTGAGAATACTGGATGGAAAAATGCTTGGTCCTTGTTATATGACTGGTTTAGAGAAAAATTATTCCAGCAAAGAAAGAAAGAGGGATGGCAGTCGAGACATGAATTTAGCCAATGGTTCCCTGCAGAAGAGGAAATTGAAATAACATTTTCCGTTTTTTTTTTTTGGTTTTTTCCTGACCCTCAATGCTGATGCATCAGCTGGGTCACACTTATGTTTAACATTTGTATATTTCTGAAAGATTGTCTTTACTAGACAGGTAAAAGTACTAGTGAAAGTCCTAACTGTTATCCCTTTCCCAAATCTCATTTATTTTCAGCGTTGGTGTCTTGAATGTCTCAACAGTGCCCAACATCTTTGGAATTTGCAATGCATATGTGACTGTTCACGTAGAGAAAAACAAGACCATCACTTTGGACTGGCACGAAGGTACTTATCTGTCTGGGGGGTCCTGGAGTGAAAATGTTCCTGTTTGTTCCTATCAATTTAACTTACGTATAGGTGTAATGGGCATTGTGTACTGAGTTGAAATATGTCATTTTTTCCTGACTCTTCCGGTTGCCATGGAAATGGTGGCCATCTTGGATTTTGCCCCAAATTTCGCCAACTTCAATATCGATAGGCCTTTTCATTTTTCAACAAATTTGTTTCAAACTTGGCAGACACTTTATTTGATACAATATCGAAATTTGATTAGATCGGATTTTGGAAAATAGCATATGAGAACAACCAAAAATGTACGAAAAAATTAAATTTTTCCCAAACTATAATATATTAAAAAAAGCATCTAATCATTTCTTTGTTTTCCCCCACTCATCATCTATACCAATTTTCACGAAGATATGTTGCGAAAAGTAGATAGGAAATAATGAACAAAAAGGACATTGTGAGAAAATCGTTTTTTTTTCTCTCTTATTTTCTGTTATTTGAATACAGTTTTCTCCCACTAACCTAAGAAAAGAGTAGGATAATACTTTGAAACATCATAAAACCTTGATAGGCTCTCAACTACTTATTGACACTGTTTCAAGTGCACCAACACGTTTTTACTCATTTTGAGATGGTGCCTTTTGATAATAGGTGAGCAGAATATGTTTCATATCTTCCGGCAAATCTAAGGCAATGTTTATAATAGATCCTCAAATAAGTTTGTTTTGGATAGCGGTTATTGTGACGATCAAAAGAGTACCAACTTGCCATACTTTAGATAATATTTTTGACTTTTATTGTATAATAGCTGTGTTGAAAGATGGCCTGTATTGTTTCTAAAAAATTGTATAAATTCAAAGAATCGATACTGAGCTTCTTTTAGAGCTTCTTTTATGATATCATTATGACGGGAATGAACTGCTCTATCTACTAGTATGACGGGACAATGTATAAAAAGCTAGGTTGAATGATAAACATTATGTTAAAACATGATGGTCAAAGGATACTTATATTATGTATGCTTGCGATACCATTTACACATGTAGGTTTAAACAAATTCTGCAAAATTTCATTTGGGTCCTTTATAATTGAGTTATAAGCGAATTTTGGATGGAGCTGGATTCTGTTTGTCCCTGCGATTAAGCATTTTGAGCCTATGGAATTGCTGAAAGTGGAAATTGTGGCAACAGAAGTTGAAGATAGTTTTTCTACTCTGTCTTTCTAATGTATTTTAAAAGCTAAGACGTCTCTTTACTGTAATGTAAACAGATTTAAAGGCTCATCTTATAAGTTATTTTAATAATCATAGTTTATACTATGAACTTAGTTATGCATTATGTTTGCTTTTTTGTAAGATTGTTCTTTAAGCTACATAAGAACCATCAAATAGTTTTGCCATAGTCGGTTTCCTGGTATAGTGGCCATGATATTCCCCAATCCTGGATAATTGGCTAAATAATATTATTCTATGTGGCATGAGGAAAAATCTCACCTTATTGGCTCAGATTTGAAAATAGAGAAAGCAATGTAAATTACATCATGACAGGGGGGGGGCATTAAATAGAGCTGTTGTGTTCCTAAGAGTTCGAAAATAAGTGTGTCTGCATATCCTAGTCTCCATTGTACAATAGGCAAACTGATGAATAATTTCTTTAGTTTTTTAACACCTGTTCCACGAAGGCCAGCAGTTGCTATCTTCTTCCTGTCAACTTATGCCATGAAGGTCGGCTTTTTTCCATGTGGATGGGGGGTTCCCCCTAAAATGTGTCTAATTTAATTGATTTTTCCCATATTGGCTCAAGTAAAGCTTAAAACTAGGTTTTTGATTAGTCGGCCAATTATGTTCAGATCTGCCACTCATACGGATTTAATCGGAATCATTCCGGTTTTTTTTCCTTTTCAAGGGCATGTGGATTTTCCAATTTGGTCCATGATCATTCTGATTTTTTGCATTACTCATAAAGCGTTTCCCAAAGCAAAATTTAGTCACTTTTCCTATGAATAGACACTTCAACGATTGGATCTTATTAGCTTGATCTTTCTTCTGATTGGTTGCCAAGTTTCATTCACTTTGGTTTAGCGAATGTGGGGAAGTAGTCTGTAAAAGAAAGGCACATTCAATTCACGTGGTTACATATATGACATTTTAATTGTTCTACTACGGTAACTGGTGAGGTCTATGAAATTCGCAATAGGTCTACTTCATACTTGCTTTTGAGAACTGACCTCGCTCACACCAAACTTCATCCAAATCGTGGATTGATTTCGATCTAGCTGAACCGGCTTATTAAACCTGCCAGGTCATCAGAAAAAATCGACAGAGCTTTCTTAATACGTAAGATAACGTTCCCTATGCATATTCACATCACAATACGATACCTGAAGTACTAAAATGCAATTATATAAGAGGCAGAGAAACAAAAATGAAAATAGCACAGGATCAATTGGAGTTCCAAGATAGTAGAGATGACAATCTGTCTTAAAAACAAACAGACTTCACAGGTTATTGATGATTAAGTACCAACGAGGGAATATGTGGCTTGTCTGTCCTGATGCCCCAAAGTTGCATCACTTAATAAACACTGGTGTAAAGACAATAGTGGGGCAGGGGCATGACGAAAGTGATGAATAAGGACATGAAATAATACTAAAGCCCCAAATGGACAAGGGTGATACAAATACAAAGAAATAGGCAGAAACAAACCTTAGGGTACCAGTAGAATTGAACCCTAACCCCAGATGAAAGATGATTTTGGAAATGAAGGATGCAAGTAGCTTGTCCAAACCACCCCGTTTTTCCATTCACCACGGCGTGAGTCGCAAAATTCGGTCCTGTTCACCTCCCCTCCCCATCTCTATGCAACATTGTAGGGTAATATGGCTTACACCATTGGAAAGCTCTATTCAAGGCCTTTTTAATCGTGCGCGTTGTCATAGGGAATGTGTAATACAATGTGTTCTCACACTCTAGTAAACGTGGGTGTTCAGACACGAAAGCCAGTGGCGAGCCGGTGAAAAACCAGCTTGCCAGACACTCCTCTCTTTGCGTTACGTGATGGCTCAATGAATGATAGTCGGCTCTGATTAAAGTTTTTAAAGGCTCCGTAGAGCCACTTACATAAGAAACTCCAGAGAAAACAAGCCCATCTAAAGAAAGCTCATTCAATTTTGCATTAGAAACTGCTAGCGTCATTAAATTTTGACTTTGAGAGTTACCGCAACAGAGCTCTGTATAACACGTCCTCAACCAAAACACTGCACTGCCTCTTACTAGATCTAGTTAGCGGGACTGACCAGTTGCTCAGCTCGAGCGGTGTGTGCATCGTCGATTCAGTGTGTAGAGACAAGTTATGCCATTTTTGCATGTTTACATTTTCTACATCAATAAAAAGCCGTCTTGTAGTTTTGAGTCGTGAAAAAAATTGGGCTTGTTTTATGTATTCTTATTCAAGTTTCAGAAGTATGAGTTTTGTGAGTGATTGTTTTACGAGATATAGAAGTTTGGTGTTTTGGCCCATTTAAAAATGTAACAAATTTTCGAAAATTACAAAATTAGTAACTTAGTTTAATGTTGTCCTAAAGAAATGATTTTGCTATCAAATTACTCAGGTAATAAAGTTCTTTCCAGCGGTAGCAATTGCTTACACTTGAGACTTCAATTTGGACTACCTAATGCAAGGGAAAGTTATAGAAAAGCGTGGAAGACTGGGGAGTGGGAAAGAAAAATAGGGGAAGTGTGTGTATATGGGGTGTGGGGGGGTCTACAATCTTACAATACATTTACAATGGGTTTGCATTTATAACATCATGAGACCGTGTGCGTCTTTTAAACTGTTTTCTTTAGTTTTGTAATGTAGATCTATAATTAGTAACTACGTTTGAAAAGACAATAGTAAAATATAGAACAGATACAGTTGGTGAGTAAATAAAAAATTCCTAGGTATATACTTTTGTTGTACTGTGTTATTATTATTGACTCTTGGTAGGCCTATGGGGCGGTTGGCGAGCGCTGCTGGTAGGTCTTATTTCTTTCCTTCTTTCACTTATCTTTCATCTCGCTATTTCTATTAATTCACCCTGAGATCACTGCAATGGTGGGCAGGGTAAATTTCATCAAAACAAACTCAGTAGGCCAATGTGTTACATGTGTATGCGACAGTGTTGATTGTTTATATGAAAAAAGAGGTAGACACATTTGGCAAAGATAGAAATAGACCCCAAAAAAAATGTTTTCTCATTTTACATAAGCCAGCATGCTTTTTCTCTGCGACAATATTGCACAATACTGCGGCGTTGTAGAGAGGATTCGTTTTCCATTTTCTATGGGAGTCCCGAATTTTGAGTTCAGAGAGCGGGGGTGGGAGGAGAAAAATATGCTCTGAATTTTGAAAGAACCCAAGTATTTTCCAAAATAAGGCCAATTAATTCTAAGTAGTGCCAAATTACTTCCGTCTCATACCAAATCAGATTTCAACTTATGCAGACTATCCTAAGTTTGGCAAAATGAAATTTGTCGAGCTGGCATACTACTTTTGAGAATGATGGAGTTTTGACCTATTTAAACATTTTAAGATACTGTGTTTTATGTTGAGTACATATTTGAAGAAGATTCCTTCAGTTTTACTGTCCCTCATTTCACCTCCCAGTGTCCCTCATTTTGACTTTTCAAACTTGGCAACCCTGTTAATAGGTCGGAGGAAGGAAAAATGGGTGCCAATGTTGTAATCACAAAAAGCAGAGGATTTTCTTTTCTCATGTTCACAGAAACATTGTCAAAGGACTAGAAAAATGTGTTTCAACTTTTCTTCATCAAAATACTTTTCTTGGATTTTTTAAGATTATTACTACACTTTGTTCAATCATTTAACTTTTGAAATTGTCATTGTGTGAACTGAAGAATAGCAAGTTCAAAAAGGACTTAATATGCTAGGTTTTCCTTGTAATTGTTTCTCTGAAAATTATCAACCAATCTATAGTTACATGTTTTTATAATCATTTCATGTCTGCTCTTGGGTTTGTGATCATACAATTTATGTTTTCAGAAAATCTTGATGATGGAGTCCTCCTTGATGAAGCTGTAGATGAACTTCCATGGGAAATTCTTCCTCGTGAATTTGAATATCCCTATGAATCTGTTCCTGAAATGACAGAAGATGATCACATTGAATATGCGAGGAGGCGAAGAAACCTTGAAGAAACTCTCTCGCGTCATGATCCTAAGAGTCGAGACCGAGGGTATGGACAGAGATCGACGATGGCAATCGGGCAGAGAAGTGGAAGTCACCAATGTGCTTCACTTACAACAAGAAATGAATGAAAAAATCAATTCCCAGATTGCCTTTTTGCATGCCGTGGATGGTGCGCAAAGAGTAGGACCCAGTTTACTTGGAGCACCTCCTCCACTCATGTCTTTAATGACCCCAGCAACTGAACCACAATTCCGCAGAGGCCGAGACGAAAGAAAGAAGGGACAGAAGACCGCCGTGGTTCCAGTGGTGGCAGACGGTCACCTGAGAGGAAAGCCCGGCGAGATAGTAGGGGGGGATCGGCGGAGGGAAAGAGATGGTCGTCAAGTCGATGGGACAACGACGGCCCATCTCGACAGGAAAAAGAAAAAGGACATCCAGAGAGAGAAAGAAGTGCTGGAAAAGAAACTAAACGTGAAGAGAGACAGCGGGATGAACCAAAGCAGAAGTCTATGGAGCGCGGAAGAGGACCTGAACCACCGGAGGTCCGAGGCAGAGGGCGGATGTTTGGAGATGATCGGGGTGACCGATTTGATTCCAGGGGTCCTGGAAGATTCAATCGCCCTGGAAGAGGTGGACGATTTGAACACGAAGGCAGAGGGGGCATTTTGGTGGTGAGGACAGAAGGGGAGGTCGCTTTGAGATGGAAGGAAGGGGAGGAGGCATTTTGAGATGGAGGAAAGAGGGGCGGGTGACAGATTTGAGCCTGACGGAAGAAGGGGGCGTTTGAACCTATGGGGAGAGATGGACGAATGAATGACAGAGGACAGTTTCCAAACTTTGGTGGACGTGGAAGACCGTTTGATCAACCTGAAATGGAACGTGGTAGGGACGGATTTGGCAATAGGGGACGGAATAGGATGGAAGATAGAGGAAGAGGTTTCTTGAAGATCGCGGAAGAGGGGAAACGCTTTGATGATTCAGGCCGTGGCGGGCGCTTTGATGATTCTGGCAGGGAAGGCGTTTGAAGGACAAGGAAGGTGCACATTTGGTTCTGGACCCAACCAATTTGAGGACATGGGCTCGGAAGGAAGATTTGACAGCCCTGCTGGTGGCAAAGGCCCAAATGCCTCAGGCAGAGGTGGCCATTTTGACAGGGGAGGCAGAGGTGGAGGAAATATGGGTAGGGGCGGCTTCAACAATTCAGGCCCTCGAAACAACATGGAAAACACAGGAAATCAGAAGAGCTCCGGCAGCAGAGGTCAAACTGGTTTTGGAAATCAACAGAAAACCCCCCTTCTCAATGATGCCAACCAAAAGAGAAAATTCAGTGAACAAGGAGCACCAACTACTCCAGAGAATATCAGAGGACCCCAAAGTACCAATCAGTCGCCTGTAGGCAATAAGAGGAATGTGGTGAGTCAGCCTGTCAATGTAAGCACACAACAGAGCAACATGGGACAACAAAGCACCACAGGCAACCAAAGCAGCTATGTAAGTCATGGTGGAGACAGTCAAAATAAAGGCTTCGGGAATCAACAAGGAACCATTGGAAAGCACGGAGGCTTTGGAAACCAGCAACAGAATATGGGTGGCTATGGAAACCAGACTGGAAATGTTACCAATCAAGGCGGTTATAGTACCCAGCAAAACACGAACGCACAGACAGGTTTTGGTGGTGGGCAAAATGTTACTGCTCAAAGTGGTTACAGCAGTAATCAACAGAATATGGCAAGCAATCAAAGCAGTTTTGGCAACCAGCAAAGCTCTTACATGAACCAGTCTGGCTACACCAACCAGCAAGGGACAGCTATGACTCAAGGTAACTATGGTAACCAGCAAGCCACAAGTGTTGGTCAAGGCAGCTACACTAATCAGCAGAATACATTCAATAATCAACAGTCCAATATGAATAATCAGCAAAGTAACTATGGGATGAATCAGCAAGGAGGATATGGAAACCAAGCGTATACTGGATATGGTGATAACACATATGGTCAGAATTACATGGGAGCTCAACAGACATATGGAAATTTCACAACAGGTACTGGAGATACAAGCCAAGCCTGGTCTCAGAACATCGATTACAGCCAGTATGGAGCTGCAAATTACTCCACCGCACAAAATAATATGGGTCAGTCCAATTTCTCCACACCAGTGGCGCAGACCCAGCAGCCTCAGGGGACTGTTGCAACTGCTACAGACACCAGCAATACAGCTGGTTACAACACTCAGGGTGCCAATAACATGGGCTATTCAACTGATGCTGCTTATGCCTCTCAGGGCTATTACAACACTGCCCAAACAGATACTTCTGCTGCGGTGTAAGTTTTCTGTGATACAATGATAACAATGCTATCATCTTTTAGACGTTGCTGACAACAGTTAATTAGAAATGAAATCATAAATGTGTCAATATTTTATTTGGTTCTACTAAAGATGACTGAATAACGTACAGTTATTTTATTATAGGATATATTTATATAGCAGCAAAAAAATAAGCTGTAAGTGTTGAGAACCAGCATCTAAGCGGTTTACATTAATTATTCATACAGAGTCAGGCATTTCATGCAAACATATGTTTACATTATTATCAGTCAAAATGTGACGTTAAACATTAAATAAAATGAATACATGTTGAGTAAGAATATGTTAAAGGGATAAATAACTAAGCAAAGACATACTAGATTAATCATCGTGTTTTAATCTCTCTTAAGACAACTTATTTCTAGTCATTTAAAAACAAATGATGTTTAAGGGCAGATTTAAATAATTGTAACTTTTGCTTCTCTCTAATCTCCGGGGAGATTGTTCCAGACAATAAATGCAGCTCATTCAGATCCATATGATTAAATGAACTTTCTACTTTGTAATTTGGAAATTGTTTCAGTAAGAGAACTTGACTGTTTGCTGTAAGGAAGGGTTTGATTTTACATCTTTGAAAGAAAGGCTGGACATTCTGAATCAGAATGTCGATGCATGTCTGTCTCTAATTGGTACATTCACACATTAAGTAATACTATGGACCACAAATCTATTGTTATACTGACATTCTTTAGCATGGATCCTTTGTAATATGCAAAATTTATTTATTATAAAATATACGATTACTCTTATCTGTGCAGTTGCTTATGTTTGTGTTCTCTCTCTCTCTCTCTCTCTCTCTCTCTCTCTCTCTCTCTCTCTCTCTCTCTCTCTCTCTCTCTCTCTTTCTCTTTCTCTCTCTCTCTCTCTCTCTCTCTCTCTCTCTCTCTCTTCTCTCTCTCTCTCTCTCTCTCTCTCTCTCTCTCTGTTTCCCTCCCTCCTTCCTCCTCTCTTTTGTGATATGCAATAAATGAGGTATATTTTTTATTTTATCCACAGAAACTATGGGGCTTACAGCACACAGGATACTTCAAACAGCTATGGTAGCAATACGACAAATCCTGCTGCCCTGGCTACGTATAATTTTGCATCTTACAACACGGGGGGATCATCGTAAGAGAATCAGCTGTCATTTTCAGTCATCATTCTGTCATGTGACAAAACAAACAAAAAACAATTTTTTCCAGAATGCCATTTTTCTCATTTTATTATTTTTTTTAATGTTTTATTGAAATAAAAGGATTCATGTTCTGTTACATTTGCTCTCTGATTGCAATAGTCTGTCCATGGTATGATAATTCATGTCCAAGTTACATTACTCTCTCCTGTTCTGCTTGTCATCAGTAGTATTGTTCAGTTTTCAAGTATCCATTAAAATCGTTTTCCATTATTTATATTATTCTATTGGTAATTTTTGTTGTTGCTGTATTTTGTTGTCATTTTTTCTTTTCCTTTTTAAATGTATGAATATGTTCAGTTTTCAAAGGTTGGAGGAATTTTTCCTCTTCACGTTTTGCCATTTTTGTTGACCCATGTGTGGATCTGTTATTCTTCGTAGAATTAAAATTGATAACAATGGCCTCAAATCACAACTCTGATATGCTCATTAATTAAAACTTGTTGCCAATGCCAGATTGAGGCGTGATTAGCTTCTTAAGTGTAGGAAATTTGGAATAAAATTGGTCACGCACCATGGATTAATTGATGACAAAAGACTAGTTTTTAGAACAGTGTTTGAGTTATCATGTTTCTATCAATGGGGTTACGGAGTTCATTTGATTTACACTGGAATAGCCAGCCTATCAGCTTATTGATAACCTGTTGCTTACGTACTGATTGGATTGAGAATAAAATGCTTGTTGTAACGAAGATAAGCATTACATTTACATATACAGCATGTCATAATAAATACATACGAGATGTGTGTAGTCAAGTATTTCTTGTCTGGTTGAAAGTGGAAAGAATTTAACAACATAACAAAGTTTGGGTGAAATTTTTTTCATTTTTCTCTCAGTTCATTTCATATTGTTTATACATTTTTATTAAATTGTGTGACAGTCTCTTTCTCCCTCTCTACATGTTTGTAATTGTTAAAAGAAAAAAGGGAAAGATACTTAAAATCTCTTAAAAATCAATTAAATCGTCTGTTTAAAAAAAAAAATTTCCACATTGTCTTAATTGAAATAAATTTCCAAAATAATTTTTACATTATTTTTTTTAAAGATTGCTGCATACATAAATCATGTTTCATTTATGGCTTTGTTTTTAATCATTATCGCATATGTTTTTCTCTACCTTTGTAAATAGAAAGTGACATCAATCAGTTATTGAATTGAATAAAAGTTAATGAATGAACATCAAATATGGCCTTTCTCAGATGATTGTCGCATATATTCAATCAGATACATATATTACTCATACTGAAAGGATCTTGTCATTCATGTAGAAAATTGTTGAACCCCATCATTTAGAGTCATTATTCTTACTTGTTTTTACGCTGGCGGTTAAAAGCCATGAGGTCTAGTTGTAATGTGTCATGTTCTGATTTTTTTCTTTGGGTGTGAAGGAGGGGTGTTGTTTGTCTTTTCGTCAAATATTTGTTCTCAGTTTTATTGTTTTCTTTATGATTCAAGTCTTTCGTCAAGCCACCCCTGGATCTTATTTTTGAAAACCACGTATGATTGATTGCTATTAAAATGATTAAATACCTGGTGTATGTGCATCAGATTTTGTATTTGCATTTTCCCTTTAACTTGTCATAAGTTGTGGCATTAATGTGATAGGTGGATATCATAAAAGTGAGTAAATGAGATAGATGATGTGTCAGTTTGTTTTTAAAGAATCTTATCTATAAACTTCTGTAAATGTAAATGCCTTCCTGGGGTATATAAATGAAACTCATCATATTCAATTTCAATGCATTGTAATTGTATTAAGATGTGAGCTTTTTTTGGGGTAAAACATACTTTATGTATTTTATATATATATATGCAAGATAAAGACAACTGGATTTGGGTTTTTGTTTTTGTGGAGTGGGGGAGATCTAATGATTTTCTTTGTCTATTGATTTTCTGTGTTGGGTTTTTTTTAGTTGAAGTTAGGAGGATGACGGTAATTCCACTGCTATACATTTCACTTCTTTTAATTCTTCTGTATAAAATTGTCCTCAGATGATTGTTATTGTCATGTAATAATTAAGTTCATGGGCTTTTATCTTGAAATAAAATTGTTTTTAAATGTAAAGTATCTCTCAGCCATTTTGTCTTGGTAATTCGTTTCTATTTTTAATTTTATCCTGTCCTTTGACTCCGAAGTGAGTGAGCAATTTTATTCTGTTGATGTGCCCGTGGGCCTTTTTTTAGTCTTCGATCCCTCTTTCTTAATTGCCATCCACAGTATAGTAATACATGTAGTATGTTTTGTTGGTGTATTTGTCCTACACTCATCATTTTACAGACTCCTGAAATAACAAAATGCCAACTATGGGCTGTATTGTATTCATTTTTTTAAAGTTTGAGCAGCATCATGGTATTAAAAAATCAAAGTTCATGTAAAAAAAACAACCCATGAGAACGGAGCACCTCATGTCATTAATGTCGAATAGCAAAGTGTACACACATGATAAATGAGGAAAATGGATTTGTAGTCTGTAGATCTATCCAATCAACCACAAGCGTTGATATAATCAAAATGAATTTACATTGTTTATTCCCCCGACGGTGCTGCTGGTAGTGTAGTGGTAGGGCTTAGCTTTTATTTTTATTATTTTACTTTTGCAACTGTCCTCTCTTGAATTATTCTCAAAAGGTGCGGGTGTTGCTGTACTTCCTGCGTCTTTGCTTTGTCTTCATCATGGAATAATAAATACAACTGAATTTTTGTCACTTTTATATTATGCTCACAAGAGACAGATGCTTTACTTTTTTTTTCAAGTATACGAGACAAGTATATATAAGCATACAGTACAGAAGTGGGAGTGCTCTCTCTTGTCTTTGGTGACGCTTTAAGGAAGCTGCTGGTAGGTCTTTTTCTTTTTTCTTTCATCCTGTTAGTGTTAGTGTTTCCTCTTAATTAGTGGAAGAGCAGCTGGCAAACGGGATAATTAAGTCCCGGGTTCGAATCCTAGCAAAGCCAGGTCTAACGTGTTCCTTGGGAAAGTCACTTAACGCGCATTCCCCCCTCTACCCAGGTGCATATGTGACAATTATTATCGCCTGTACTTAAAGATCTTCGCACATGATGCATGAGGTAAATTTCTTCAATTAACCAACAAAATTTCTCTGTTCATGGACATCAGATTAGTAGTTTACATACATCTTTGGGTCAAAACATATAACAACCTGATGTCCTAGCAAGTGGTTATCAATCTCTAGTAGAAAACTAAAATCCAAATCATCATGAGTTTGCCATGAAAATGAGGTGGATTGGTGGCACTCTGAGTCTGATTACGACTGGTTGCCACTGCCAAAACAGGGAAACTGAGTGTGACGGTGTTTCATTTGCAACCTCCATGGAGAAGATACACTGCCTGATATTGATAATGATAGTATGTGATGGATTGAACACAAGACTAAGACTAGTAATTAGTAACAAAGATAAACAGTAAGGCAATGGGCATGTCTAAAGTGATGAATATCTTTGGTTTGATAATTGATACCACCCATATCCACAACTAAGGTGATCTCATGTTTATTGGTAGGATTTTTTAAAATTTAGCCCAGTATGCCCTGCACTGTCAACAGCCAAGGAATCTTAAACGTGTACAGGAGAGTGTTGTGATCTTCACACTGGCGCCTCCTTGTTATTGTATGTTTCTGAAGAGACAATGTGTCGATATACCTACCTACCTGGATCAGGGGGGTTAGATTTTATTAAAAACTAAACAAAGCTTGATCAAGTTTTTCAACCTCTGTCGGGGCTTGAACCAACAACCTTTTGGTTGAGCGGCCGACATCTTCCCTCTGGACTGCCGAGTCCCTCTGAAAGTGATGAATAATGACATGAAATAACATTGAAGCCCTGTAGGATGGTCGTGCAATCTCTTTTTAGCGACATGGTAGGTGCTGACACGGAGGTCGTAGTCGTAGGTTCAATTCTAATTCTATTGATGCCCAACATTTTTTCTTCGTATTCATTTGTATTTGTCTTGTCTTTGTTCCTACAGGGCGTCATCAAATTCAATTAACTAAAAATTGAAGAAGTTGGAGGGGCTACTGGTAGGTCCTATGTCTTTCCTTTCACTTATACTATACGTCATCCTGTTGTTTCCTCTTAATTCATTATGGCTGAGATACCTGCATACAGTGGATGTGGTCAATTTCAATATAACAAACAATTGAAGACAATTTTAGTAACCATGCTTGAGGATATAAAGAAAATATCTTGAGATTGGGTGAAAATTCTGACCACGCAAGCTTTTGAAGTAGTATCCTAAGTTTTGAACTCTCTTGTCCGTATTCATGTACCACACAGAACACTCAGATCATCAGCGAGCATCACTCTTGAGAGCAATTTTTCCCAATTTAATTTCTCTGACAAAGCCTTCTCACACACAGCCCCTTGGATATGGAATTCCTTATCATTATCATCCACCATAAGACAATCTTCCTCATACAACTCTTTCAAGAAAAATTTCAAGATGGAACTTTTTAGAGTTTTATACTACTAACCATTAGTATTAGCTTAATCTTCTTTCTCCTCATGTGGCGTTGGTGGCCGAGCAGTTAGGCTGCCGGACTGGGGATCATTAGGTCCCGAGTTCGAATCCTAGCAAAGCCAGGTTCGACGTTGTATTCCTAGGGAAAGACACTTAACACCCATTTTCCCCACTCTACCCAGGTGTAAATGGGCACAAGCACTAGCTTGGGAGTAAAAACCTCACGTCAGACTAGCGTCCTGGCCAGGAGGTGATTATTCATTTTTGTCACCTGTTCAGCTTCACACTATAGAAACAGGGATAAGTTCCGGCTATGTGGGCCTTTAGGGCCTTTAGGGCCTTTGGGGCCTTGAGCCTTGAAGTTGAAGGAACTTTACTTTTACTTTATTCCTTCTCCTCATCCCCATTTATGTCTAGCACCCGAGAACATAACCATATATGGACTTATTGCGCTATAGAAATGATTTACTATTTATTATTCATTTATCCTCATGATTGCAGGCTCACTGTACAATACAGTATATTGCATGTTACAATAAATTTTAATGACAGTGACATGGATATTTAAAAAAAATGCTAAATAATAATAAAAATTAACAACCAAAGGCCAGTTTTTATATATGTGTGTGGAGAAAAGGTTAAACTTGTCTTGATTAATGTCCTTTTATATAAGTATAAGTAAGTCATCAGCCAATGATGTCTCTTTTTTTCACTAAAATAAGGTGATTACAAGGGTCACTAGTTAAGTATCTGGAATCAAATAGATGAAGTAAAGCTAGAGCCACATTTTTTTCATACTGCATAAAGCATCCCTTTTTTGTGACTTTCCAGAAA
This sequence comes from Doris montereyensis, assembly GCA_037039925.1. Lineage (NCBI taxonomy): Eukaryota > Metazoa > Mollusca > Gastropoda > Nudibranchia > Dorididae > Doris > Doris montereyensis. Next base: position 114,360 of record JAXRKP010000377.1, on the reverse strand, counting down.
GTCACATCACTGTGAGTTAACTTTGGCGAGTAAAATAGATGAATTTGTGACGTCATATCACTATGGCTATGATAACATTTAACAACATAGAGCTTGATCAAAGTAATTTTGTGTGACTTTTTAAAAGGTTAAAGTTTCAATTCGCTTTGAAACTTTGTATAATTCATTACTTTTATTATAAGGGGCATCTGCTCCGTCAAAATCTCAGGATACAGGCAGAAAAAAATTTAATAGTTTCTGAGAACAATGAGAAGACTAGTTGTCAAAGCAAAATGCAACAAAACTGAAAGCAGTGAAAGCATGAAAATTAATTTTTGTTTCTTTGAAATATACCCCGTCCACCATTGTAGTGATTTCAGTTTGAATTAAGACGAAACAGCAAGATGAAAGATAAGTGAAAAAAGAAGGAAAGAAAGAAGTAGGGACCTACCAGCAGGACCCGCCAACCGCCCGCTGAAAATTAAAATAGATGGACAGCAAAAGAGATGGCTTTGTCATGTAAACAGGATGAGAGATAGATTAGAAAAGCCAAATCAAAACAATGCAATCACTCAAGGAAAAAAACCCACCTAAATGGAGACCACATAGAGATTGGAGGGAAGATATAATTACAATTACATTAGTCGCTGGATGAATGCACACCCTGTAGGCGCTGAGAAAAGCGTGCGTTTATGTGTACCGTGTGTTTATGCAAAATCACTGGGAGATAACTCTTTACAGGTAAGATGTCACGGATTATTAATGATTACGCCCCATGATTATCATGCACAATAGCGTGACAGTAACAGTGACAGGTATACGTTGGGGTATAAGTATAAGTAATACTGATTGCTTGTTAACTTTTGTTTTTCGTGTCTTTGGGAGTTTTTTGTTGTTTTTTTATTTGCCATCTTAGAAAGCAGATCAGAAGTCATACAACGCTTTGGTTCTTCTCACCTTTGTAAAAGAAGTGACAGTCCAAAGGTAGATCTAGATCTATCAATAATTACCTTGCTCAAAACAAACCCTCTGACTAGATCTACGTACACTCGACCTCAAGAGCCACTCACTCATGGTCTGTCAACATCAAGCCTCGCCCTCACACCCTTACACTCTTTCAGCGAGTGTGTGCATCACCTGTCACCGTTTGTTGCCTTTTCAATTTCATTGCATGCTCACTGCCGCAGCCAATCATATCGCACTTTGCGTTGATCGATGAATTCGCGATCCACATAATGTCTGGACAGCCAGCCTTCGACTTTGATCATCAAGAAATCAGAGACTAAAATGCTAAGAGGAGGATCGGGATAGACAGTGAAGGCCAGACATAACATAAGACTGTCTGACACCTTAGTCTGGGTAGTGCTCCGACAGACAACAAAGCTAGACACGGAAGAAGACTGACACATTTGCCCTAGTCATGGCATTGTTTGCTATGGTATGCCATAATCTGTTCTCATGTAATTGTTATTTCTGACAAAGGACTTGTTTTAATTGAAGGCCTCTAATGGACAGGTATGAAGTTACATTACACAGAGAGAGAGAGAGAGAGAGAGAAAGTGTTTTTGTCTTTATGCGTGTCGACCGTGTCTTTACACACTTTTATTACATTATAGTAAAAATTTGGCCAACAAGAGAAGGCGTGTGTTTATATGCAGAGTGCGCTTTTATGAAGGGTGCATTTATCTAGTGACTACTGTTATAGTGTAATAGAGGCTTTGTTTAATTGAAATTTACTTTGTCCACCATATAAGAAGTAGGAACTTCCAGCAGCGCCTGTCAAACGCCCACATAAGAGAGGCACTAATAAATTAAAAAATAAAAGACATTTAACATTAGTGAAAGGAAAAAAATATACATGTTAAGACACTGTAAGTTTGAGAAAAATGATCAAACAAATTTAAACCCAAATACAGTTCACGAGTGATAATGATAAGGAAAGATGGAACGACAGAGAAGCTATGTTTTTTTGATATTTGAAATAGAAGTCCTTTCATTTTCATTTTCCTCCTTCTTTAAATTAAAATCTTCTTTAAATTAAAATTTTAAGCATAGTCATGAAAGGAATCATTTCCTATGTTTTGTTTTGTATCAAGTCCAAAAATAAAATAAAAACCCTAATGTATGTATGTGCTTGTACTTGTATCACACACAAAAGATGGATCTTGACAAATGTGTAAGGACTGTTCCCGATATCCTGAGACAGCAATCAACGGACAGACTGAGTAAGATAAGCCATGAGAGATACATTTGATGTTTATTGACCAAACACAAATGATTTTTTTAGTGTCAATATTATTATTAGCAATACTTTAATGAACATTTCATACTTTAAATTTAAATTATAAAGCTAGTCACAGTCAAATGTTTATTATATTGCTGATTATAACAATGATAATACATTATCATTATATAAATTACAATTCATTTGGTTTGATCATGTTTAGCTGAATATTTAAAAAAAAGGAAACTAATGTTCTAGAAACTGAGTTTAAATTGTTACACAAATTTTATATATATATATATATATATATATATATATATATATATATATATATATATATATATATATATATATATATATATATATATATATATATATATATATATATATATATGCATTTGTATAACAATTCAAATTCAGTTTCCAGGACGTTAGTCCTAATGAGTTGAAACATTGTTAGTAATAAGTCGTTACATATAATTCCCACGATACTGTTATTGTCAAGCCCTATGTCTCTTGCCTACTTGATGGCAAGTTTTAATAATTTGTCACCATATATGGTATTTGTATGTGTGTATATATGAATGTTATGAATAAGGTTTTAAATTTAAATGAAAAAAATGTTAACAAAATAATTACCACAAACATAAAATAATAAAAAGAACAAGAAACATGAACCATATTAACAAACTGCATGACTAGAAGCTGATAAAAAATTGTAAAAAAATAAGAAAAGAATAGCAAGAAACAATATTAATCAACACAATTAAAAACCATTCAAAGTCTCTGTGACTGCCTACAAAAACCTTTTCAGCATTTTAAATTTAAATATCAAAATTATGCTTAAATGTTATTTTGCAGAATGTATTTGATAACACATATTTTAGTTTGAAACATGTTAGTATTCATAGTCTAAAACATTTCAGTTTTTTTTTTTTACCTAATCATCACACATCACTAACCAAGCCATATGAATAAATTAACAAGATAAGTTTAATCAATCACATAATGAAGTGGACATTCCCAATGTGGCATGTCATATGTAATATATTATATACAAATACAATTTTCTGAAGATTTTGTAAATGATTTCAATGACTTAGGTGCTTGTCGTATTGTGACTTGATTCAAACAATAAAAAGGTGCTGGAATAATAATGGTAATAGCTAAATTTCCTTGGATTTCTCAATGACTTCAACAAAGGTATGAATGAGAGTATGAAAACCTTATGGAAGGGGAAATTCCCTCATGGAATATGTAGGGGGGGGGGAGAAAAGGATTCATACTTAAAAATCATGATAAATGCTTGTTCAAGCAAATTTCAAAGAAGGAATAAAGAAAAAAATCATGTTGAATCAAACTAAGGTGGTACATTTATACACAAGGGAAATTTTAATTTAAAAACAGCTCTTCGCATGTGATGAATTTATTTGCATTAACAATACACACAAAAAGACGTGATGCAAGTGTAATCAATTGCAACTTTTCTGTGAAAGAAAAAAGTTATGATTTATCAAAGTTGCAATTAAGGAGATGTGATTTACAAAAACGAAAAGTTATCTAGTGACAACATTTTGCTTAGTTCAAGGTAGCCAAATGAGTGATACAAACTTAAAATCAAAAGTAAATGGTAAACACTTGCAAGGGGCCTTTAGATACCTTTAATTCTCAAATCAACCCAGGAACATTGGGATCTATCATCAGTTAGGGATTTGTTCTCAATCTAATTGTATTTTTCGTTCTCATTAGATATTGTGATGAGACAGGAACTTTGATTTGTTGGGTTGCAATTAATTGCTGTTACCCACACAGCATTTGTACGGTATCTGTGAAAATCATATGGCAATGAGTATTTACATGAAAATGGGACACAGTGAAGAAGAGATTTATATATTTTTCACTTACATATCTTTTATAACAATGGAAGCCAAGCATGACCTTCATGCCAACTCATCAAAATGATAAGAGAAATAAGCAGATGACATAGTAAGATGGGTGAAATTACTGAAATAACCTGCCCAATGCAGTTAGAATAAAAAAATAATTGTGTACAAAACAAAACAACAACAAAATGAAAATGTACTCATACTGTCTTTTAACATAGAAATTACCAGCCCACAAATATTGACACAATAGTTTGCAATAACAAGTAAACTGGAGAAATTAACAAAAAGTAAAATATTGGTCTCGTTGTTGCTTATGATCATACCTCAAAACTTACAATACTAAAGGTTGAGAACAAGACAATATAAAAGTTGCTACATCTTTGTTCTGTTTCAAATTACTGCTTTCAGAAAAGATGGAATTAAAAACATTGGTCTACATATGTTCCATTTTTTGGTACAATCAAGGAAAGTCGTAATACAAAGCAATTTGCAATTCTGCCCATTTCCAACAAGCAGAAGGCAATTTCATTGTATTAAGTCATGTCTTTTCTTGTTTGTATAAATAGCAAAGCATAAATAATTACTCACAATCACATAGCAAACTGTTTTCATGGTGGGGAAAACCACTGGTGTATATGTTGTAAAATGCCTTAGTATGATTCTTCTGTCGTCTATGACAGTTGACAGTTAAAAGGCCAAACACAGTGTCACTGTCAGTATTGTGCTTGAATTCGACTGTCCTTTATGATGGCTAATGGTCAATCTTCTAAATCCTTTCCCTTGAGCTACAACTTCAGGATGTGTTGGAACATTCATGTCAATGATCTGTGCATATGGCCATTTTTCAGGTTTATTATGACATATATCAATTCTTTTTTTTTATTGACATCATTAAAGCCATAATACAAATAAATTCATTACAGAGGTTCAATGGGTGGGGAACTGATCCCAAATGTTGACATTGGTTGAGACATCTTCTCTGACAAACATACATAAAGAAAGAGTCAATTGGCAATTAAGAGAAGAAAATGGATTTCTGAGATTCACCACATTGCTGGGGCCAACAATAGGCAGGATTTATGAAGTGCAAAGGGGTCGGGGGAGTAGACGGCAGTAAGAAGTCAAAAACAAGGAGAAGGTCAAATAAGCAGGTCTAAAAAACAGCTTATCAGACAACCACGCCTCATGTCTGATCTGTGAACGTTTTATTTTTCTCTCTCCATTTTGTGCCCTAAATATAACATCAAATTTCATTTTTGACCGTTCCTATAGTCATAAAATGCTGGAATCGGACATGTTCAGCAGCACTTCCTGCCTTTCGTCCTCAGTGACGGTGATATCGTTGTCCACTTCACCACTGGTACACCGCCACCGAGATCAGCGGGGCCGCTGTCGACACTGATCCTTGGACTGGACAGTGACGAGGAAGACGATGCCGGGAGGACAGAAAGCTCATTGGATGCCGTGGGTCGGTGAGCGGGAATCAATATGCTGCTGGCCGTGGCTGAGCTCGGGGAGAGGGAAGACGGCGCGGGTGATTTGGCAGTGCTGATTTTGACATTGATGTCCATAAGTTGGGAGTAAAGATTGGCGAAGTCTAAGTTTGTTGTCGTCAATGCAAAGACACCTGAGAATGGAAAAGAAAAAAATAAGAATTAGAAGTAAACCAAATTAACTCAATCCCACCTACAGCACCCGTAGTCGCCCGTTCGCTAGAGCCGTGCGCCTACCTAGATCGCCCATAGTCGCCCGGTGACGTAGCACTTTCGCTTTCGTTATTTCAAACCTTTATAAATACCGAAATCTCGTTCAATTATAATTTCACGAGACTTCCGTTGTAGGTGCCATATCCGGGTATTTTTAGGGCTTTTCCTTTCGTTTCTACGTTGTTTCATTGCGAAGCTATCCTCGCTTGAATTTACACGCAATTTTTCTACCAAAATCGACCTCGCGCTTTACAATGGACGACCTGTTGAATTTGTTCCGTAATGTAACGGATGACGGAGACCTACACGGTCACGATTATAATCCTTTAACTTTGAATTTAGATGAAGAAGATGAAGATAATGTAGATCCACCGGACATTGATGCCGATCTTGTAGTTGAGAATGACGAAGATGATGAGGAGGACGAGGGAGTGGTGAAGGAGAAGTAGATCTACATCATAATCTTGAATGGACGACATTGGATGATCTAAACAACGCAGAAAGGCCTAGGGTTATTCACTTTGATGAGGTGGGGGATATTAGATATTATATTTATTCATTCTTGGATTTATTGACTGTGGCCTGGACTGTTTGAAATTAGTACTATTATATATAAATGATTCCTTCCTCTGTGGACTTGGGTTTTTTTTCTCGCTTTTGGTAATCGATAGATAATAATTGTGCATGTGTGATTGATGAGATTTTTGGGGCAGGGGGGGGGGGGGGGGATATTTTTTATTCCTTCTTGGATTTATTGACATTGGACTGGACTGTTTATGAACTTTGTGTATTATTATATTTTTGATTCCCTCCTATGGATTGTGCTAATTGGACTTACCTGTAAGGCTTCTTGTGGTCTTTCTTGATTTTTTTTTTTTGGTCAGTTTGAATTTTTTTTTTTTAGCAAGTAATTCTTTTTTTCAACTCTTTATATTTTTATATGGAAATAAAACTTTAGTCTTCTAGGAATTTTTTTGCAGTTTATTTCATATTTTTATCATGTCTGGATGCCTGTCTGTAGTGATTTTTTTTTAAATTTATCAAAATTAAGGAAGAGTTATTTCCCTTGTGTTAGGTACAGGAGGTAGATTCAGGGAGTGGGGCTTAGGTGGGATTGAGTTAATACCATAATCATTATTCTAGGCTAGGATTATTAGGGGGGAAGAAGGTACCACGTCATTGAAAAGGACAAAAGGTGCTCTGTTAATGAAACTCCTGTTACAGGAGTGTAGTTACAAAGGTCCATATTTTCATAGCATGGCGACAGGTGCTGACGTGGAGGTCTCGGGTCCGATTCTGTCTAGTACCAATAGGCGTTTTTTTCTCTTCTGGTTTTTTCTTTGTAGTTGTCTCATCTTTGCTCCTTTTGGGCTTCAGCTTCTATTTCTTGTCCTTCCTCATTATTTTCTGTTGTAAGCAATGGGCAGGGGCAACAGTTCTGAAAGACACCCTTAAAAAACTGTCACACCTTTCATATGTAGACAAAGGCAACAAAAAGTACAAATATATCCACTGACCTTGTTTTTTCTCAGCCTGACTGCTACAGTAGACATTTAGCAACACCACAATGTCGTCTTCCACTATTGTCCCAAAAACATCATTCGGCCAATGGGATCTGCAAACACAATTGTTTTCAAATATCAAATTAAAAAGAAGAAAAAAACTTCCATTCCTTCTTTTTATTTCAGTCAGATAACGAATTAAGACTAAGGTTCCTTTGGTAAGATCTTTTCCAGGACCTCGGATATGAAAAAAATTGTTGTACACTTAAACCACATGAAAGGCATCACTTAGCATTCGAGACTATATTAACATGCAGATATAGCCTTTAACCAATTGCTGTCCAATGTGCCCGTTTGCCCCTGCTTAAATCTTTCCCTGATCTATGCGCCCCGACTGTGACCTACCCAATAATGAATGCACCAGTGTGTAATGGAGCTCATTTACCTCTAAACTACAGTTAATATGTTACTTCTGTGCTTTCAGGAAGTGGACAGTACATTAAAACGAAAGTATCCGTTTACTATCTAAATTATTTCACTGGTTATCGAACCGTTAACTTTTGAAGGCGGGGACGAAATTTCTTGACAAGCTGACACATGTGTACTTGCTGTGAAAGGGTGTTTCATTTTCTCAATTTCTTGAGGAATGACCGGGCGAACTTAGATAGTAAAATCAGACTTCGTTGTTGAGTTTAAAAAAGACAGCAGTTAAGATTTCAAATTCAAGCAGTCGCGGCCCTATATTCCATGAGGAATCCAAAGGATCAAGTCAAAGAAAGTCAAGCAGTGTATGTACAAGAAAATATTTACTGACACCATGGTATCACCTTGCATGAGTTATTTTCCTTTGCTTGGACAGACAGGACAATTGATCTAATTAATCCCTGGGCAGCAATGGGTTAAAGAGACATTCCAATGCTTCGAATAAATGATTTTGCTATACTGTAAGTTAGATCAGATTTCAACTTGAAAACAGTACACAATGTAGCATGTCGTGGTGTCATCAATATCAAGTATGCCACTATGAATAAAAATAACCCCAGTCAGAGCTCTAGACATCCATCACCACGGCACAAACCATAATTTTTCAGTTTTATTAAGATCAATGAGGTTGGTTCAAGCTTTTAGTGGAAACGTATAATGGAATTCAAATCGATTGAAAAATCAGGTCAAATGTGACGTTTTTTGACAGTTTTTAAAAATGGCTCATATAATCGTAAACATACGTATACATATATATTCACAAATACATTCTACATATATTTATGAGGGAGATTAAAGAATTCCTACCTGCAGCAACGTAAAATCTGTATGGCACGTAGATACTGTGACCCGTGTAGGTAGTCTGCTAAAGCTCTCACTGCTTCTTGTTTGCCTGCAGAGGGGTCGGCATGAAAGGGAGATGCCTGGCCGTTGTCCAGTTCTTGAAGACCTACAAGCAGTTTTTGACGTACTGACATGACCTGGGTGGACAAATCCATCACCTGGAAGAAGAGTCAAATAAAAATTCGAAAAATTAAATAAATCAAGTGCATTGGTGGCCGAGTGATTAGACTGTTGGACTTGGGATCATGAGGTCCTGTGCTTGAATCCTAGCAAAGCTAGGTCCGATGTTGTGTTCCATGGGAAAGACACTTAACAACCTCACACAACCCAAGTGCATATGGGTACAAGCACTAAATAAGTAATTAAAGTTCCTTCAAGCCCATTACGGCCCATAGAGCTAAAAAGCTTATCCAGGTTTCAATAGCATGAAACGGAACAGGTTATAATAATCACATTTTGGCTGGGACGCTAGTCTGACGCAAGCTTTTACTCCCAAAGTAGTGCTTGTACCCATTTGCATCTGGGTAGTGAAGAAAATGCGTCAAATCCTTAGCCATGGAGTAATAACTTGCATCAGACTAGTATCATGTCCAAAAGGTGATTATCACCTGTTCTGCTTCACGTTAAAGAAACCTGACGAGCTCCCCCCTCTATGGGTCATAATGGTCTCAGAAGCAACCTTGGACTTTATTTTTTCCTCAAAATAAATCAAAAGCAGCAAAACAAGTAAAGGGTTTCATGTCAACTTTGCCATTTAACAAATTATATTTTCAGTCCTTGAAAAAAAAGCCTGTACCCCTATAATATCAAAATATAATAAAGGACAAAACATCACAACTCAATAAAAGAAAAATAGCAGCAGGATAAAAGACTAGCCAATCAATACGAAAGGAACCACAGTTGAGTACAGGCAAAATGATAAATGACAAAATGTGATGCCGCTGTCAAAGGACTTACCACACCACTTTGTTGTTGTTGTTGTTGTTGTTGTTGTTGTTGTTGTTGTTATTGTTGTCGTCAATTGTTTGTGTTTATCTTTTCCTGTATGGTTGTAATAAAAGTTTGTCTGGTTCTTACCAAAAGATAAAAGCAGAAGGGTGAAAACTTTCTGGGCTCTTCAAGAGCCTACTCTTCAAGAGCCTACTCTTCAAGAGCCTACTCTTCAAGGGCCTATTCTTCAAGAGCCTCCTCTTCAAGAGCCTCCTCTTCAAGAGCCTACTCTTAAGAGCCTACTCTTCAAGAGCCTACTCTTCAAGAGCCTACTCTTCAAGAGCCTACTGTTCAAGAGCCTACTCTTCAAGAGCCTACTCTTCAAGAGCTACTCTTCAAGAGCCTACTCTTCAAGAGCCTACTCTTCAAGAGCCTACTCTTCAAGAGCCTACTCCTCTTCAAGAGCCTACTCTTCAAGAGCCTACTCTTCAAGAGCCTCTTCACTCTTCAAGAACCTCCTCTTCAAGAGCCTACTTTTCAAGAGCCTACCTACTCTTCAAGAGCCTACTCTTCAAGAGAGCCTACTCTTCAAGAGCCTTCTCAAGAACCTCCTCTTCAAGAGCTCAAGAGCCTGTACCTACCTGTGGTGAATCCGAGACGGAGTGGAAGATGTCTAACAGTTTCACGTAAAACTTAAACAGCAATACCAGCTGTATGATTAATTTGTGCAGACGCTGACAGAGTTCAGATTTCTGGGGGAAAAATAGCAGAATGCAGTGATAGATGAATCATTGCAATATATAATAAGGCTGAACACAATGCTATATACTAATTTCAAACTTCATTCCAAATACTTAATTGAAAAACATTATGCTTTCAGAGTGAAAGTGGAAAAACATTATACTTTCAAAGCGAAAGTGAAAAATACTCTTTCACATTATCTAACACATACACACACCTACACACACACACCTACACACACACACACACACTCATTTTAGGCTTATCTTTCTCTTTAGTCAGCTGTGTCATTAAGTCTAATGGCTTTGGTGGTGTAGACTAGCCAAAGACACACAGACAGTCAGACAAGACGGGTGAGGTGGTGGCTTTGAATCCCTAGTTTCCTTAGGACCTTGGGGCAAGAGACACTTAACACATCTTCCTAAGTCCATCCAAGTGCAAATAGGCACAAGCTAAAACTAAAACGTAAAAGTTGGGATTGATCAGGGGCCTGTCCAGATGTGATCTCGTATCACCTGCTCCTTTCAATTGACACAAAATAAACCAGGATAAGCTGTGACCCTATAGGCCTCTAAAGCTAGCTTCAAACACACTAACAGCACCAAAGACATTATCCTACATTCAATACCAACACAGATCTATAATGTGACACACTGCTCGCTGCCAATAAAAAATAGCACGTTCGTGTACCTGTTCTTCTCCTCCTGACATATAGGATCCGCCATCTCCAAGAGACTGCTGCTTGATGGATGATTTCAAACTTTCAAGACACTGTCAACAAATATGAATTCAGATAAGCTACTTGGTTTTGCATGAACTATATGGTTTACGTTGAAAGCAATCAAATTGTATTTGAATTAAAGCTTCCATGATTTTATATGCTGGATTTCATTTAGCAAGAAGTTATTTTCTATCAAAATCCACTGATATGAGAGCTCAAAACGCAATTAAATCCACCTATGCAGGGCTGTGATTTAGTACAGTGGGGTCTTTCATTTCACATTCAGCAAGAGATGGGAAAACATACAAATTTCCAAAAGAAAGATGACCACTTACTTTGTTTTTAAAGTAAAAGATTGAGAGAACTAATTACAAATTTAGATCACTTGTATCTCATCTATCATTATTTTCCTGTAGGCTTTTTGAGTCGTCTGTTAGCGTAAATCTAAATGCTTCTTCTATGAGAATTTTGTTGCATTTGAATTTACCTTGTTTGTCATAAGCAGCTTTCAGGGTGAGGGGTCCGGGTGAGCTGTAACAGCGTTTAGTAATTTTCCAAATCCACTCTAGAATGCTACTTCAACATCTTTAGAATCTACATCAGTTGATTTTTTTATATAAAGCCTGAAAAGGTTAATTCTATGTTGCATCATTCTGAATTTTTTCAAACCCGTTTTTCTCAAAAGATGTGATTTCTAGCATACAACGTTTTAAAATCTTAAAATCTCAGAAAGTAATCATGCAGAGTGTTGAAATTTGGTACACAGCTAGACTAGTATTTGTTATTGGGAACTGGTTTTTTTTTGATTTTCATATCTTTTGTGCACCTTTAAAATCAAAATATTACAAAATTTATCAATAGTTATTTTTTAATAAAATACTGATTTTTTTAGCAAAAACAGCTGAATAAATTAAATATGTCTTACTCCTTATTTAAGGGTTTAAAGAATATGTCTGAAAAAAGAATTTCATTGCTAGCCCATATACTTTTTGAATTTTAAGATTTTAGGAAAAATTCAACATGGCCGCCGTTACCATGGCAACTGAATAATTTTTCCCAAAAATTGTTACATTTACATAGTAACTTAGATGCAAGCAACACATTGGCAGGAAAAAAATTAGCTAAAAATGCATTAGGGAAAAAAGTGAAAATTCAGTAGGACGCCCTTAAGTGGGAACAAAAATGAAAAATCAGGAAAGAAGTAGGACCTCATCATAACACAGCTTCTATAAGAAAGAAGGCCTCAGAATACGAATTTCTGTCATTATCAAAGTCAATTTTGAAAAGCAATTTCATTCAAATATTAATGCTGACTATTTTCATTTGAAGACAAAACAGAATACATTGCCTTAGTCATAGCTAAATCTTTGATTCACCCACCTGTTCTGCTTGGTCTTTCCTCATGCAAAACGTTTCAAAGCATTCTTGAATTTCCAAAACACTAAAACGATGTTTCTCCAAAAGTCGAGCTCCCAAAAGCTGAAACAATCAAGTTTTAACATTTCATGAAGGCTTCTACAGATGGCTAATAAATTTCTTCCCCTCCTTCCCTCCTCCACCCCTTTTTCTTTTGTCTGGAAACCATTACTGGATGATTTTCCACTTTGCAATTTCACACAAAATCAAGCTCTCTCACCTCACACTCACACTCATACACACTCATCCACACACACATACACACACTAAAGGCTAAATGAAGAAGAGGGGCAGTGAAGTTACCTCATAAAATCTCATAAGAACAGTGAAACAAAAACTCCTGATTTCTTCTTGGAAAATAATTCATTCTTTAAAATATTTTATTTCAATCTTTATGGCTTGGTGTGCATTCTAATTTGTCATTTACACTTTGAATTATATTCTATATTGTTTTTAAGATGATTAAATACAATAATAATAAATACATCAATAAATCACACCTATGATAATTAAATGCTCTATAAAAAAAATCCATACTCTCAGGTAGCTTTCATACTTGATGCTTACCGAATCAGAATCTGTATACATGAATGGGCAGGCCAACTGCTGATTGACTAAGTCCATGACAAACACTGGTTGCATTGAGTTAAGGCGGCTACTAGATTTGAGTTCAAACAGTTTATTTAACAGCATATTCATATAATATTTATAATATAATAAATTGATAAGATAACACCTGTAAATATAAAATACTCATTTATTTATTTATTTAAATGACATTTTTTTCAAATGTCTTCAATACGTTCAATTGCTTCATTAAAGATTACACAAATTGAGATGCACAAAAGTCAGTGTAAGAAACTTAAAGTATGTAAAAGTATTCGATAAGCTAGTTTAAAGGATACAGATTTTTGAAGTGACTGCTTTCAGATTATCTGACTTGGTAATATAGTAGCAGGCCTCTTTAGACATTATGGTCAAACGTTTAAAGCAGTTCCTGAAAGAAAATAAGCCTAGTTAACAACAGATTTTTATATGAGACAATAAAAGGACAACACAATTTCATCTTGAAAATCTTAACATTGCTACAGAAAAATTAAGTAACATTCTGCTCTACCAGATGTCTCAACAGGCAAAGAATTTTGTTGTTTTCAATTTTAAGACAAAAGTAGATTTTATCCTATGGATATTTCTAAGCATGTAATTTCACTGCCATCATTTTGTTACATTATATCTCATCTTTTGTCTTCTTGATACATGTTATAGGCCTGAATCATTGGCACTCTGAGAGAACTCTTGAGACGATGACCGTAACGCTTACTAGGCCTCAGGAGGCTGTCAATACTGAAAATTTTGGAGGCAATCGGTAATGTCATGAGTTTGTAACCATGACGACACTGGTTCAAAACCCTGGTTGGCCCATGTACTCTTAGGAAAGGTTCTTTACTCAGCTTTCCTCACTTCACTCAAGTGCGAATGAGTACGCGGCTATAGACAGAGAAGCATATTGTCAGTGTTAGTATGATGTGGCTTCTAACAGGCTACTGTACTGTATGCTCCCCAGAGGAGCTGAGAAGGACGTTGAAGAAAATTGGCCTGCTGGGGGATAAATGATGCAAAGTTGGTGAGTATGGACTTATACAAGGATACAGACTAACATCCATCTTCAACTTTTTATCTTTACTTATATAATAATAAAAAAAACAATCCCAGATCACTTAAGACATGCTGAATAAAAAAAAAATGAAAAAGCACTCACCCTAAACAGTCTGGGAAATATCTGACAAGTCCTGACCATGTGAGACAAGGAGGTTTCTGTCATGACCCTATTGGCATGACTTTTCCACACTTCCTCAACTTCATCAGATTGGAGATTCAACAACAGAGCCGACAGCTGGGTGAAAGCCGGAGACGTTTGGCTGGAGTTCAAATCCACTGTGTCGCATTCACTGGGGACATCACTTGCCAAACTTTGTCTGCAAACAAATGTTCAAGAATGTGATTTTCATTTTTTCATTACAGATCAGTGGATAACTGTATCATACTTTTACATTTTTTTTCTATTTTACACACATCCATACAGAATAGTGCATTTTAGAGCATGTGAAATAGTGAGAAAACTTTTGGTTAAATAACGGACAATCTTAGATCCAACTTCTTTGGGGACATGTACAGCAGAATCTTAAAAAGGGAAGGATATTAGTCATAGAACGACGGAGATGACTTTGTGATGTTTCACATAGGTCTATAAACATCATAACAAATTGGCAAATGATGAAGCTTTCTACATTTTTGTACAGCAAGGAAATTATCTCATTCATTTGGTAGAATTACATAATCTAAAAACATCAACTCAATATTCAACAATTAGTAAATAAAAAGTTTTAAGATAGAAAGTTAATTCATTTTGTTACCCAAAATGTCTCAAGCTAGAATGAAACCATCATCATCATTGCCTTTTCAACCTATACCAGGGTATAGACCACGAACAACAGACTTCCACTTGTTCCTATCACTCTTGTTATTAAAAAAATAACATGATCTTTTAAGAAAACAAATAGCCACTGCAAAATTCGTCTCATATGAAATTGTTCAAGATTCAAACGAGAAAACCTTTCACCATTCAAAGGAATGGTAATCTCAAAAACATACGTGGAGCCAGTGAGAGGACTAGACCGGATCTTGCCCATGCTAGAGTTGTGTTGGACAGAAATGGAAGTTCCTGTGTCTGAGGTGGCTGTGGCACGGCTTGTCTCATGGTCAGATTCCTCAGACTGGAAAAATCAAAAGAAACATTCAAGTCACTGCTTTAAGCAGAAATAACATGAAGCAAATGTACAAAGCAGCACATAAATGGCACGGTTGCCTCCAACATCCAAGGTGTATACTTCAGGTAAAGGCCACATTGCATTGTTTTCGGAAATCTTCATGAGAGGCAAGAAAGCAACAACAACAAAAGTAAAGTTTCTTCCAAGGCCATTACGGCCCATAGAGCCAAAGCTTATCCCGGTTTCAGAAGCGTGAAACGGAACAGGTGTTAATAATCACCTCTTGGATAGGACGTTAGTCTGACGCATAGTTTTACTCCCATCAAACTAGTGCTTGTAGCCTTTGCACCTGGGTGAGGTGGGGAAAACGTGTGTTAAGCAACTTTCCTAAGGAACACAGCGTCTGACCTTGCATTGTTAGGACCCAAGTTCGGTAGCCTAACCCCTTGATCACCATATGAGGTAAAATCAAAACACTGATTCTATACATTGTTGTGACACATCAAACGAGGTGTATGAAGGAAACTTTAAATTTTAATTAATGTGTGTCAAAATATGGATCAACTATGGAATGCTCAAACTAAAGAGGATATCACTACTTAGCATTCCAGGAAAAGTATATGCCAGGATACTGGAAATGAGACTAAGGAAAAGAGTAGAGGATCAGATTGAAGAGCATCAGAGTGGATTTAGACCAGGAAGAAGTGTATAAGACCACATATTTACAATAAGACAAATAATAGAAAAATTCCTTGAGAGAAACATTGACCTGCACCTGTGTTTTATAGATCTAGAAAAGGCATTTGACACTGTGAGGAGGGACGAACTATGGCATTCCTTAAAAGAACACAATTTAGAGCAAAATTTAATAGAAGCCATTAAACGTTTTTACAATAAACCAACATGTGCAGTGAGAGTAGCTGGAAACATATCTGCAGAATTTGATGTAGATATAGGGGTAAGACAGGGTTGTGTCCCAAGTCCCCTTTTGTTTATCACATTTATGGATTCAGTCGCAAAGGCACCCTCAAAAATGAAGAAAAAGAATGTAGGTATGTGGGGCTCAAACCAGTAAATGTATCAATGCTTTCA
This sequence comes from Doris montereyensis, assembly GCA_037039925.1. Lineage (NCBI taxonomy): Eukaryota > Metazoa > Mollusca > Gastropoda > Nudibranchia > Dorididae > Doris > Doris montereyensis. The sequence goes on along the minus strand of JAXRKP010000377.1, from coordinate 98,069 downwards.
TTTGCCGATAATTTAGTTTGTGTTTGGAAAATCAGAAAATGACCTTCAGTGGAATATTAACATTATGAACAATGAATCAAATAAAAGAGGAATGAGAGTAAATGCAAAGAAAACCAAAACAATGCTAGGTAACTAAGGAAGCTAAAACACAAAATCTTAAATTGGGCAGGGAGAATTTAGAACAAGTTCAAAGCTACAATTACCTAGGAGTAATGATTAACTCAGAGGAAAACTAAGAGAAGAAATCAGCCACAGAATCAAAAGGCAAGTGCAATATATAACCATCTAGGAAAGGCATTTGTAGGTAAGCAAGCATTGTCAACAAAAACCAAAATGGCGGTATACAATACAGTTTATTGTCCTAATCTCCTCTAGGGCAGCGAAACCTGGACCTTAAACAGTAGAGAATACAGTAGAGTACAGGCAGCTGAAATGACATATCTAAGAGTAGTAGGGAAAACTAAAAGAGACAAAATCAGAAACACAACAATAAGAGATCAAACCAAAGCAGATGGCACAAAAACTAAGATAGAAACAAATCAATTAAGATGGTTTGGGAACAGGACAGGGCATCCTGGAGAAAGATCATCTCGGGCATCAAAAGGTAGAATGGGAACTGATAAAGATAGAAAGAAAGACAAAGAAATACATAATAATGAAAAGACAATGGCATTTAAGTCCAACACCATAGCTTTGTTTCATTGAAATTCAACCCCGTCCACCATTACCATGATTTCAGGGTGAACTAAGAGTATAGAGCAAGATGAAAGATGAGTGAAAGAAGAAAAGGAAAGAAATAGGACCTACCAGCAATACCTGCCAACCGCCTGCCAACACCGTGGCAATTTTGATTCAGTTTCAAGAATTTAAAGTAAGAGAGCGGTTAGAGAAAAAAATTCAACATTATACTGTATCATGGGACGCAAAGTCAAATTGAATGACAGCACTCTGTTTGTAAATGGGATGTTGTCAAATGTCAAGGAAGTAACATTGCAAAACAATTCTATCGTCATTTGTAATACTAATACTTTAGAAAAGTAATATAAATATTGTTCTCATACGAAAATGAAAATGTCAAAAGCGTAAAAGAAATAAACAGAGTAGTGGAACCTTTCTTAAACAAAGTGATTTAAACTAAATTTTAACCGCCAACCTATAAAAGCTTTAAATGACTACGGTGTTCACCTCTTCATCGGTTGACGGCTCCTCTGTCACACTCTCATGAGGTGATCCAACGACCTTGGACAAAGAGCTTCCTCCGATGATGGGCAAGTTTGGCACACTTCCAAAATTGGGTCGACCTGTTGAACTGGTTGGTGAGTGCTCCATATTGAAAGAATGACGCCCGATCTCCAAGTTGGGAAAAGTAGTCATCAGACTGGCAAACATAAGGATTTGTATTGAACATTGTTCTATGAAAGGGTAGACAACTATGCAACCTTTCTGTCAACTCTTAGTCTCCGCTTTAGTCGAGTATGTACAATATAAGGTATCAACGTATTCATGGATGTAGGACAAACAAATCATAACCTGAAACTAACATTTGAGAGGGCATGTCAAATGAATGATCCGTATCAACTGTGAATAGCTAGTGTTAAAATGGTGAAACAATAGTTATCCACCGATGACTTAGCCCTTAAGAATAAAAGAGGTTATTTTATCTTTTGCCTAACGATCTAACATGAGCATCAAAAAGTCAGCAGCATCCTTAATTCAATATATTTTTCACAGATGTTCATGTTTTTATTTCTTCTATTTGAGAAGAATTCATAAATATCAAAATCCAAGCCTCACTTAGCATATTAATAATATAATAATAATAATAATAATAATAATAATAATAATAATAATAATAATAATAATAATAATAATAATAATAATAATAATAATAATAATAACAATAATGATAATAATAAAAAATAAAAAAATAAAAATAATAATAATAATAATATTAATATTAATAATAATAAAAATAATAATATTAATGATAATAATAATAATAATAATAATAATAATAATAATAATAATAATAATAATAATAATAATAATAATAAAAATAATAATAATAAATATTAATCATAATAATAATAATAATAATAATAACAATAATAATAATAATAATAATAATAATAATAATAATAATAATAATAATAATAATAATAATAATAATAATAATAATAATGACAACAACAACAACATAGACTGAATAAAACACTAAAATAATTATCTACCTCAGACTCTTCCAGTTCATTATCCAAGAAATCAAAGTTCTTGAACACTAGTTCATTTCCACTGCTTTCATTTCCCAGCAAGGTATCATCTGGTATAATAGAAATAACATGATTGAGGTGAAGGTGTCTATGTGTGATATGTGTACATGCATGCATGTGTGTGTGCATGTGTGTGTGTGTGTGTGTGTGTGTGTGTGTGTATATGCGTGTGCACTCGTTCAGGTCACTATCACATATTTTGTCCTTTAGTCAAATGTTTTCTCTTTGGTCCTCATAATGGAAAACATATCAAATAGCAAGAATCATGCCATTATTTTCCTATGACATCATAGAATATACAAACGACTTCCTTGAAATATATTAATAAAGTTGATTAATGAATGTAGAGAAGGATACTGTCAGGATGTGAATAAGATACACCTAACTCAGCCAACTATATCTTCCCCACAGAGTTTAAAATGACTGAATGAAATGAACTACTGAACTGTAACTACAACTTCACAATGTAAAGTCAGTGAATCAGTTCTTGCAGGGACATACTGACAACAAATGCATCTTCATGTTTATCAGTGGCGTCGGTGTCCGAGTGGTTAGGCTGCTGGACTTGGGATCATAAGGTCCCTGGTTTGAATCCTAGTAAAGCTATGTCTGACTTTGTGTTCCTTCGGAAAGACACTTAACAAGCATTTTCCTCACTCGACCCAGGTGTAAATGGGTACAAGCACTAGTTTGGGAGTAAAAACCTGTGTCAGACTAGTGTACTGTCCAGGAGGTGATTATTATCCCCTATTCCCCTTGACACTATAGAAACTGGGATACGTTCCAGCTCTATGGGCTGTACAGGCCTTGTGGGAACTTTTATTTATCTCAGTCTACTTTTGTGGGAGAGCCTACTCATGTTTTCAAATTTGTTTATTCTCACTCAGGAACTTACTGGAAGAAGCTTCTGGCAGTGATGTCTCTTCACCACTAGATCCCCGACACTCTGCTGGTGGTCCAAGGTGTCGCTTGACTGACTGAAGATCACCTGGGAACGAACAAGAAGAAGAAGTGTCATCAGTACGAGAGATTCTATTATCCAGCCCAGTGGGGTGATATCCAGAGATGAAAGTCAGTTTGCATTAACGGTCAACGTCAGTAGCCTACATAATTTCTCAAAGAACACTGTTGTCACCATCCCAACACCAAATCCTGTCTCCCATCTCTGAAGAAGAACATGGCTGCACTTTTGGAAATGTGGTGTATAGCGATGGACAGAGTGAAGTCAGCAGTGTGAGGACATACAAATTAATATAACACACACACACACACAGACACGCACACACTCAGTCACCAGCAGTCTCATCCTAGTCTCAATGCAATCTGAGAACTTTTCTTATCATTCTATTCGAAAAGACTTGTTAAATCCTTTGAAATTGAAAATCATCATCATATAAATTTGATGACATTAATTCATTGTGACATAAATACTGAGTTGGAATAACGAATAGGTGGAAAGGGTAGATTTTTTTTTAAAACAGCAAAAGATCTTTTTTTAAACCTGCTCATCTTGACTGTCACATAGAGAAACAGAGAAAAACACAAACCAGTTCCCAAAAATCCATGCCACAATGAACAAACAATGCAAACAAGTTTGGAAGTGCAAAAAAAAGCAAAGACAATACATGAGCTCGGATACTCATTGAAAGAAAACATGACCATTTTACCCTGGGAAACTTTCAAAGAAACCAAACTGAATGAACAGACAAGTACAACGGAATATGGAAAATACTGTCAATGACGTAACATTTAGACGATTGTGAACACTTTCAGTTTGAATTCAACTCAATCATCAGGCATGACATATACGTTTCAAAAGCGTTATTCTGATGAAATAGAGACAGAATCAAAAGAGAGAAATGTCTACGTTTTCTTATCACTGTGGTTGCAATCAAAACATTTCAATATTCAATACCCAGACAGAACAAAGTTGAAATGGTAAAGTACAGATACACACTGGTTTGCTCTAGAAAAATCATTGCAGACTCCAAAATATGAGATGATGAATTAGTGTGAGACTTGATCAATAGTGAAATAAAGCATCCATGCATTAACTGACATTCTCATTTTAGAAAAACAAATCTTTTCTCTTCCTGTAAAGCTGTCCTTAAATGGTCAGTACAAAGTATATCAAAGATCCTTTTTGTTTAACAAAAGCCTTCTTTGACTTTCCCAATGCCTTGTTAACTCATCATTAACATGGAAAGCATTCATGAATATTCCATGTCATTGGAAAGCATTCATGAATATCCTATATCATTGGAAAGCATTCATGAATATCCTATGTCATTAGAAAGCATTCATGAATATCCTATGTCATTTTATCAACCAAGTATGCTATTTGCTCTGAGTAAGTAAATCTTTATTTAGTGAACTTGGGAGTTGCTTTTCAAAGACTGGTTTCATATGCATTTACTTTCTTTACTTGTTATATCCTTACACTTCTGCAATTTTTTCTTATAACTTGATGGACTATGGACATTTTTAAAGCATTGATACTGCACTCAATTGTAAATAACATCATACTATTACAACAATCTCATTTTTGCTATTCATACGTGGTAATAGATTATTGACAGCTCTGCATTTTACTAGGTAATCCCAAAGTGACTAAAAATTGTAAATACGTGCAACGTCAGAAAACAAGCCAAGCAGCTGGGCCTAGTGTGTACACGAATCATGAAAGAAAAAAAGCGACTGAGAAATGGTTTGATTGCTTGAAATTTTCCACATTTACTTTACGGGGGAGGAATCTCTACTTGCGGCACATAGCCCTGCTCATTTTGCGTGTCTTCTTCTTAATGACTGACCAACTCAATTCTTAAGTATTACTGTAAGTGCGAGTGTGATTAAGCGCTTTCTTTCTGTCATTCTTTCTTTCTTTCTTTATACGTTCCCATTCTACCTTACGGTGAATGGGTTTAGATGCCCGAAATGAACTTTCTCCAGGCTGCCCTGTCCTGACATTTTTTGTTTCCTTCTGTGAAGGTTAAATTTCTTTGCTTTAGTGCCTCTTTTATATCTTCCTCCCACTTTCTAAGAAGTCTGCCGTCGGTCTTTTACCTTGAGTTTTAGCACTGTATAGTGATTTAGCTATTTTCTTATCATTCATTCTGTTTCCATGCCCAAACCATCTGAGTTGATTTATTTCTGTCTTAGTTTCACTTTGGTTATATTTCAAGTATTTCAATCACAACTGAAAGTATATCTTATGTCAAATCCAGGCATATAGGACTGGACGGAACTATAAAAAAATAATTCTTTTTAACTACATCCGTATGTGGATTTTGTTACCTTACAAGCAACCTTGTTGTCACTATCTACATAAACTTTTGGCAGCAACATAAAGTCAGATATGCAATTGTTTAAGCGAAGCATATGCATCTATAGAACAAAGATGAGCTGTAAATACATAGAAAACTCTGTATTCTTCCTGGGACACATTACAAAGAAACAAAAACAAGATAATAAAAAACCCAACAACAAACAAAGGAGCAGCAATAAAACACGACTTGAGCAACATATTTCTTCTAGCATCCCGCACTGATTTCTTTCCAATATTTGAAGGAGTAACAGAGGACAAAACGTGTGAAATTTGGCATTCAAAGTCATGTATCTATATTAATGAGTAAGACTGCTTAATTCGAAGTAAGTCCAAACATTTATGCACTGTGACAGTATTTACCATCCATTTTTGCTCTCAAAACATTCAATATCAGGGCAACGCTACAAAAATTCAGAAATAGAAAGAAAAACAAATCCAGATCATAAATGAATGAAGATGAATTTTTCTAACCACACTCCAAAATCGGATTCCTCGTCCTAATTGGACACTCTTATTAACTTGTACACTTTTGAAGTTTCTGAATTTTTAAAATCAGTCTGTCTAAAAATGTTGACTGAAAGGGAGCAACAAGTTAGAGAAACAGTTGAGGGATGAAAAAACCCCACAACCAATTCCATTCCAATTTCTGTTTTTTCTCAGCAAGCAAAAAAACCCCAAAAGCAACAAGAAAAACGTCAGAATGGAAAATTGGTGGAAAGATTTTTTTAAAAACCCATTATTCATCAAATTCATTTTATATTTTCTCAATTTTAAAAATTTCACTTTGGTAAAAACGTTTTTGAACTCACACCTCTCTTCATTATCTGTGTAATACGTATGTTTGTAAGCTTGTTCAACCTTTACGTATAAATATGATTTTGCCCTACAATTTTTGTTTTATCCGTGTACTCTTGACATTAATGACAGTGGAGAAGGCATATGAATTAACCACTGACAGAAGCAGAGCCAATACATGAGCATTTAATAATTGAAAAAATCAAGAAAGAAAGAAAGGAAGAAAGACGGGGGTGTATTAAAGCAAGGATATGGTTTGGTGATGTGCGTAATGGAAACCATTTATAAAAAGTCTAACTAGCATCTCATTGGAGCATTAAATGTCTCTGACTTGACATCAGGTAGCTGTTTCAAAATGTCATGAAAAGTTTATGTTGATACCGTTAACTAGCATTTCACTCACGCCATGTTCAGGCTTTGCAGCATGTTAGCCCCTTTATTTCTTTCCTTTCTTTCTTCATGAGGGCATTAAGGAAGCACAGGTGGTGAGGGTTGTTAAAAAATGTCAACAAAATTGTTATCCAATACAACAATACACATTTCAATATGGCAGGAGTACACAGTGCATTTTGAGAAGGAAAGGAATGCATTCATAGTTTTAAATAAAATAATAAATTGTCAAACATTAAAACTTTGCATGAACCATGTTCTTCATTTAAACTTACCCTTACATTAAGACTTTAATTTCATATACATGTAAGACCAGTATGCGAATGGTCTGTTAAATACTAGCAGGCTCATGTGTTTTTATCAAAGTTCACTGAAACTAATTTGATTAAAGTCAGATAAATATTTGCTTTATCAAAATCAGATGACTCAAACGTTTTGATACAATTTCATGTCTTCAAAAGACTTTTGACAGTTTTTAGTAAAATTACTGATAGGAAAAGTATGATGTGATGCAAAGCAGGTTCCTGAATCAACAATAATTCCTGTACTATTTTTGAATGTCTAATATATGTCAGAATACAAAGAAATATACCAATAAATAGATGCAGAAATCAAAATTGGCACCAAATTGAAGCTGTTGAATACAACACTCTTTTCTCCCAATAACCCCCATAGGATAATGAATTTCTAAAAAAAATGTGTACATCTGTCTTAAAATGTCATATGAGGAGATAGCGCTGAATTTAAATGTGAGGTTCAATTGAAGAATATAAAACCAGAAGAATGAGGAACAGAACCAAAAAGAAAACAAAAACAAAAAATAAACAAAAGGGGAGTTAATAAAAGGTGTATAATAATAATGATAATAATAATAAAGCTACAAAAGGGTAGCTGATAACATGAGAAGAAGAACACTGACGTTGGGCAGGTAGGGAGGGTGAGAGTATTGTGATGGCACATTTGGAGGAATCAGGGGATGGGCGGAGAGGTAAATGTGGCTTGGGGATGAGGATGTGTCACCGTTCAACCTGCCAAGGGAGATAAATGCTTACCTTGTTGATGACTGTGTCCTAGTGAGGTGACCAAAGTTGAGGACGATAGAAATTCAACAACAAGGAATTTATTTTCACGTCATGAGAGCCTGATGTAAATACACCTCCATTATTTCTTTCACTTTTTTTTTTTTTAAAAGACTGATTGTTTAAATTTACGTCGTCCTTATAGAATGTAAAATTATTTTTCATCAAATTGTCTGTTCCTTCACTGGCACTTTTAATGCAATCCCAATCATGGTTCTGATTGACTGGAAAGATATCAAATCCATCACTAAGATCCAATCCCAATCATGGTTCTGATTGACTGGAAAGATCCATCACTAAGATCCACTCCCAATCATGGTTCTGATTGACTGGAAAGATATCAAATCCATCACTAAGATCCAATCCCAATCATGGTTCAGATTGACTGGAAAGATATCAAATCCATCACTAAGATCCATGCCCAATCATGGTTCTGATTGACTGGAAAGATATCAAATCCATCACTAAGATCCACTCCCAATCATGGTTCTGATTGACTGGAAAGATATCAAATCCATCACTAAGATCCATGCCCAATCATGGTTCTGATTGACTGGAAAGATATCAAATCCATCACTAAGATCCACTCCCAATCATGGTTCTGATTGACTGGAAAGATATCAAATCCATCACTAAGATCCACTCCCAATCATGGTTCTGATTGACTGGAAAGATATCAAATCCATCACTAGATCCACTCCCAATCATGGTTCTGATTGACTGGAAAGATATCAAATCCATCACTAAGATCCAATCCCAATCATGGTTCTGATTGACTGGAAAGATATCAAATCCATCACTAAGATCCACTCCCAATCATGGTTCTGATTGACTGGAAAGATCGATCACTAAGATCCACTCCCAATCATGGTTCTGATTGACTGGAAAGATATCAAATCCATCACTAAGATCCAATCCCAATCATGGTTCTGATTGACTGGAAAGATATCAAATCCATCACTAAGATCCACTCCCAATCATGGTTCTGATTGACTGGAAAGATATCAAATCCATCACTAAGATCCACTCCCAATCATGGTTCTGATTGACTGGAAAGATATCAAATCCATCACTAAGATCCACTCCCAATCATGGTTCTGATTGACTGGAAAGATATCAAATCCATCACTAAGATCCACTCCCAATCATGGTTCTGATTGACTGGAAAGATATCAAATCCATCACTAAGATCCACTCCCAATCATGGTTCTGATTGACTGGAAAGATATCAAATCCATCACTAAGATCCACTCCCAATCATGGTTCTGATTGACTGGAAAGATATCAAATCCATCACTAAGATCCACTCCCAATCATGGTTCTGATTGACTGGAAAGATATCAAATCCATCACTAAGATCCACTCCCAATCATGGTTCTGATTGACTGGAAAGATCGATCACTAAGATCCACTCCCAATCATGGTTCTGATTGACTGGAAAGATATCAAATCCATCACTAAGATCCAATCCCAATCATGGTTCTGATTGACTGGAAAGATATCAAATCCATCACTAAGATCCACTCCCAATCATGGTTCTGATTGACTGGAAAGATATCAAATCCATCACTAAGATCCAATCCCAATCATGGTTCTGATTGACTGGAAAGATATCAAATCCATCACTAAGATCCACTCCCAATCATGGTTCTGATTGACTGGAAAGATATCAAATGCATCACTAAGATCCAATCCCAATCATGGTTCTGATTGACTGGAAAGATATCAAATCCATCACTAAGATCCACTCCCAATCATGGTTCTGATTGACTGGAAAGATATCAAATCCATCACTAAGATCCACTCCCAATCATGGTTCTGATTGACTGGAAAGATATCAAATCCATCACTAGATCCAATCCCAATCATGGTTCTGATTGACTGGAAAGATATCAAATCCATCACTAAGATCCACTCCCAATCATGCTCCTGATTGACTGGAAAGATATCAAATCCATCACTAAGATCCACTCCCAATCATTGTTCTGATTGACTGGAAAGATATCAAATCCATCACTAGATCCAATCCCAATCATGGTTCTGATTGACTGGAAAGATATCAAATCCATCACTAAGATCCAATCCTAATCATGGTTCTGATTGACTGGAAAGATATCAAATCCATCACTAGATCCACTCCCAATCATGCTCCTGATTGACTGGAAAGATATCAAATCCATCACTAAGATCCACTCCCAATCCTTGTTCTGATTGACTGGAAAGATATCAAATCCATCACTAAGATCCACTCCCAATCATGGTTCTGATTGACTGGAAAGATATCAAATCCATCACTAGATCCACTCCCAATCATGGTTCTGATTGACTGGAAAGATATCAAATCCATCACTAGATCCATTCCCAATCATGCTTCTGATTGACTGGAAAGATATCAAATCCATCACTAAGATCCACTCTCAATCATGATTCTGATTGGATGGAAAGATATCAAATCCATCACTAGATCCACTCCCAATCATGGTTCTGATTGACTGGAAAGATATCAAATCCATCACTAAGATCCACTCCCAATCATGGTTCTGATTGACTGGAAAGATATCAAATCCATCACTAAGATCTACTCCCAATCATGGTTCTGATTGACTGGAAAGATATCAAATCCATCACTAAGATCCACTCCCAATATTTCTTGAGATGCTTTGGAAATGAAACTTCAAGTCCAATAAAATTATGAGTATTTTCAGGATGAAAATTACTAAAAATTTCTTTAAATAACTTTTACTCTTTTTAAAAGCTGTACTTAAAATGAAATAAACTAGTGGTCGATAACAAGGAGTTAAGCCGAATATGTCGATGAAAAAGGTTTTGTCCTGATTTAGTTTATGTTCCGGAGCTTTTGTCCTAATCCTCCCCCCCCCCCCGCCATCCCCTTCTTTTTCTTTTTAATTTATTGGTAAAGAAGCGGGAGAAAGGGAAAATTTTATCACTTTTTTAAACACAAATGTATAGGTAATCCATGATTGATTAGACATATTTATAGGTAAAGTATAAAGAGGATTCAAACAGGAAAGTATATATGACAATTGAAGCAAAATGGATGGCACAACAAATAGATGGACACACAAGAAAATTAGCAACTACATTACGCAGTGGGGTGACAATGTACAGTAATTAAAGGGGAGTCGTAGAAGTGTTCTTATCTTCGACTGCAGCAGAGGTGGAAAGGATCAGGAAACAATAGCAACTGTCAAAGATAATGCTTTATATAGTTGTGACTTAGACCGTCTAAACAATTTGTTGGAATGCCTGGTGACAGCTTGTCTGAGCATAATTCACAAGCTGTTGGTAACCTTCAAAGACTAAATACAATATAAGACGATGATGGATTTAAATGACTTCATCTACTCAAGGGATCTACTTAATGTAACAACATAACAAATCAGGATTAATATTTAGGGCAAATATAAGAAATGTTATGGACCAACAACACACACACGCACACACACACAGAAACTACACTGTACAATATCACAAGTAGGATGGATATAAGTAGAAACACACATATCTACTGTCAAACCAACTTCTCATTTTTTAGACCCCCCCCCCCCCACTCCTTTTTATATTTATTTGATTTTAAAAAGTCATGCAACTGAAGAACAATGTATTTTTTGGAACATATCATTTGTTTATTGCTTAAAACGAATGTGATTATTTAGGGAGACGAGTGAAGGCACACCACACACATACAGAAAAAAATGTTGAACGGCTACACTATGATGATGGTGAAAAGAGAAAAAAAGAAGAAAAATGAAAACCTAAACAAAACAAAAATCCAACAAGGATGGGATGCTGTTTCGGACAGGACAGATGGCAATCACAGGAAAAGGCACAGAATAGAACGAACAGAAAACTTACTGAGGGACTTTTTGGCAAGCCAACTCTTTGGCCAAAGCAGGTGAGCAGATTGACCAGTCTCTCTCTCGTCCTTGCCTGGCAGTTAAGAGAGAAATACAGTTGTTTGATCAATTCAATATTTACCTGGTTGTAATAAAGTGAAAGATAAGCAGCCAGGACTACACACTTATAAGTAAAAATTTGAAACAAATGCTTAAACATTTTGTATTCATTGGGGTTGGCATGTAAGCAGTAACAAAAATTTGTAGGATATATATATGTGGATATTTGACTTTCATTAGTCACAAAAGGGACATCATATTATTATTACTCACATTTCGATATCAAGCATTGTGATTGTGTTTAATGTGATAAGAGAATCTTGTTAAAAATATGTGAAACCTAATAGAAACATAATATGACCTTATTATCTATGCAAAAAGCATGTCTAAGAAATTTCCGCAATTTATTGTAAATTTTGTAAAAACTAGTTAAGTATGCTGATCTACTTGGATGCATATGCAAATTTTAAACACAAATGAGAATATTTTCAAGATGTTAGGAGGAAAAACTAGAAAAGCAACAACACTGCATACTTTCCAGGAGATATTCTCCTCTAAGCGCTCCAACTGTGTGGCAGCTCGCATAAGACTGACCCCAAGTAAGCTTTTCTACAATTATGAATTTTAAGAAGACAATTTTTCAATTCGACAAACCTGAGATGCTTGAGGTCTTCGCCATATGGAATCGAGATCCTGATTGTTAGATGGTTTCCGTGATAATGAAGCAGCTGAACCACTGTTGGACGGTCCGTGCGCTCTATCCTCAGCTATGGCTTGCTTAAATAGGTCAGGTGAAATGAACTTGCGTCCAATAATCGGTGTCTTTGACAAATCAATGGTGAAGTCGAGGTGCGACCTTTTACAAATTAAAAATATGAAAATAAAAACGTTACAATTGATCACAAAAAGTTGTTGAAATCTACATCAAGACAGAAAATTAAATAGACAAAATCATAATGGAATTTTAACCCAACCAAAGGGGAGAATCAACAAATGCATCATCAAAAGAAAAAGAAAATTTTCCTTAAGAGATATAGATCCCTTCACAGATGAAAGATATTATTATGAGGCTTTTCCAAATCTAAACATGGACGACAATAAGTAAACAATATCATGACGTCACTAGCTCTGACACTGAGACCCTGGTAGAGACATTGTACATGGTTTTCCTCATTCAGGTGTTAAATAGTATCAATTACAGCTAAGATGAGTAAAGTGGAGAAACCTTATTGGCGACCTATGCCCCACTGGTGGTACAACGGTTAAAGTCAAGTCACAGCTGAGAGGCAAAGCCTGCACCAGACCAGTATCATGTCCAATGGGGTAATTTTATGTTGTCTGCTCTGCTTAGTGCTACAAAAATAGATGTAAACTACAGTTCTAAGGGCCTCTACACCTGGCAGGAACTTTACTTTATGAAGCAGTGTGATAGCTATATTGTGCCACCTACCGGGAAGCTCTTTACTAAACTTAGTCAAACTTTCAGCTTCAGCAAAAGAGGTGTGTGCCGAGTGGGAAAACAAAGCTAACTCTGTCGAGCTTGTCATGGCCATGGAGGAGGGTGGTGGCGCTACAAGCGTTGATGAGCGAGTCACCGCCAATTTGAGCATTTTCAGGGCATCTCGCCAATTGCTTCCCTGAAAGAACAAAGAAACAGTTTCCATAAATCAAAGAAATATGAGCACATCAAGAAGGCTTCGTTATTAGAAGTAATATTATGTTCATAAAAACAGCATCTACCAAACCAGTCTATGAACAGTCTTTTATGTGCAGTCTACTGAACCAGTCTATGTACAGTCTACTGAACCAGCTTATGTGCAGTCTACTGAACCAGTTTATGAACAGTCTCTATGTACAGTCTACTGAATCAGTTTGTGAACAGTCTACTGAACCAGTCTATGAACAGTCTACTGAACCAGTCTATGAACAGTCTACTGAACCAGTCTATGAACAGTCTACTGAACCAGTCTATGAACAGTCTCTATGTACAGTCTATGAACAGTCTATGAACAGTCTAATGAACAGTCTCTATGTACAGTCTATGAACAGTCTCTATGTACAGTCTATGAACAGTCTATGAACATTCTCTATGTACAGTCTATGAACAGTCTCTATGTACAGTCTATGAACAGTCTCTGTGTACAGTCTATGAACAGTCTATGAACAGTCTCTATGTACAGTCTATGAACAGTCTATGAACATTCTCTATGTACAGTCTATGAACAGTCTATGAACATTCTCTATGTACAGTCTATGAACATTCTCTGTGTACAGTCTATGAACAGTCTCTATGTACAATCTATGAACAGTCTATGAACAGTCTATGAACATTCTCTATGTACAGTCTATGAACAGGTCTTTGAACATTCTCTATGTACAGTCTATGAACAGTCTATGAACATTTTCTATGAACAGTCTCTGTATACAGTCTATGAACAGTTTATGAGTCTGTGTAGTCTATGAACAGTCTATGAACAGTCTACTGAACAAGTCTATGAACAGTCTCCATGTACAGTCTATGAACAGTCTATGAACAGTCTACTGAAACAGTTTATGAACAGTCTACTGAACCAGTCTATGAACAGTCTACTGAACCAGTCTATGAACAGTCTATTAAGCCAGTCAATGAAAAATACCTTGCCTTTGCATAACACATTTTTTTGCTTCCTACCAAGTCTGCGCTGCATTTTTAGAAGAAATCATTTAAGATGTAAATATCTATTGACATAAAAGTGCAACTCACCAGCACATGTTTGGCAATGGATTGAAAAAGTTCCTGGTTTAGCACGGAGCTAGGAGTGCTGGAGATATCCAAGTAGTGAACCATACAGTACAAGATTTGAAGGCAGGAAGTCTGATAAACAGACTGACCTTTTTCCAGGACCTGATGTGCAAACATCAAAATAAGAATTTCATCTTACTTGTAAATCACTCATTTAAAAAGAATAAAGAGATGATGACAAAGAATGAAAAAAATAATTTAGACCTCTCTACAAACTGAAGTTGAGTGTTTCAATTCGTTTTTCTAAAGCATTTCACAATGTATAAAAAAAAAAAAATTGCAAAAACAGAAAGGATGCAATCCAACACAAGCAGTGAATCTTATTTTGCAATTCACAAAGTTCCTCATGTTAAATTACAGTTGATATTGGGGGATAAAATCAACAAAAACAATGACAATTTTTTTATCCAAGCCAAAAAGAAAAAGAAACTGCATTTATATCAGCATCTATAATTATTAATTCAGCTTTTTTAAAAATTACCAACATGCTATACTAAGAAACTGTACCACCTAGGAAAAGTAAAGCTTGACATAAAGATGTAGACAATCAGGCAATTTTGTGTGGGCACATTATGCTTTCCCTAAAGCAGACAATTTGCATAAAAAAACCCAAAACAAAACATTATTCTTTATCATCTTAAGCTCATGAAGCAAGTAGACAAAACATTCGCAGTAAAACATCTCAAGCACCTTCAGCCAAATAGTAGCCGATGGCCCGCATTTTTATTGTTAGGCCTTTGATCGAAGATATGTAATCTCTCTAACCTACATGAGCCAGAAATCTAGTTCTCTTGCTTCAATGAAATGTTTGCTCCGTTTCATATCAAGACTTTAGAGGACAGCCGGCATCAAAGATATTTTTTCATCAACTTGTTTCTGTTTTAATTTATAAATCTAGAATCCAGAAATCTTGGAAAAGAGCTTAGCTAATAATAACTGAATGCCCAAGAACAGATCATACTCACTGCCTCCGTACATAAAATTTCACGTCAGCTTCAAACAGACTGCATTCTAGATCTACAGTTGTACCACCCTTACAAATTGTAAACACTACTCGCATATTTAGAAAATGGGGTTTTCAGATCGTAATTTTGAAAGATTCACAACAACATTTGGTTGGAACTAAAGAAAACAGTGAGGATTCCCCCCCCCCCCCCTCCCAAAAAAAAGAAAAAAGTTATACCCACAGAATTGGGAATCAAACATTTCTTACAACTCTTTTCATCTAGAACAACGCTCACAGTGTTACTAGGGAAGGTCACTTTTACCGTATAAATGCTAACAACGTTCGGCTGATAGCCTTATGTTTCGTTTAGTTCTGAAGTCCACTCAAACTGTTTAGCTACTTCCTCGATGCTAATATCGAAAGTAGAATAGACACGTTTGTTGATTTCGACCTGCAGACAGCTGTTTTGTTTTAAAATCATAAATTTTTATCCATTTTCTGCGTTTTTGTTTTGTTTACATTGGATTCTGTGATTTAAAGATGGCGTCGTCATCATCTGGTTCATGATCACTCCCAGCTTGCTTAGGTGAAAATGAAAGTAGCTCTACTAGTACTAGTGAGGAAGATGAAATGTTTGGTGCTAGGGACCATGATCTAGAGTTTACTGGATCAATATCTAGATCCATTGATGACGAAGGTGAGAGGGGGACGTCTCCTCAACCAGGTCCAAGTCGACGTATAGGTCTTAAGTGCAAGCTAGCTCTCACTATGATAGATTTAGACCTAGCCCTAGTAATTCAGACTGGACAGAAATACAATAGATCAAATGAAATCAATAAAGAAATATCCAGCACTTGTAGATTTTTACCAAAAGAAGGAAGCAGCCAGGGGCCAGTGATGCCCTCATAGGTGAATCATGGAATGACTGGCTCGACAAATAAAATTCATAATTTTCTTCGTTTTCAAGATATTTCACTTCTGTAAGTTTCTATTGATTTGCATCTACATCCCCTTCACAGGTATAGACCCAGAACCCAACTGATCAAGTGAGTTCCTTTTAGTTTTCACATGTGAGCAAACATCAAAATTCATCTTTTATTTCCGCTGTTTTATTTCTGCCCCTCCACCTTCCTTAGCATGTTACATGTCTCAGCTCTGTCCCATAAGCATAAAACAACCATAGAAAATTTTATATTCATTTTGGAACAATTTGATGTATAACAGCTGTATGTTAGCTTTTAAGGCATGTTAGGGGCGATTTCTTTTGATTGGTACGAACACATTTAACTCACAAAAAATTTATTCCGGCAGGACCTGTGAAAAAATTCCGGACATAAAGAAAAGAGGTAAACAAACTATCTTCCAAAGCTACCATGAACATTCAGAATGCATTGTCTGTAAATATAGTAAAGTTCCTACAGGGCCCTTACAGCCCATAAAGCCTGAGCTTATCCCAGTTTCTATGGTGTGAAGCGGAACAGATGACAATAATCACCTCCTGGCTAGGACGCTAGTCTGACGCAAGTTTTTACTCCCAAGCTAGTGCTTGTACCCATCTGCACCTGAGTAGAAGGGGAAATGCGTGTTGAGTGTCTTTCCAATGGAACACAACATCGGAACTGGCTTTGGTAGGATTCGAACTCAGGATCTCATGATCCCCAGTCCGGCAGCCTAACCGCTCGGCCACCGACGCCATTGTCTGTAAATGTAGTCCTTAGAAATTCCCATATGAAATTCTAAATGCTACATAGCCAAAATATCAGTAGGACTTACATGTAAACACACACACACACACACACACACACACACACACACACATTCATGCACCAACCAACTCACCTCAACCAGATATGTCACCATGCTTATGGTGCTAGAATTGTACACGTCAAGTAAATACTTGACCACACATTTGGTCCACTGGAAACTGTCCTTGCTAAAAGTCCCTCTGCTGTACAGAGACATGACAGTGGCTAGGTTGGCCAAACGATCTCCCTGGTGGGTACACATCTTTTGAAAAACATAACACATCCATATAATAAAAACATATACCAGAAAGAGAGAGCTGCCAAACTTACAAGTTTACACTAACAGATGTGATTACCAGACGCACACTGATTTCAAATAAAACGCACACTTGCAAATTTATGCTTGAAATGTAAAAACATATCATTTCTATCAGATGTGACAATAGATACATCATATGCTCTGTAATATATTTCTATTATCTGTAAAAGTACAATGAACAAATTGTGAAACATTTAAAAAAATTAACAAGACAGTTTAATTTACATCCTCAAATGTGAAATTCAGAGCCAGGGGAAAATATGGTCATGAGAGGTGGTTTTCTACTTCAATTGTACACTTCCCTTACTCTTTATTTATAGATAATTATTATAAAGCATTTACAATTATGTTGACAATCAACGAAGATCATTGCAAGGAATTTGTATTTTCAGCTTTAAACAGAAAGAAAAAGGTTGAGAAAATACATATTGTTTCTATACGCACCTGAGCAACCCTGTCGGCGGCCTCACGGCAAACTTGCCCAGGATTTTCATACTGATGCACAAGGTATGGAAGCAAAGCGATGGTTACCATGGGAAATCCTTTGGACACAAAAATGATGCAATTGAAAACACAAAACCTCTCAAAGAGACAGTCTAGTTTTTCATAAGCTTGTGATAAAATTTAAATGCAACTGACACTCAAATACATCCATCCCTTACATAACAAAGTGAAAGCACAAAGGAAAAATGATAAAATAATTATATACAAGTATTATTTCCAAAAGGTGTGAAACAATAAAAGCATATTAAATATACTAGCATATCATCAAAATACATACAGAGAAAGAAAGAAAGATTTAAAAAATAAATGTTTCGCTTTTTTTAATTGACAGTAACAAATAAAAATACTGATGACGGAATAACTAAAAAGATATTTTATCTTCGTTGCCTAATCATCCAACAATATAAAGTTATGAAGGTTGACAAGATTTATTTTGTATTTTAAAACTTCAGAGCCATTTTCTCTAAATATTTAACATAGGGTTTGAAAGGTTGGAGTAGCAAATTACCCCAGGTGCCTGAAGGATCAATGATAGGAGAGCTGATACACAAGATAAGTCTTGACAAAAGAGCCCACGTGTTCTCTGCTGCTACGTGAGATGTGCATCCCTGGAAGAGATCATTGGAGAAGACAAATTTCATTTAACTCCAAAACTGATAAAATCAAAACAAGAAATATTTCTGACAGAGTAAGAGATACAATATACAGAAAGATGAAAACCAGCCATTTTAATCTTCTTCTATGATAAGTTTTTACAATATTGTGTGCTTCCTCCTAAACTGCAAATGGATAAAAATTAAATAAATTTAGCTTGTCCTTAATTTAACAAAATGTTGGATTTCATAAAGAATTATGCTCAATTTTCCAACATAAGCAATAAATTACAACTATACTTAGGTATGTAAAAAAGACCCCCCCCCCCCCATTAAACTCAAGATTTCTCATCTTAATAAAATAAAATCTCTCTTAAGTCTTTCCAGGTGCTCCATGCCATAATAACTCAAGTATTCCTCTTAATATTCCCCCTACATTCTACATTTTACACGTGTAAAAAAGTTATCAAGAGCAGCTCCATTAATGCTTTCTGTCATCTCTACAATGTTTGCCTACCTTGAGAAGAAGTAAATAAACACCGGGAAAACTTGGCCATTTGATTTGCTGTAAAATTTTGTCCAATTTTTCACGGCATTCTGGCCGTTCAGGTTGAAGATGACGCAAGATCTGATATTGAAAAAAATAATGACCCAAACAAAGTATGAGTTAAGTGTCAAACAAACTATGAATTTGTAACTTTAAAGATATTTAACTTTCACACAACTTCGGATATTTCACTCCATATTCATTTTTGCTACAACCTTTCGTTCCAAAGAAAATTATTGTTAAGCTCTAAAAGCTTATTCCCATTGAACTTCAATGGTGGCAGCATAAGTCAGAAATGCCCTGTAAACTTGCTGAGGCCTGAAAAAGTAGCCTTTTTCTGAGAGCAAGTAAAGTAAAATAGAGAAAGTCTTATGGTAATCAGGAGTAACTCAGCGTTGAGCATAGTGTAATCAGGCAAAGAGTCCTGTCTTTTCGAGGCATTTGGCATAATGTGGTAGTTTGCCACTGCTTTTCACGGCACCTTTACTTTTGCCAAGTCTCAGTAGACCTTGCTACCTGTTTCGCTGTTGAGTCGACGGGAGGATCAGAAAAATTTTACCCAGACTGGGAATCAAACGCGGGCCTCCTGATGGTAGTCAGACGGTCTACTGACTAAGCTACCAGTGCTTCTAAAGAGCAAATACAGAAAGAAAAAAATTCACAAAGGTTCAATCATATCTTTAAAATTCATTTTCACAATGCGCAACATGGCATTACTTCAGAAAAGGTACTCAATTGCAATTTCCCCTCATAACAAAGTTTGATAAAAAAGAATTGGGCACATTATTGAACAAACCATTACAACAATAGAGTCACAACTGTTGATACACATCATCTGACAACCACCAGGCACATAAGTTTCAAACAAGAACAAGTCCTACAAACAACAAAACCCACCTTATCCAGAAGCCTTACAGCCAACAAAAATTCATATTCGTAGTCTGACTCCAGTAGAGACACCGTTATCCAAAACATCTGGGTCACCAGGGTCAACTTATCTTCTGTGCCTGTTTGGTCCAAGTTTTCAAAGACTGAGCAGAACGAGATCGACCTAAATTAGACTTGCGGCTGTCAACTTCCGTAGAGCTTCTCACTCTGCCATCTCCTGTAATTGACAATATTTTTTTTTTTTCATTTATCCCTTAACTATCTTTTCTTTAAACTTCTTTTAAAACATTCTGTCAAGCAGATGGCAAAGAAATTAATTTTTGATTGATAACAGTAAGAACATTTATCCTAGTAGCAGATAAAGGCTGTGAATTTATCAAGTATCTTGGCCTCATATGAACAAATAACTATATGACAACGTATCATATATCTTATTGTTAAATCATCTCACAACATTGAGTAAATCTTGTTAAACTACTTTTTGAATGTTTTGTGTTTTAATAAATTTTTGGTTTCATTTCAGTTAAGAATGCGATAAACACAGCCATAAGAGACTGATACTGTAAAGAACAGAAGAACTCTTCATGCACCGTTATTCATTTTGAGAAAAACTTAAAATTGATAAATAATTTTTAAAATATGTTTTTCCTTAGTTGCGCTTTTTAGAATTCATTCTTTAGAAAGTAAAAATGAATGTGGAAACTTTCTTTAAAAAACAGAATTAAATGCATAAAAAAAGGCTGAAAAAAACAAAGATTACTGACTGTTATATTCCACCACATGAAATAGAACAAAGAAGAGAAAAAAAGTTAACTATTCGAATCCGTATAAATTAAATAAAGAATGGGTGGGAAAGTTTTGAATTAGATCAAAATCATGACATTGTTAATTTTCAACTGCTCGTGTAATAATGTTAAAAAGCTGTGACTGTTAACTTAGTGCACACATTATTATTAAAACACAAAAAACTAAAAATGGTTTATTTCAATCATAACAAAACAAAAAATCCAGAGCAATAATAATAAGTATGGAGATTGTGTCACATTCTAAAACTCAAACATTAAAAACCATAAATGTTTGTGTTTTTTCTATCCAAAGAAATGGACTGCAAGTTCTTATTTTTAGAAGTTTTTTCTCATTTACAATCACATCTAATACACTGACCAAAAACATAAAAGTCTAACTAAAAATGTATTTTATCATTTTGTATACAAGAATTCCACATTTGATGGGAGTTTAACTTACACATACGATATGATAAATGTAGAAAAACTTATATGTTGGTAATGTTTTCCTCAATTTCTTTGATAAAAAATTCTAAATTAGTTTGTATCTATTTCTTAGAATGTGTTTCTAATATTTCATTTTGTTCAAACTTTCTTTTATTCCTTTTTTTTTTCTCAATTCAATTTTTCTGTTTCTTTCTTTTTCCTTTCTTTTTATGAAACACGTTTTTCTTGTGTTTTCTTTCTTATTTTTTCCTTGTGGATTGGACGGGGAATTTTTGACATTCTAATGTCACTTTACAGAAAATTAATTTTATGCATTACAGAGAATTTAACAAAAAAAAGACACAGTGTCCAACTCATCTCAGACACAGGTATGATTAAAGACAGTTCTGTAAGTTAGCAGGTTAGACCTCATCAAAGTGCATCTATGAAATGGCATTTTGTGTTCACCATAACACTTTACTGATCCCTGACTTCCTTCCTCTTCTTCCTCTTCATCTTCACTTTCACTTTCCTCTTCTTTCTCCTTGACTTGCTCACTACAAGGTTCATCCTCTTCACTTTGAAATTGTGACTTCTTTTTTTAAAATGGACGGTTTGGGAGGCATCATCAAATTGATGATACATGTGTCTTGGTCTTTTTTCCAAAGCAAAAATAGAAATAAGCAATTAAACGAAAACCATAAAATCATGCAGCATTTGGTGCAATTTGCTTTTTCTGTCATTTCTTCATATGTTTTTTTAAAAACTCATTATAAAAACAATTTTGGTAATTTTAGTTGGAGGATGGAATACCAACACACGGGTCAATTTGTCATGGGATAAAGCAACTAGAACATCAGAAAAAAAGAACTTAACAACAGCGACAATCAGTCCAAAACTAAAATGAGGTTTAATCACAATAATAACATTGACAACAAAGCTATACAGATTTTTTTCTTTTTCAAGTAAACCAAATATACAACCCCAAAGAGAAACAGACCATGATTATTATACAAAATTCATTTACAATAAGCTGTATAAATCCATCTGGGTTGGCTGTTATGGCATCTATTGAAACAGCATTATCTACACTTGATATAGGTGTATAAAAAATCCGATGATGCTAAAAATGATTTACTACTAGCAAGGGTAATAATTTATTAGATTGTGTTGTGTTCTTGATTTTGTAAGCCAGTGGGATAAAGGGTTATTTTTAAATAAACATTAATCCTCCTATGAAAGTTTTGAATGATAGAGCAAATCCAAAACAAACAAATCTCATGTATACCAACTATTGTTGGGTTGAGGTAGGTTGGGTTGTTTTTTTAACTGATGATAAGTGTAACCAGCTAGTACTAATCTACACATTTCCATATTTCTTTAACTTAAAGTGGCATGAAATTTGAAGTTTGTTTGTTTGATTGGAATTTACCCTGTCCACCATTTGCGGAAATTTCAGGGTGAATCAAGAGGAAACAGCACCATGAAAGGATAGGTAAAAGAGTGAAAGGAAAGACATAGGACCACCCGTAGCTCCAGCCAACCGCCCACAGAATTTCAAGTGACATAAGACAACCGCTGGTTTGCCTTCATTTGGAATACAATCAACTTTTATTTAATCACGTTTATTTAACACCTGTGATGACGCGGTGACCTGCTATTTCCGTCCTTCCCTAACAAACCGTGTAGTACAAAGGCCGGCTATAGCTGTCTTCCTTCTGCAAACCGTGTGCCTGTAAGGCTGGATATTTCCGTGTGGATGGGGGATACCCTCAAAATGTGTCTATCTTCATTGTATTTCCTCTCATTGACTCAAATAAAGCTTAAAACTAGCTTCCTGATTGGTCAGCCAATCATATTAGAGAAAATTGATGCTTGCTTCGTGGATTAGTAAATCTTGGTAGAGTCCTAATAGATAGGAGGTGTTAGATTTGCAGGTGAGAAGAATAGACCCTTCTGTTACAGAGAATGAAAGGATTTTATGGAAGAAAATTTCTTGACCACCCCTTTACACACTAAAATGGTATCTTCTGTAAATAGCGTGGGGTTTGGGGTGTGTTATTGATGCTACAAAGAGGCAATGTGTTGTAATTTAGACGCAATTGTAGAAGAAGCATTGTAGAGGGGATATTCTTACGCAAATTGAACACTCTGTCCACAGCTGCCAATCGTATTTTGCTTTTTATATATCATGGCTTTAGGGCAGCTCTTCCAAACTCAACAGTATTATTTGGCTTATTAATAATATTTTATCAGAATATATAGGTTTTACATCGAAATATCATAAATTATAAAGTTACATGGATCTTTAATCCATAACACAGCGCAAAAAACACGAACCAGCCATTAAGCCCAGGCAACCCTGCGTGCTCACTTAAGAATCATTTGGGCAAATGGAATCGCGAACACATAGTGTGTAATGAAATGGGTACCTCCACGCGGGTTGAAAAAGAAAAGTGTACTTGTTTTTTCCACATTGGAAACCTACAAACATAAATTTACACAAAACAGTAGCAGTTTGCAGCATGTGTGCATTCAATCACTTTCAGAAGTAGCAGAAGAATGATGGCTACAGATGTAAAACAAGGGAATAGACAAAACTCGTCATGACAGTTCAAGCAATATATAACAATAGCCAACAAAACTTTCACATCTTAAAACTCATGGCTTCTTTCATTTCACGTTGCCCCATAAACCCATAAACTCGAAACGGTCAGCTTTAAGGAGAATAAACAGGAAACAACAATATGAAAGACAAGGAAAAGAATGCAAGGAAAGATCTACCAGCAGTGCCCGTCAATTTATGATGGAGGGCTAATTAGGTAGTAAATGTGTGAATAAAACTACATGGCGTTGATATGAAATTCTCCTCTGGTGGAAGACAAGGTATTGACAGCAATGCTAGAAAAAGCTGCCTTACACAGTGAAAAGGCTGCTGAAGACCCACAAAACTTAACATCTTTAAAATGAAGTTGACGGTGAGCAATTTAATTCTTTGAAATCCAAGTCTCAGCTCTTCTCATTCTCACTCTTGTAATGACCACAAGAGTCAAAAGTGTTTTTTGAACATTTGTGTTCTTGTGTTTCTAAAGGGGAAAAGGGTAAGCATATTGCTGTATTAGGGCACAAAGTGTATTGAATAAGCTGCTACATCTAAGGACTGACTCTTTGGAATTGAATGCAATAAATGTCTTTCCTTTGATTCTTATTCTTATTTTCTTCCAAGGCAAAATGCGTCTATTTACGGCTGCGTATTCAGACAACACACGACACAATGAAAACCTCCCAAGCAATGCTCTCTAAGGTTCATCAAAGCGAAACAAAGCCACATTTGATTTCAAGCACACAAAAAAGAAAAAACCTTCAAGGAAACAAAATAAAAAATAGGAATGTAGGAGGAACATGCGTTAACTAACTTTATAAACATAATTTTCACACTATACATACTTCTAAACCAACCAAATAATTTCCCAAATAAAAGGTAAAAATGTCCTACCTCCTCCAGCGTAAGCCCTTTGCGTGTAGGCCGACACAGTATAGCTGGTGCTTCTTGCATGATGAGGGTGCGACTGTCTTGGGGCAGTGATGGCACTTCTTCTCGGTTCTCCAATATCTTTGGCAAGATTTGGTGTTGATATAAACAGCTCTCTCATGAAATCAATGGGGCGGAACTCAAGATCAAGGTTATCAATGGAAGCCTCTAAGGTCAGCATGATTTCTGTGACATAGCCCTAAGGGATAAGGAGAAGAAAGAAAGTACAGCTATTATGCCTCAGATCTATGGCTTATTAAAGTTTTAAGTGCACATCAAAAATAAATTGAAAAATTAGGCACCAGGAGGAGGTAGAAAAGTTATATACTATATTAAATGCATATACTCACATTTATCTCCATACAAAATTTTAATCAATGGACAAAATTTGTCCTTGATTGTGTTCTTACCTGCATGTCTTCCCCTTGCTCAGCAACAGTTTCAACAAGACGTGACAAGATGTCTGACAACATTTGGGTTGACGGCCGAATCTGCAGGGCTCTCAAAATCTTGAAGAAAGGTGTAAATAAATAAAAACAAATAAACAAATGAATTTCGTTTCCTTTGGCTACAAACTTGCCTTACATTGAACAACAACAATATTGACTGGAATTAATTAGAATGCTTGATATGAAAATGACATAGTACACAGACCTTATAAAGATTATTAAGTGCATAATGGTTTGCAAAGCGAAAGAAAGTGTCTTATGAAGCAGGCGAATTAATAAAGGCCGAAACTATCAAACTAAATAATCATAATTTTACTCTTGGAGTTTACATTTCACTCTATATATATCAACTCAGAAATATTATGGATTTGTGACACATTCTGACACTGGCACAAATTAATGAATAGGATAAAGAAAGTGAAAGAGCAGCCCTGCATCTCCTCCTGAGTATGTCTTTGAAAAATATCCTTGTCTCTCAGATATACACTAGACTACTATGTTACCATTCTGACAAGTAAAACAAAACCCGACCCAAAATCATTTACACCTAGGAGGACAAATTAAGGTGAATAAGTTACCTGAAAAGATCTGCCAGCATAATGACGAGATGAGCATGACAAAGCTAACTGCAATGCTACTTGCGACCATCTCTGCTCCACCAGGGCCAAGGGGGACAACTTCTTGAAGCATTTCAAGGTGCATTTGAGAAAATAACCTAAATGGCTGGCACTTTGTGTCGTCAGCATCTTTGGAGTGATGTCCTCGGAACTCCATAAGGGTCGTCCTTTTCTAAAGCAGAATATCAGAAAGAAAAGGAATGGTATAGTAAGTAATTTACTCTTTTAAACAACTATTGGGATGAAACAGGGAAGCAAATTCCAGTTTGCATTTATCGATATATCCTCTATCACGTGTCAATTAACCAATGTTTGTAATAAAACTTTATGAAAAAAGAAATCCCAAGATCAACATTAGACTGTCGCTGTCTTCCCCTCATTAGTCACACACTGTTTCCCCACACATACATTAGGTTCACAGAGTGGAAAGACTTAGTTCGTTGTCTTCTCGTCACACATTGTTTCCCCTACATTAGGTTCACAGAGTGGAAAGACTGTCGTTGTCTTCTCGTCACACATTGTTTCCCTACATTAGGTTCACTGAGTGGAAAGACTGGAAACACATTGTTTCCCCTACATTAGGTTCACTGAGTGGAAAGACTCTTCTCATCACACACTGTTTCCCCTACATTAGGTTCACAGAGTGGAAAGACTGTCGTTGTCTTCTCGTCACACATTGCTTCCCTACATTAGGTTCACTGAGTGGAAAGACTGTCGTTGTCTTCTCGTCACACACTGTTTCCCCTACATTAGGTTCACTGAGTGGAAAGACTGTCGTTGTCTTCTCATCACACACTGTTTCCCCTACATTAGGTTCACTGAGTGGAAAGACTGTCGTTGTCTTCTCATCACACATTGTTTCCCTACATTAGGTTCACAGAGTGGAAAGACTGTCGTTGTCTTCTCGTCACACATTGTTTCCCTAGTTCACAGAAAAAGACTGTCGTTGTCTTCTCATCACACACTTGTTTCCCACACATTGTTTCCCACATTAGGTTCACAGAGTGGAAAGACTGTCGTTGTCTTCTCATCACACATTGCTTCCCAACATTAGGTTCACTGAGTGGAAAGACTGTCGTTGTCTTCTCATCACACAAAGACTGTTTCCCCTACATTAGGTTCACTGAGTGGAAAGACTGTCGTTGTCTCATCTCATCACACATTGTTTCCTACATTAGGTTCACAGAGTGGAAAGACTGTCGTTGTCTTCTCATCACACATTGTTTCCCTACATTAGGTTCACTGAGTGGAAAGACTGTCGTTATCTTCTCATCACACATTGTTTCCCCTACATTAGGTTCACAGAGTGGAAAGACTGTCGTTGTCTTCATCACACACTGTTTCCCCTACATTAGGTTCACAGAGTGGAAAGACTGTCGTTGTCTTCTCATCACACATTGTTTCCCTACATTAGGTTCACAGAGTGGAAAGACTGTCGTTGTCTTCTCATCACACACTGTTTCCCCTACATTAGGTTCACTGAGTAGAAAGACTGTCGATCACACATTGTTTCCCTACATTAGGTTCACTGAGTGGAAAGACTGTCGTTGTCTTCTCATCACACATTGTTTCCCTACATTAGGTTCACAGAGTGGAAAGACTGTCGTTGTCTTCTCATCACACACTGTTTCCCCTACATTAGGTTCACAGAGTGGAAAGACTGTCGTTGTCTTCTCATCACACATTGTTTCCCTACATTAGGTTCACAGAGTGGAAAGACTGTCGTCAGTTTCTCATCACACACTGTTTCCTACATTAGGTTCACTGAGTGGAAAGACTGTTGTTGTCTTCTCATCACACATTGTTTCCCTACATTAGGTTCACAGAGTGGAAAGACTGTCGTTGTCTTCTCATCACACACTGTTTCCCCTACATTAGGTTCACTGAGTAGAAAGACTGTCGTTGTCTTCTCATCACACATTATTTCCCCTACATTAGGTTCACTGAGTAGAAAGACTGTCGTTGTCTTCTCATCACACATTGTTTCCCTACATTAGGTTCACTGAGTGGGAAGATAGTTACGGTCAGGAATGCTAGGTTTGGTTTGTGTTTGTGGCAAGAGACAAATAATAAATAAACCCCCATGGATAGCCATATTATCACAACAGACGTCCTTAGTCTAAATCGGGTCTACAGCTGACTGGTCACCATCTTCATGCTATAATGGAAGTACGGTTGATTGTGGTGTAATCACGATAAGCTTTTAATCCAGATGCCATAAATTCTACAAACTATTGGAACAACTACATAATATATATATAATATTCAGTGTGAGCGTAAGCATAGTCAGAAACTCTAGGGAAAAATTATTTATGGACATAAATATCTTCTGTGAACATTAAGAATATGTTCGGCCATTTAATTTCTCTCTCATGTGGAAAATTAATAACTAGAAACAGACAAGTTGGAATTTGTTTGTGTTCAATCAAATATTGGCTAGCATCAATAGTTCAATTGGTGACTATAATCGAAATTGGCAATTGAAGTGTTAAATTTGACAAAAATGCATTCCTAAAACAATAAAATATAAAGTCTTGAAAGTCAAGTTCATATGATATACATACCTCGATTCAACAAAATTGAGCAATGCTCTTATGACGTCGTCCACTGTGTTGAGCATGTCTGGGTCAGTAAAGTCTGTGCCTAGGTCGGGAGTCACAGTTGCATTGCTGTCTATGCTGAAGGTTGATTTTGTGAAATACTGAACACGGGGGTCTCTGGAAGGAGTTTCTGTAGAAAGTAGAAAAAGTGCATGAAAATAAATATATAAAAAGACTAATCTTCAGCATATTTATGAAATGAAAGCCTAAGTAAAGAAGACAAATAATGAACTATAAATCCTCGCTCTATCTGACATTGAAAGATCTGAGTCATGAAAAGAATACAACAGTGAACATTGCAGTTCACTTACATGTGTTACGAGGAAATAAAACTGTGTATAGATGCTGAAATCACTGTTGTAAGATGAAAGCTCTACAACAGTTAAAACCGAAACTAAAAAAATAGGCCCTAACATTTACAAGTTTCTTAGGCAAATATATGAAACATTGAAGGCCTGGTTTTAAAATAGCCCCTAAGATTTGGAAAATTCCTTTGTCAAGGCGTTACGCTTTTCAAAGAGAAATATACTATAAAAAAACGTGTATCCCTTCAATTGCATAAGGTGAATTCTGGATCTGATCTCGAAGTAGAATAAACAACCAATAACTTCTTCTGTAGTTCTTTAAATACTCACCTAGAGTCAGCTGAGCATCTCGGTCTTCAGAGATAACTTTGAGGGAGTCTGCCACTGAGCTTCGGTACGACAGGAGAAGACGGGAGGTAGTTGGAGAGATTTCCTCTTGAGATGAGGCCAAAAGGAGAAGATTCTGAAGCAGTTTCTTACAGTGCTCATAGACCAATGCCCTTGAGTGGTCTAAACCTGTAGATTTGAGTAAATAAATTCATGTTTAAGGCTAAAGAGGAATGAAATGATCTTTAAAATGAACGACAGTAACTGATTACACTTATGTCAAACAGAATGATGTTAAAGTATGTCGTTTCCGTCCCAGAAAATTCATGAATGCTTTATACTTTCAAATGAAAATTTCTTCCATCATGGTTAACAGCAAGCACCATCAATAGTAAAAAAACCAAAAAACAATAAAAACCTCTTTTAAGAATGAAAATGCTGACATGTTTCTTATGTATTCATTTATAGTGCCTGTTGATCATTGATTAAAACAGCAACCTTAAAACCCTTGAGCATATAATAATCTGGGCTTTTCTTCTTCCTTTGTACAAATTCAATTTCCATCCGTGTCAGCTTCCAGCATGTCTATAAAAATGCGATAGGATAACTCTTGTCATGCAAATTAACGTTCCGTATATAAAATATATAAAATGGTATTTTGTATAAGACTAAAGAGATTTTCAATTGATGCAAGTCCGAGGACACGTGCTTACCCAAGAAAATGACATGAAGCATGAGAGGCAAGTGTGGAGACCAGTCGACCTCAAGCCCATCCAGTACCAAGTCACACAGGAACATGACGGCAATGTTACTCCTTTAGAATGACAACAGCACAAAGAGGACAGGTTTCAAAGTAAAGTCAAGGCAGAGGTTCAATGGAAGATTATTTTCTACCATGGCCTTCTTAAAACAATAACTTTAAAAAAACTTTAACCTGCCTGATATAATTTAGAACTAACTTTTATCCTAAAACCATAAAAACACAACTTAACAACATCTTGAGAAATCTTATGTGAATTAAGCTATGCCCAAGAAGTCATAAACAACCATACTGACATACTTCGTTAAATATCAGCAGGAAAAAAGAAAAGTACAAATCTATGAAATCTGATGATAAATGTATGTCAGGTAAGTGGTAAAGATAAAAAAAACAAAAAAATGATAGTTGTCTGAACAAGTTAGTCGGTGTAAAACACTGGGATTCGACTAATCAAAACATCCAACTGCTCCCAATAACGTCAAGGGGAGAACAAAAAGAATAATTACTAATAGGAAAATCTTATCTTTCTGAAAGAGATGTCATACAAAATTTTTGTTATGTACAACACAAAGTTATTGGAGAAATAGAATTGTCGAAATTACCTGTGAAATCCAGGTGTAGGAGGTAGGTTTTCGGGAAGACAACCATTAAGTGGGGCAAAGTACCCACCATAAGCTGGCATGGGAAGGGGATATGGGGCGGGAGATTCACTGCGTCTAAACTCCACACCAACGTGACCTACAGATCCCAGCATACGAGCGGGGCTCGGACCAATAACATCGTCTTCTGAAAAAAAAAATTAAGTCATTAGCAACGACAGAAAAACTATTGATTTTCACATATGATTTGAATTTCATTTTTATCTCCAAACACAAAAAGAAACTTGAAAAAGTAAAAAAATCAAGCACTTCTAACAACTGTTTTTGTTAACCAAAATTTCAAAGGAAGGAATGGAAGACACTGATGATATTAATGAAAACTATATCACATAATTGAAAGGGTCAGTTCTATAGTGTGCCTATGTCCATTTTCGTGAAAAACGAGACAAAGAGATAATCTTAGGGAATAAAAATGGAAATCACGATTCCTGAAAAATGTGAAAAAAGATAAGATGAAAATACATCATGTTTACAGCCGTTTGAAATTTGGAATTCCCAAATCAACAGTGCCAAAGTCCATGGTTTTTGGCATTTTTCTCTAAATGACGTATTTGTGACTTAGACACACTATTGAAATGACCTCTTCAATTGAATGATTCACTTTGTGAGTCTGTAAACATTTTTTAAAACAAGTGTACACTCCTATTGGACATTAAATTGAAACACTTCAACCCGTCTCAAAATATCTGTGCAATATAAAATAACATAACAAAATTAAGTGACTTTCCATGGGATTAAAATTTTTCAATTTATTTTTATACCCAAGACAATCTGTTCAGCTGTGGATCCAGTGCTGTTACTTGTGACACTTTTGAGAGACGCTGTTGAATTTGTCCGTGGGGTGCTAGATAAGACAAACATTCAAACAAAGATGAAAGTCAGAAAATGAAATTAGTAAATGAATAAAAGCTGTAAATTTAAGCACTTCATAGGTTCTTCTAAAAGAGCTATCCCTGACAGTGATGTATATTGATATTTAAATAATTTTTCTTCTGAGAGTACAAGACATTGTAAAGCATATTATGAGTGATTCTTTTTTCTTTACGTCCTCTAATACAAAGCATTTTTGATAGGTTCCTTTCAATACTGTTTGCCGTGATAACATTTTTAAGTCTTACCTGTCCAGTTGTGTATCTTCATTAGCACTGTGTCTCTTGGTGTGTAAAATGCCTTTTTCCAGTTGACCCTCCATGGGGGGGACTGACTTGCTTTTCATCATCATTTGTGTTATTATTAGACCCTGTCTTTCTGATAGGAGACAAGCGGTAATAAGGCGGGGTCTGCGTCCTCTCAATATTCACATTCAGGGTCTCCACAGTCTAAGGGTGATAATGCCATGTAAAATGAGAATAAATTTTTGGTTTGGTGCCTGTCGTGGTTTTATCCGGTAAAAAGCGAATGATTAGAGGCCTTGGGGACGAAACGACCTCAACCTAATCTCAACACATGTGCAAGCAAACATCGATCACAATCAATTCGGTGTACCAATTTCAACACACCCTTCCAATTATCATTTTGTCTTTAATTTAAAGGAAACAACAAAAAGTCAAGGGGGATCTTCTCATTTTCCCCCTCCATTGATTTTTAGTTAATAAAAATGTACAGAGATTATGACAATTCTTTTTAATACAAAATGACAGCCTGTATTATTTATTACACAAGATAGAGAATAGATTTAAAATAACACAGTAGATGTCAGATTTGCATCTACCTGTGTTGAATTTGACAAAATTTACTTGAAGAAAAAGACAAAAATATTTCTCAAATTAAAAACCAATTTAACGAAAAAATAATTGAATCATACCTGAAGCTCATTCATCAATTCATCAACCAACTTTTCTGGTTTGGCTCTACCAAGGTAAGTAATTACACGCTTGGCCTGGAAAACAGAAGTTTAAAGTTATATCTCTGCTCTGTTTTGAGTACACAATTCAGTGCCTTTTCCTGTAAACAAAATATTATACCTTCCCATAAAGTTTCCATGACAATTCACAATGAACTCATACCACTTATATATATATATATATATATATATATATATATATATATATATATATATATATATATATATATATATATATATATATATATATATATATATATATATGTATATATACCTCCTATACATATGTCTATAGTATAGGTGTCAAAAACAAAGAGTTGCTGGTAGCTGTCTTAAAGTCATAAGCAAACAATAGCTGATGCATCTAGCAATTTCTGATGGTCATTTAATCCTGATGTCTGGTGGGTTTTTTTTTTTTAAAAGCAGTGGTTCATTTTGATTATCTAATTGAATGAATATGCAAAGATTCTGTCTGTAAGACGTACACAAGGCAGAAGATCAGTTGCCGCAATGTTGGTGATGATGATGAGGTAGCGGACAATGACTTTAAGATTAGACGGCCAGCAAGAGACCAACGCTGCCCACAGAGCCTCTATTTCCAACGGTGTTCATCCCCAAACTGTGGTGTAAAGAAACGCAAGAGATAAAATCATGAAAATAAACAAGAAGAAATAATTTCCATGAGTCAAAGCTAGACACAGCATGAAGAATCATTTATCATACAGATTCAACAAAGGTGAGAATCGACAATTCATGTGATTTAAACAGTTTGTAGTATTACATTTCGTATTAAGTGTTTCCTGTGAATCTGTGGATAAGTTTTAAACAGGGAAGGATGAAGGAAAGTGCTGAAATTCTTCAATATCAACTTTTCACAGAAAATTTAAGATTTAAAGGATTTTAATAATGACTAGCCCTACTACCTTCCAACAATTATAGACATGTAATTCTAACAAGGAGAATGAGATAATTGATCAGGACAGAAAGAAATGGTCAAAGTAGCAGCAGTGTTATGTTGTCCATGATTATATCGAGTGGAGAGCACAAGCTTCAAAATGTTTTACTTCCTCCATCAACAATATAATGAAAATCATCTGTAAAAAGAAAAGTTCCTTCAAGGCCTTAACGGCTAATTCCATTTCATATAGTGTGAAGTGGAACGGGTGATAATAATCACATCCTGAATAGGACGCTAGGTCAAGTGTGGAAAATGCGTGCTAAGTGTCTTTCCCAAGGAACACAATGTCGGACCTAGCATTGCCAGGATTCGAACCCAAGACTTCATGATCCCAATTCCGGCATCTTAGCCATGAGCGAGGTCACAAATGCCACCAAAATCATCGGTACCCTTCATGATTTCTAGGAGCTGCTTAACTCAACATGGGAGATTTTTTTTCTCACTTTAAAAAATGATATGTGCGCCACAACCTCCTCACCTTGACAATGATGTAAAAAGATTATTAAGGACCATCTCAGTGGCCTGGGTGGATCCCCAGCCTTCTCCTCTCAAAGGAGGTAAAAAGGCATCAGCCTGTGGATCTGCCAGTCGAGTCAAGAAGGAAGTGAGTGGAGGAGTTTGTGGCAGAGACGGATCAACCAGCTCCATGTTGTGTAGCCATGGTAACAAGTACTTGAGCAATGTTTGCTGCACAGACGGACGGGCAGTCTTGAAGCGCTGAGTGATTTCTGCAGTTCATGAGAAAAAAAGATAAATTTTCATGAAAATGCACTAGAATTCCAAAAGAAAAAAAAAGAGTTACCACTCAGAAAATATAGTCAGGTGTTTACACCAAAGTTTTGAATGAATAATAATTTCGAGACAAAATTTGTTGGCAAGTACTGACCAGAAAACATGGGCATGGTGAGGTCAATGTGTAAACGTGCCAACTGATCGGACACAAACATCTGGGAGTTACAGTAAGACACAGACAGTAGGACGTCATTTAGAGGCGCTACAGGGGGCATGGTGCTGTCTTCTGGATTTTCACCAAACACAAGAGCTTCCTGGAAGAACCTGGCAAATATCATATGGATGTATGTCAATTGTGAAATTATAGGCACTCTATTATTATAGAATATAAAATTATTCATTCAGCATCTATAAAGACAGTTACATAAAATAGAGTATTATTGTTCACGTGTGCGAAAATGTAATATTCAACGTTCTGAAGAAACTTCAGAAACAAAAGCACCCTTGCCTCTAATATGTTAAATCAAATTTTGAAAATTACCTTCTGAGAAGAAAACAAAATCGTAATAATAATAATAATAATAATAATAATAATAATAATAATAATAATAATAATAATAATAATAATAATAATAATAATAAATTTTTGTAAAAAGTTTATTTACATAACGCCTTATACTGAAGTCTCAAGTCGCTTTACAATCACACATACGAGCATACCACTCACCCAAAATAACATTAAGAACGGCATAGGTATTACTGATTTTAAAAAGCTATAAAACAATTTGCTAAACAAATCAGTAAAATACATTTGTATAAGGGCATTAATCATACATATAATAATAATATCATTTAAAAGATCATGACATGTAATCTGATGAAACGTTCATACTCGCTAAAACTTTGGTCTTTTGAAATAAATGTGCATATATTTTTCATCTATGATAAAAAAAATGTGAAATTCAGTGATTTCATATTTCTTCATGATAATCCCATGGGATGGACAGTGTATAAATAATTACCTGACATCAAGAAGATGAAGTAATTGTATGGCTGTCTCATGAACACATATTCTTGGATTGCCCACATTCAGTACAGCCAGGTTCAACATTTCTACATGGTCACAGGGGTATTCTCTGAGAAAGAAAAAAGATTATTCTATGAAAACAATGAAGCCTTTTTTGATAAATAGGTACAATAGGTACAAAGAAACAATGTGAAATAGTTTATGAAAAACAGGTTTTGCCTTTCTATTTAATTAAATTTTAAATAAGTCGAGATATACCCTTGATGCACATACTATTTAAGAACAATGTTTTCCTGCTTCTCCAGGATGTATATGAGGAAATCTTTCTTTCCTTTTTCATGCATTTTCACCCTCACATATGTGTCAATCCCCAGCAAGAGGTAAACAGACATGAGTTTGTAAAGTTCACATGATAAAAAGATGAAATATTCAACTGACGACAAATCTTAAAACTTGGTTAAGACATTTCCAATCTATATACTGTCTCTCTTTAATGATGGATTACCACTACATCAGCTATATAGCTTCAAAATCTATTTTTGTCAAAAAAATGTGTGTTTGATCTAATTCATAGAATAATACGGAAGTGAATTATCAATATGCCAGCAATATATATAACATTCAAGAAAAACGATGCCACGAATATGTCATAATTTATTCACCTGGTTTGAAAAACAGCAGCCAGGGCACTGAAGCATCCATCAGCGACTTCATTCTGTCCCGTGTAACACCTGTCAATGACCCAGTCCAGTAAGCCTTGGGTTTCCGAGTTGAAATCCAACAGCAAAAACACTGTTTCTTTAGCAAGATCGTAGATCTAAGGAAAAAGACAACATTTTTTATTCAATATTTTGTCATGTCTGAAGCAAAAATTAAATGTCTTGTGAGGATAGCATGATGACTATTAAAAGTTTAAAAAAAAATAATAATAACCATAGCTTCCATAAAAATACACAATGTAAAGATTCGCTCATTTCATGTATGAACAATTCTCAAACTTGATCCCAAAAAGAAAAAGATCACAACAATGGATTCTTGGATATCCCACGATAGAGGAAATTCATAAAAATCCATAAAAAGCAAAAAAACCTTAAGACTAGACAAAGGACATGTAATTCAATGCCCCAGAGACAACAATCACATTGCCGTGGGATTCCAAGACAAACATCTTAATCACGAAACTACAACTTTCATTAGCCAACTATAGCCATGCACCCTTTGTCAGAAAGAGATAACACACGTCATGGTAAAGTCTTGTAGGAAAAGATGACGAGCAAAGCAGTTATATATCATGATGAAATCTTACAATGATTCCTGAATAAAAATGTCCCCATCTGTGACAATTTGATGAGAAATTTTACTTTGTTTCACACTTTAGGCAAATCAAAATACCTAAAAATGGCTTGTCAAATTTAAAAAAGCAAAACCTAAAAACAAAAACTATAAAATTTTAAAAAATCTTTCAAACACTTGTAAACAGATAGAAAGGACTGAGTTTCTTTAGATCTATATTGATAACACCAGACAAAATATTATGTTCCTTATTTCAAATACTATCTACAATGCGGTGTAAATCATAAGGTCGGAGGTATTACTTATTAGAGATGGAAAAGTGTTCAAAATGCAAAAGACTCAATATGCAAGAAAAAAGGTTGAAAAATTGGCCTTTGAAGAGCTGTGGAAAAAACGGAAAGGTGCTGAATCCTGCTTTCATCCACTGAATTGCGTGAATAACATTAAGAAAAGAAATATTTGTGACAACGCATAAGGGATTTTTTCTCAGTGTACAAAGATGTATCTGTTAATACTCTAGAAACATCATAAATCTTCACTGAAGCATAGTGTAGAGGTTTAAGAGTGGAAAAGAGAATTTTCTATCATGTGTACAATTTTCTTCTGGTATAGAAAATCAAAGGATGACAAAGAGCAACGATAAAAATTGTGTTTTTCATTTCTAGCTTCTCTACCCATGCCAATACACTTTTTTTCTTTGTACATTTCTCACAAATCTTATAAGCTTTTTGCCCATAGCTAACTTTTATTTACTGGAATGAAAAATAACCTCAACAAAAATCAAATACCAAAGCAAATGATGAAAGAAAGCAACAAAAATCTTTCAAAACCATACAAATCACAAAGCAAATTGTACATAGTTTTTAAAATGATGACCTTCAAAACTCATCACAGAGAAAAGATAAACAGTTACAATTCAACACAGAGAAAAGATAAACAGTTACAATTCATCACAGAGAAAAGATAAACAGTTACAACTCAACACAGAGAAAAAGATAAACAGTTACAACACAACACAGAGAAAAGATAAACAGTTACAACTCATCAAGAGAAAAGATAAACAGTTACAATTCATCACACAGAGAAAAGATAAACAGTTACAACTCATAAACAGTTACAACTCATCACAGAGATAAACAGATAAACAGTTACAATTCAACACAGAGAAAAGATAAACAGTTACAACTCAACACAGAGAAAAAGATAAACATTTACAACTCAACACAGAGAAAAATAAACATTTACAACTAATCACAGAGAAAAGATAAACAGTTACAACTCAACACAGAGAAAAGATAAACAGTTACAACTCAACACAGAGAAAAGATAAACAGTTACAACTCAACACAGAGAAAAGATAAACATTTACAACTCAACACAGAGAAAAGATAAACATTTACAACTAATCACAGAGAAAAGATAAACATTTACAAATCATCACAGAGAAAAGATAAACATTTACAACCCATCACAGAGAAAAGATAAACATTTACAACTCATTACAGAGAAAAGATAAACATTTACAACTAATCACAGAGAAAAGATAAACATTTACAACTAATCACAGAGAAAAGATAAACATTTACAACCCATCACAGAGAAAACATAAACAGTTACAACTAATCACAGAGAAAAGATAAACATTTACAACTCATCACAGAGAAAAGATAAACAGTTAAAATATATTTAATTTATCACCAACTTATTCTGTGACATAATCATTATTGTTTCACCCCATTAGTAATGTCAAAGAGGAAAACACCGGGCCGTAGATATTTTAATCAATCACCCGCCCGCTTACCTTGACCTTGAACTATATCTAACGGATTGATTTGACACAGCACATTGATTTCTCTCCCTTCACCAAAAAAAATGGTTGTTTAATTTGAGACAAACAATAATCTATTTAAATAAAGTCTTGTGTTGATTTTATGTTTTTGTTTTGATCTTACTTTTCAGTTAATTAAAGTTAATGATGATAAGGGGTGCAATAACAAATTTTGACTTACATTGGACTATATCCCTCAGTCCGATGATAGTCCAATCAAGGTCAAAATTTACTTATCATGTCCAAGCAAGGGAGACAAAACTATGTCCTGAGTTCATCCACTTAACTTTCAGTTAATCACTAAAATTGTGTACACAGTATATAAAAATTCCCCTATGAGACTAATTCCGATAGAGTTCGTTATCTCAGTTTTCCCACCTTAAAAAGCCTGTCCACCTCAAATGACATGCCCTTCACGCATCGTGAGATTTCCATCTTTCATCCTGGATGTACAAACTATGTACCAGAAAATGAATAATGACATGCATGCCACCCATAGAGAAATTTAGTAGGCTTCCTCCAAGCCAACATAAAAACTTAGTGATTGTGGGATTTCCAGACTGATTGTAGGATTAAGAGGCGAAACGCAAAGTTGTGAATCTCATGCTGCAATTGCCTTGGCAGGCCTGCTTTAAGTTATTGAGTCACAAGGCAGGGAAAAGAGTGGAATTTCAATTCTGGGTCGTCAGGCAATAACCCATAAAGCATTATGACATATGAACTTAAAGCCCCACCCCAATCATGTGTCATGTGTACATGCTCATCAATAAACTGCTTTCAGTGTTCTTTCCTTTAGGTGTAAAAAGTCAGTGACAGCGGTTAAAGATTACGTGATACTATTCCTTGTGACTGCAAAGCCTTTATTATTATTATACTCACATATCATTTTAAACTATGGAATTGCAAAGATAATAAGGCCATACTGCATACAAAATTTACATGAAAAGAATTGATCATCTCGTAAAATAGCTGAAAATCTCATTCCAGTACAGGAGTCATGAGAATTTAGACCCTAAAGTAAAATCTTAAAAACGTTAAGTTGTGTTGCCTTTGAGTCATCTTGCATTTCTTATAAGAGGTTTCCTCAATTACACTGAGTAGATTGTTTATGTATAAATATAACTTTCATAATCCATTTGGAAAACATTTTTAGAGCCACTGGTGCATGCTATGACAGACACAAACTACAAATTTCTTTTCGAATATATCATATCATACTAAAATGCCAAGAAATTTGATGTTGGTTTGTTTGTTTTTAGTTCTTTACTATCATTCTAAATATTGCTGATATTGAAACAGACAGATGTCTTTTTTTTTTTGATTGCACACCACTGGTTGGAAAGGCACTGTGACTACAAGCAAGACTTAACACTCAGGCGTCCAATGAACCCTTCTAGGTAAAAGTTTAAGTGACCTTTAGTTGTTTAGGTGGGACTGGTCATTCTCTATTTCAAATTTTTACTGGGAGGTGGGATTTGTTTAGTTTCTTGCCTTTTTAGTAAATGGGATGTCTTAAATGTTTTCATGCCGCTTTGACAAAGTTTGGTAGTTACGTTTAATTTATGAGAGGGTTTTTGTAATTCATAGATGCAAAGCGAAATAACATTATTTATTGTTGAAATAAAAACAAACTCCAATATAAGTGTTCGAAATTTTGTGTGGAGGAAATGTTGAAATGCTGTAATAATGTGTTCGAAAACAGTAATGTAAGTATTTATCAACACCTTCCTTGAAACTTCTTCTAACTTTACATGAAATTTCTCAACTTCACTTTAAATAAGGCCTATATGTAGTTGGGTTTTTAAAGTAAATGTTTTTAAACTAAATAACTAAGATATTATCAAAATCACTCTCTCAATTTGGCAAGTAAACTGTATTATTGACAAAAGCAACATCAGACCTTTGATGGAATTACGCACACTCTATTTTCCTTAAACACGCCTAGATCTAGGCGCTCGTCATTATAAACCAAACAAAAAAGAAAAAAGGAAAAAAAATCTGAAACACAAGTCAAAAGCCAGGAATACTCAAATGCATGGAAAAGTTAAACCCCTACAGAGGTTTTAAACATCCAATCAGACAAAAAGGGCAAATGGTTTCAAAACATAAAATTGCAATCAACTGAAATTGATATATATGTAGAGGTCGTGACAGAAAAAACTTCAAACTAATACACATATTGAAAAAAGAAGTGGGACAAAAGAAATCCTGTGAACAGAGAGTATATGTAAGTCAGCATTCTGTGACATCACAACCTAATTATCATTACACTGAAATGCTCATATCGTAATCAATAGGATTTCCACACAGTAGTAATAATTCAGCTCAAGCAAGATTCCCAGCTGTTCGTGAAAAATAAACAAAAATATGATCATGAAACAAAGTTCGCTAAACTGACCAGCACAAAAAACCCCAAATCAAACAAAAACAAAAATGAACACAAAAAAACCCCATACTGGACATGCCATCTTACCTTATGTTTCATCTAGCAAGCATTAAAGAGAAAATGAAAAGTCAAACGTTGGTGAGGTGCTAGATGAAATCTACAATGCTGTGTAACGATATTCGTTATTATACACGAGCAGATGCATGATAACTATGCACTTATAAATATCAACTTTACTAGAACCAACAAATGCAAATGTACAGGAACAAAACCATGACAGCACTAAGACTTGACTTTGCCATTTTTTTCTTCCATCTCTGGTTTGAAAATGAAAGTCTTTCAGTATTCCTATGTCCTGTTTAAAAAGTGCCATTTCATGTTAAAATTAATTAATCATGAAAATATTTAACTTCAGCGACCTCAATCTAAAGGAAATATAAAATGAAGTTCACATTTTCAAGAAGCACCTCTGTAGGGTCCAGTGTCCATATTGAAAGGCTTATTAGAAATATAAAACTCTCCTTCATCTACAAATGTGTATTACGAGCTCAGAGTCCAGTGAAAATATGTCAAAACTTTAACCTGTAATGTGTAGTTGGCATAACAAATAACACAAGTGATAGTTATAGGCAAACCTTGAAATCACTACATTTCATTATCATACAGCTAACTCTCCTTCATCTAGTGATCTGGTCGCCGGCACAAATACATTCATACAACTTAGGTGGTGGGGAAAACTCTAACTTGCCAATTCTTTATGATTAGTAATGCAACAAGAAAATGTGTAACTAGGTGCAAATGATAACAAACGCATATATCACCAATATCATACGTTCAAACCTAGCCGTTTCAAATAAGAAATCGTCAAATTACAGTGCTCACTGCTTATAGGAATGCCACTGGAATAGGGCCTTGATGGTTTTTATCTCCAATGTGTTATTATCTCTGACACGTTCTTATATCTGACCTGTTCTTATCTCTGACCTGTTCTTATATCTGACCTGTTCTTATCTCTGACACGTTCTTATATCTGACATGTTCTTGTATCTGACATGTTCTTATATTTGACCTGTTCTTATCTCTGACATGTTCTTATCTCTGACCTGTTCTTATATCTGACCTGTTCTTATATCTGACCTGTTCTTATCTCTGACCTGTTCTTATATCTGACATGTTCTTATATCTGACATGTTCTTATATCTGACATGTTCTTATATCTGACCTGTTCTTATCTCTGACCTGTTCTTATATCTGACCTGTTCTTATATCTGACCTGTTCTTATATCTGACCTGTTCTTATATCTGACCTGTTCTTATATCTGACCTGTTCTTATATCTGACCTGTTCTTATATCTGACCTGTTCTTATATCTGACACGTTCTTATATCTGACCTGTTCTTATATCTGACCTGTTCTTATATCTGACAAATTATTATCTCTGACACATTCTTATATCTGACATGTTCTTATATCTGACATGTTCTTATATCTGACACGTTCTTATATCTGACATGTTCTTATATCTGACATGTTCTTATATCTGACACATTCTTATATCTGACATGTTCTTATATCTGACATGTTCTTATATCTGACATGTTCTTATATCTGACACATTCTTATATCTGACACGTTCTTATATCTGACATGTTCTTATATCTGACATGTTCTTATATCTGACCTGTTCTTATATCTGACAAGTTATTATCTCTGACACATTCTTATATCAGACGTGTTCTTATATCTGACATGTTCTTATATCTGACACATTCTTATATCTGACATGTTCTTATCTCTGACACGTTCTTATATCTGACATGTTCTTATATCTGACATGTTCTTATATCTGACCTGTTCTTATATCTGACATGTTCTTATATCTGACACATTCTTATATCTGACACGTTCTTATATCTGACATGTTCTTATATCTGACATGTTCTTATATCTGACACATTCTTATATCTGACATGTTCTTATATCTGACATGTTCTTATATCTGATGCGTTCTTATATCTGACATGTTCTTATATCTGACACGTTCTTATTTTTGACAAGTTATTATCTCTGACATGTTCTTCTATCTGACATGTTATTATCTCTGAAATGTTCTTATATCTGACATGTTCTTATCTCTGACATGTTCTTATATCTGACCTGTTCTTATCTCAGACGCATTCTTATATCTGACATGTTCTTATATCTGACATGTTCTTATATCCGACGCGTTCTTATATCTGACATGTTCTTATATCTGACATGTTCTTATATCTGACGTGTTCTTACATCCAATACCACCACAGGGGCGACACTGCATTAATAATGACAGACTGTTATACATAATATTATACATCACTTGTAGGACCTATCATGAGCCAAAGACAAAGAGCTTGGCAAAATTTGCAGCTAGATAGTCAAGAAGCGTTCTTGGGGTTCAGGTAACAAAATTTGCGTTTTTAAATCTGATTAAACCAAATAGCAATAATTCTGTTGGGGGTAAAAAATCTTCTTATATCTTTTCAGGTGTTGGGCATCCAAATACAATTTTCCTAAACAATTTTCTAAAAAAAAACAACCTTTTTTCATAACTTCCAATGGTAGAACAGATTATTCAAACACTTCAATTCAATATTGATTTGAAACCAAAACATTGAGAATAGAAATGAAAATCACAAAGTTAGGTGCTAATCCTGACAATGGCTAATCACAAAGAACTGTTCGACTCTAGGGGCTGGCTCAAACAAGACTGGTGCCTTTTCAACGGTTAGGCTGGCACAACCAATTCTCCTAGGTTACAAAGTTGCCTTTTATTTATTTCAAAGTAAATCAACCGACACACTTACACCGACCCATAAATGAAAAAAAAAATTTGATTGAATGTTGAAACTATGTAAAACTTGCATAGTGTATAGAATAAGAAAGGATGTACTAAGTTTTAATGTTAGAAAAACGATTGAGTATAATGGGACTTTGTAACAAAATGATTGAGTATAATGGGACTTTGTAACAAAATGATTGAGAATAATGGGACTTTGTAACAAAATGATTGAGAATAATGGGACTTTGTAACAAAATGATTGAGTATAATGGGACTTTGTAACAAAATGATTGAGTATAATGGGACGTAACAAAATGATAGCCTCTCCAGAACAAGCAAATCTTGATTTGTTAGCAACAAAGGTCGCTATTCACAATCATAAAAAATTTAATTTGAAGCAGGCAGACTAAATCTGCATAGACCGATGCTTGGGTGATTGTAAATGGATGCAAATCTGCAAAAACAATTATCCAAATATTTCTTTTCTTCCTGATAAATTTGGAATAATAAGGTTTGAGCGTACAACATTCTGTGAAAGACTGCATTACTGCATAACAAATGTGGATCTACACAACTTATTCTACTTATGTTTCCATGTGTTACTACATTGATATGAAAAGACAATTGTGAAGGTAAAATCCAACATGACAATGGTGTGATGAACATAAAGAGCTAACTAAATCAAGAGGCACATCCTTG
Source organism: Doris montereyensis (assembly GCA_037039925.1). Lineage (NCBI taxonomy): Eukaryota > Metazoa > Mollusca > Gastropoda > Nudibranchia > Dorididae > Doris > Doris montereyensis. The sequence goes on along the minus strand of JAXRKP010000377.1, from coordinate 53,925 downwards.
AATAAATTTATGTAGCTAGGATAGATCTCCACATTAATAAAACTAAAACGAAACAAGAAAATAAGAAGACACTGACTAATAGGAGGAATGTAGAGAAAAGGTTTGTTTGATTGTTTCTTTGAAATTTACCCTGTCCACCATTGCAGTGATCTCAGGCAACAGCAAGAGGAAAGATAAGTAAAAGAAGGAAAGGAAAGAAGTATGACCTACCAGCAGTTCCCACCAACCGCCCGCATAGAGAAAAGATTAGTCATGATAGTAAGAAGACATGGTTAGTAAAAGCTGATAACTTTTTTAAATAGTTTGAAAAAAGACTACACTAAGTAAATGAAAAGTGGATGCATTATTTCATCTGCTTCTATTTTTTTTTAATCAGTTTGAAAATCTCTCTATTTTTGTTGCCTTTCTCCTTACATATTTTTGACATTGAAAAAGCATTATAACCTTTTATTTATTTCTATCGTACCTTAGCAAAATATAACATTTGGCAGTTAACCTGAAGGTAAGGTAATTGTTTTCCAATTACAATCTTGTCACTAATGCAAAATAAAAGTGGGATAGCAATGATTATCCTCTGAGAAATTTTAAGCGTTTCCGTTTCAACTTTGATTTTTTTTATTCGAGTGTGGCTTTATTAAAAATCTAAAAATTATGGTGTTTCTTTTCTTGTTCTTTGGTTTGTAGGTTTATTTAAATGAAACCAATTTATTTTCAACTGAATCAATGAAAATGAAAAGGCCCACACAATTCTACATCTAATTTTGAGCAAATATGCATGTTTTGAAAATTTTCAGTTGCCGCATAAAAAACCTGATTCAACGTTACATGATCTAATTCTACGTCCATTATAATATACAGATTATTACTACTAATGACTAGAGCAAAACCACTAGATTTGTTAAAATTTATACCTTAAATGCACTTGATGAGACTTAACACTCTTATTAATCTACAGCATATTTGTATCAGTCGGGTTGGGGGGGGGGGGGGGGTCGCATTGCGACCTCAGTGGTCCAGAGGCAATGTGTTGGGGCAACTCAACCAGAAGGTCATGGGTTCAAGCCCCAATAGCTGAAAATTTTTCTTGAGTTTATTCCAGTAAAACCCAGCCCCTGGTGCAGCTCCTGGTCCAGGTAGGTGGATCAACACCTAGTTCCGTCAGAGATGGACAATGAAAAGGATGTTCTGCGCGCAGATCACAACACTCTAAACACTCTATGCATATTAAAGATCCCTTGGCTGTTTACCAGAAAGTCCAAGCAAGATTAAAAATCCTATCAAAACCCCAAAATCACCTAAGTTGTGGATATGGGTAAAATCAAATCAAATCAAATCAATTAAAATCAAAATCTTTGCATTTTCTTTCCCTCTTTGCTCTCATAAGAAGTTCTCCCTACCAAACATTTATGAAAGTGTGTTTATTACTATTATTATTATTGTTCAGACATGACCATCAGGTTGTCTACCTTGTCATCAGATGAGCTCAAGAGTGTATCCAGCCAGTGATAGATGTATCCATCATCATTGAGTCCATTGGCGTCAAAGACTTTACCACAACACAACACGGCTGACATGGCTTGCACTGCAGACAACTCTTGGTCAGTCCACGGCTCTTCTTTTCCCTGCCTGTGATTTTTTTAAAACAACAATGACAAACCAATTTCAATCTTTCCATTTCTATGAGATGTATTATATTTCATATACACATAACCAAAACATACATTTTGTCAATTGTATGTCAGACTGAATCCTTTTTGAGATAATGCCACATAAAGGCATCTCCAAGTTTTCTTTCTACCTTAAAAATATCTAAGAAATCAATCAACCAGAAAGCTGAAATTAAAACGAAATCATTTGTAGTCAAGATCTTTGAGAACGGAAGTTTCCGGAAGTTTTTCTCAAAACGTCTAAATGTGACCTAGGCATTTATGCCATACAACTGACATAAAACAAAATGATGCTGGTTTGTTATTTATAAACAAGTTTTTATACAATTGTGACGTTGGTGACTGAGTGGTTAGGCTGCCGGGCTTGGGATCATGAGGTTGCGGGTTTGAATCCTAGCAAAGCAAGATTGAACATCGCACTCCTTGAGGAAAGACACTTAACACACATTTTCCCTACTCAACCCAGGTGCAAATGGGCACAAACACTAGTGTTCTGTCCAGGAGGGGATTGTAATCACCTATTCAATTCATGCTACAGAAACCGGGATAAGCTCAAGATCCACGGATGTAATGGCCTTGAAGGGATTTTCTTTCTTTTACTCATAAAATTAAAATCTAGAAAAAAGACATATTATGCTAGGGTTCTTTCATGGATTCTTCGGCAGCATCACAAATTGAATAAAAACATGTCGATAAAGTTATCAGTGTTTTTATTCTTTATCTTGAGTATAAACTTTCAGCACGCCTGCTCAAATATCATTGATATCCACAGAGGTCATTACCTTTTATCCCCTGGTCCAAAGGTTAGGTTGAAATGACCACTCCAGTTGGCAAACAAATGAAAGAGACTGTATCGGAGCTCCCGTGATAGGAGGCTCATCCTGTAGTCCACTGTTCAAAATAGAAATGTTAATACATTTTTTATTGAGTTTTTAAAAATGACAGACTTTAGCATCACAACAAATTATTGTTCCTTTAAGACGCAATGTCTAAATCATCACGTTCAACAACATGAAACTTTACTCGACACCTTATCTTTAAATGCAATGTGGGATTCCTCTGCCTTACCAGTAATTAGTTTTCAAAAGAACAAATATAAAAGGACAAAATGACATGACGTCATAACCACACTTTACATCATGCAAGTATTCTACTATGTCAAACTTCTCTGTCTTCTAATTTGTCTCTTTCTTTCGACTCAATTTGTTTGGTCTTTCATTTTCCCAAGAGGAGCTATATAGGTGTTGAAATAAAATGTTGAAAAAAGTAAAGTAATGTTAACATTTTCTCAATGAAGACGTTTCAATTCTACTCTGTATCAAACATAAAACATGTATTTAGTTTCAAACCAACAACAACAAAAAGGAACACTGAGAATTACTTGGAGCATTGCAGATGAGATGCTGAATGAAGCCACTGAAATGAAGTCGAATTTCCTGTAATATAGGCAGGTCTCTGTCATTTTCCCCTTCCAAGTATTGGCGGGCTCCATCAATGTAATCAACAAACATGGAGCTAAGGGATCCAGTCTCTATATCAATTACGCCAGATTCACTTCAAAGAGAATAATAAAGCAGGAAAGAGTTTATATTAATTTATCAACATATAAATGACCTGTAGCAACAAATTTGGCACTGGATTGTTGTTTTTTTTATAGCAATGTAGAAAATTATTTAACTCAAAGGAGTTGGATCAGAACATGATATACTATAATGTTGTTCTCTTTGGTTACTCTATGCAAATGCCAATTCAACATATGATAATTTCAAACAAATAATATTTGCAACTTTTGTAGCAATAAAAAAAACAACGTACACACAAACACATGGGGAAAGGAAGAGAGCAGTAGACATGTATTTACCTTTGAGCAAATGCTTTATTCTCAGCCATAAGCTCAAAAATATGAGCCAACTGTACTCGAAGAATGTCTCGTTTCCTCCTCCGTCTTAGGTTGTCCTGCTTTTTGTCTATGGCTTCCTTCAGAAATGGTAGAAGCTCCTCTCCCAACTCTCTATGAACAAAGAGAAAAAGCAATATGTAAATCAAAGCTTATACGATGATGTCAGTCTCAGAAAGCAACACTTGAGAAATAGAAATACTCAGGTCTAGTTACACTGAACAAATTTAAAACAAATTTCGAAAAAGGTCTCTTTTCCAACTTCGTGTGACTCCTGAAGAGAAAGCACTATGAGCACTTAGCATAGGAATATTCCTGGGATGTTCTCTCGATAGGCCTCATGTCTGCATAACAATATAAGCTACTGAGAGCTAGAGTAAACAGAGATGCAGGTCTCTTATAAATATGCTAGACAAGACAATGATTTATCATCTTTACACATATTCTGCTATTATGGCAAATGTAAACAATAAAGACATGTAGATGCCACAAGACTGATGGTACATCTACAAGAATTCCATAATTTTCATTTGTATTCAAAATGGAAACTGTTTTCTCTCATAGCACAGCCTTGTAGCTATAAACATAAGCTAAGCGCAGTTTATGATCTTAATTAGAACAAATAAATCAGTTGTGTGTATTAGTGTATACGTAGACAAAATAGATGGATGAATAGATAGATAGATAGATAGATAGATAGATAGATAGATAGATAGATAGATAGCATGGATGGATGGATAGATAGATAGATATATAGATAGATGGATTGATAGATGGATAGATGGATATAAATATAGATGGATGGATGGATGGATGGATGGAGATATGATGGATGGATGAATGAATGATGGATGGATGGATGGATGGATGGTTGGATGCATGGATGGATGGATGGGTGGATGGATGGATAGATAGGTAGCTAGATAGATAGATGGATATAGATTTAAGTCTTGATGTCTTTAATCGTGCTCACAAATGTGACTAGATAAAGTTCTATAATTTTTGGCAATATTCTAGGAAACACATGTACATACACAACCCCTTTTATACCTTAATAATTATAAATCACAATAAAATCTATTAATAACACTCAAAAAACAGAAATCAAACATGGAGCATTTTCTTTTTAATCAAAAACATGTCATAGTCCAAATATCTAACATTTCAAATTAAGATTAAGAAAAACAAAACCATAACCAATTTTTCTATCAAATATTCATATCTTACTTGAACACTGATGGGTTAGTGTAGCCCAGACCATTGACAATGGTATCTCGCATGTCTGAACTGTCACATCTCATTAAAGGTACGAGGCGCTGAAACAGAGCTGAAGCGGAGCAAGCAGGGATGCTGGGAAACTTGTCCAGTGTTGACTCTGGGAGGATGCAGCCCTGGTGATACAATGTAACAAAACAATTTATTTATTTTTCATATAAACACTCACTGAATTGCAATTTTAAGAAACAAAAAGCTCTCTCAATGTAACACTTCAAATACGTTTTATAAACAGACAAATAACCTTTGCCCTCACCAATTGTTTCCATTGTATTTATCACAAAAAACAAAATTAAGGAAAGACATAATAAAAAAATTGTTCAATAAAACCAAATATGTGACTAGAAAGATATGTGTAACATTAATGACATTATAATTAAATCACATCAACTTAAATAATGTAATTTGAAAACAGATTAATCAGTACTGATCTTACATATTGTTCCAGCTGTGACATTAAATTAGTCTGAATGTTTCATAAATTTCCCTAAACGCACTGATATTTAATGAAGTTTGACAACATCATATGGACAAAGTTATTATATCTGACTTACCCAAGCTCAGGAGAGGAGCAGCGAAAAGGAAGTCCCGAGCCTTTCATGGCTATAGTGCAGGCCAAAATGACGTAATTCTGCCACAGCTGCATGTGAACATCCTTTTCAGACGTTCCCTTCTTGCTTCCTGATCGCAAGATGGATGAAGCTCTTGTCTGCTCAGTCTGGGCACTACATGAGCATATCATTGCAAAAAATGTAATCTGCATGTTTAGTATGTAACCAACGCATTGCATTAAAAATGACAGAAACCAGTGAAAGGTCACAACAAAATAACTTAAATATCTAAGCACAGGGTGTCCAGCACAAAGCCAACTAAAAATTTACTACCTCAAACCAAAAATCCTACCTAGGAAATGAAATACTCTCCCGACGCCAGAAACGGAGAACAGCGTAAATATTTCCAATTTCAATGCATTATTATAAATTGTTAATTCAAATCATAATCTAATGCATCTCAATGAAATGAAAAACGATCACACATTTCTTTAATGTTTCACTTTAGATTAATAATATTTCAGCATTTTTCCACACATTTCTGAAAAAAATTATTTCTGATAGCTGATAGATCTAGTAGTGATAGATCTACCCCTATCATTTCACAAAACATGCAAACAGTACAAAAATGATTTTTTTGGATTTTTTTTATCTCCTTTTGAAAAATAAATCAAACACAAAAGTGACAATATCATAGCCTAAACACACCCACAAATACTTACTCAGTCTACCAAGAAGAAAATAAGGTTTGGAAGGCTTTTTCTATAACTTGATTGAACTCTGCCAATTATAAATCTTCCTCTCTGTTCTACTTTTAGCCACCACCACCAACACCCCCCCCCACAGTCTCTCTCTTTCTTTCTCAGGATCAAAAACCTAAAACTAGATCTAGAGTTTTTAATTGACTGCAATGTAAAACATCAACCCATCCCCTCCCCTAGTAAAAATCTCCATTATACTGGCAACCACCCCACCCCCTCTTTCTTTCTTCTTCAATAAAACCGGAATCTAGATCTAGATCTGAATCTAGTATAGTACATGATTGCCTTCTTCCCGGTTCTACCCTTTCCGACCCATGTCTACACTGTAGTGCAAGGCATATATTATTTCTCTTTCTCTTCCGATACTATACCGTATGTTAGACTCTGACGCCTCTTGTTTTGCCATCATATGTTTTCACATCGACTTTCTTCACCCTGTCCCCTTCCCCACCTCTATTCTGCTATCAGGTCGTGCGTGCATGATATCCCTTCGATCATCCAACTTCCTCTATTCTTACTAAACACTTGCATTTGCCTTTCGGTCATCTGTAAACTCCTGACTCTCCCCATACATACTCTCTCTCTAATACTAATACACACATGCGCGATTGGTCGCATTAAACACACACAAACATTTTTTGTCTAGCCTTCTTACACACACACATGCGCGATCGGACTTAAAATATGCACATTGCACTCTGTCTCTCTCCCTTTGACACGGACCATACAACAACGTGCGCGATCGGCTTTTTAACACACACGGCATTCTTAATCTCTCCAGAGTAAAAGTTACATTGAAGAAAGGAGGCTGGGCCGTAGATAGGTAGTTCATGGTATTGCTATAGGTGCTAAAACTAAAGAAAGTATTGAAAGCTTTGTGTCGAAATCCAATACTAATTCCCCGGACAAACTTTACAATTTAGAAGGTATCAGAATCGTTTAGTTTCATCATGAAAGAATCGCCAGATAGCAAAGCATGCATGACCGGAAATGGATGACAAAATTATCATTCATCGTCTACAATCTTATTCGCATTTTCCTATTTCATGGTGTCGATAATTGTTCATGTCTTCTTCCATTTCCTGATTTTCTCTCATATTCGTCCTCAATATATCATTTCCCCTGGTATCTTCTCGACCGGGAATTATCTTTTTTCATTTTCAAGGATTTCCTTGATGCATGTGAACCCTGTTTTTACTACCTGAACCCCATTTCCTCCTTGTTTTCCTACCCAAGACGTCCATTTCCGACCTTTCTGACCTAAGTATGAAAAATCCGATATATTTCCAACTTTCCGACCTTGGTGGACACCCTGAAGCAGCAAATCCACTCAAATCTACAATTAAAAGTCATGTACATATCATTCCAAATTGAGATGCTTGTCTACATAACAATCAAAAAAAGCAAATTTTTTAAAAGAGACATTTAATTTATTTGCATAAAACAAAATAGTGAGATCTTTAAATCACCTTGGATCCACAAGTGGAAAAAGGGCGTTGAGACGAGTGAAGACTATTGGCCAAGCGTGTCCTACAGCATGGGGGCATGCGCATTGAGCATGTTCTCTCGATGCAAACTCTGCCACACATCTTATCCACATGTCCACACGATGAAAACTGTAGTTGATTTGGTTGCCATCTTGCATGCTGCCACCTCCTGCTGGAAGCCAGAGAGTGACTGCTCTGTCTGTGACCCAGGCAAGGTCAATGCTGGGCAAAGTCATCAAAATGGGCTGGAGGAAGATGTCAAAAGGGATGTGAATGATGAGCACACAGGAAGCAATAACAAAAGTTAATGATTAAATCAATAGCTATATATAAACTATGCAATTGACAAATTTTCAATTTGCTTCCTGTATGTGCCGTTTATTTAATACTTTCTTCTTCTTTTTATTTCAGTTTTATGTTATGCTCATGTTCCTTCATTATAGCAAGCAATTCCGCCATCAAAATCATAAACATACATCACTCTTTGCTCTTAAAAAGTCCTCAAAGCACGTACATAACAATATGTAATCTTTTCTCTTAAATCTACAACAGCTAAACAAATAGTCTATTAAAGATGTAACTAAGTAACCTTTTCCGAAGATGGCAGAAGAGGCATCAATTTTTCCAAAACAGTAGGACATGCCCTGTCAATGACTTCTAGCAAGCTTGTTCCTGGAAGCTAAAACACAGAAATCAAATCAATGAGACACACATGGTCAAAGCTGTAATTGAAAATGTTTTTCTCTCTCAAACAAGCAAATACAGATAAATCCTTTGGAAATTCTGAACAAGGAACAAAATGTGATTACGTTTTTGAACTCAAATGATGGTCAAACAGCTGAAGAAAAAATGTTCTTGATGGATTTGATTACATGGTCCTAATATATTGTTTCAGTTTGTTTTGGAACTTGGTATCCATAGTTCCTAGATACAAAGGGCAATTGACTGGTGACCTTATTGCACAATTTAATTGCATCTTTATGACAGTTAATTTATTGGTAATAAGACAAAAATACGGACAATCTTTTCCTTTTCCCCACTTCAAAATCAAAAGAGAAAGACTTTGCTTGACTATACTGGACACTTCCGTGAAAATAGTAAGTTAAAGGTGGGACAAGTGTTGATGATGACTACCTGAGTTTCAGAGTACATATTGAAGATATTTCGCACTTCCTTCAAGAGATGGACAGCGACTTTGCGAGTGACCACTCGACAGCTGCACATCATGACCAAGCAAAGGCCCTCCACTTCATGAAGAACTTCCACATGGTTGGAAACTGGTTGGGTAGAATCCTGTTTAGAAGAACAAAACAAAACAAACCCCATGAGAAAAGTCTCACAATTAATAAAATACCCTTTCAGAAAAGAAATCAAGAGTACAGATTAATGGTTACATTTCAACTATGTGCAATCTGACCTCTACAAAGAGAGAAAATTCCTATAGACACAAAGGTTTGGTTTGCAAGGTATTAACTCACTCAACCCTAATATGGTATCATCAATATGAGTGAAGATATGTTTCAGCCCTATATACCATTACTATCAGAAGAACGGTTTTCTTTACTGTGGGAAAAGCTATTGAATGAAATGAAACATGGCAAAATACAGAGTGAAAGTAGAGCTCTTCCTTTATAGAAATTAACTAAAGTTAATCTCATCACTTTCTTAACTGAGTTTTTAGAAAGTGGTCAAAACATGCCAGGGCTGAGTCAACAAGATGTAAATCCTAGATCTAGGGTTGAGAGACTTAGAAATGTTACAAATCAGCAGTGGTTTTAAATGTGTTTTACATAGATAGGATACATTGATGTATACCTTGGGCTGTGACTGTGCCAATAATGACTGGGGACTAGAAGAATTTGTTGACGATTTCCAGTGGACCAACAGCTGAGACAAAAAACGCAGAGCACTGTCAAGGAGAACTGGCTTGGTATCACTTACGTCTTTCTGAATAAACTGCACAAAACCTGCGCAAAATCAAACAAAAGTATGACCGTAAATCATGCATTATGTAAATATTGCTTGCCACAAATGCGAGATATTACTTCATACAAATATTTGAGTTAATACTTGATGCCACTTTGTGTCGCTTTAATTCCTCATAACTATTTTGTTTGAAAATACCATCTCTGGATTTTAAGAATGTTATTTTTCAATTTAAAAAACTACAATCTACATTTTATTTCATAGACATATTCAATGACCTTTTCTCTGATCTTTTAAATGTAATAAATACATTTCAGATCAAAATTAAGCTCCAAATTTAACAATAAGGAAAGTGTTGTAAATTGCTTATCATGCCATCACAGAACACATCAAGGGTGTCATGGTCTGGTAAACTTGGGAAACCAGATGTTGATTTTTTAAAAGTTTATTTTTAAATTTTTTCTTCTTCTGTTTTACATCACACAAACATAAATTTGATAAAGCCAATCTACAAATTCTATGCCATAAACATGATCAATATAATGAATGAAAAAGGTCCATTTTACAATCCTGTCTTACCATGTATAACATGCTCTCTCCAAATGGGTGATTCAGACATGAGATTTTGAAGAGCTTGCACTGCAAGTCTGAAAAGAAACAAGGCTATAAATTATTGCAATACTCTAACGATCTTAATCTTATTGAAGCCATTGATGCTTTTAAAGAAGATAGTCAAATGTTACCTAATTAACAATATCTATTTTGAAAGTCATATCACGATGCTCAACGCTATGAATACTGAAATAAAATATTGAACTTTACCCTTTCAGTTCCTCATCAACATGGACTGTCAGTCTAGTTATTAACTCCACAAGCTCTTGAGGAGTCATGCCATCTGGAATAAGACGGGGTATTGCAGCAATGCAAGTGCGGAAGAGATCTAGCTTGGGTTTGCGATCACCACTGAAAGAAAACAATCCGTACACAGAGTAAGAATCAATTTATGAGTCCATGTATGCATAAAGTGTACTTCCTAGTAATATACAATCCATTTAAGGCTAGGTTCATTGGAGGTTTTTTAATACTCATTTTCACACAGTGGGTAATCTTGGGAAGGGTTGGGAAGGTGATCAAGAGAGGGAGAGGAGAAAGTAAATAAAATCATAAGCTTGTTTGATTAATTCACAAATTAATATTTCCACCTAGATATTTCAATGACTAATTCTACACCATTCAAAAACTCTGTCTGGAGGAAGAACTATCAGAGTTGTAAATTTGTTAGTTATGAAAAAGATTCATCAATCTAGCTTTCACACTATCATAAAGTTGTTAGTTGTGAAAAAGATTCATCAATCTAGCTTTCACACTATCATAAAGTTGTTAGTTGTGAAAAAGATTCATCAATCTAGCTTTCACACTATCATAAAGTTGGGCTAAAGAGAAAATATTCAGATCCAGCTTTTAATAAATGCTGGGCTATTTGTTAAGCAATCCATTACTGAATGAAACATTTAAGGAAACAAAAGCACTAAATTTCAAAGTAAATTATTCAAGTTTACTTCGACAAAGGGGATAAATTTTGCTCAATTTGCTAATTCTTTTCTCAAATGCTTTGTTTATGTAAGATCATGAAAGGATCTGTTAAATTTTCTTTTCAAGCAATCTTAAAACCGCATACTCAATAATTAGGTGATTTACATATATATACATAATTAAAAGACAGTAATTCAAAAGAGAAAGTGTTAGAAGAGTCTATTTTGCTTTTGTTCACTCTTACGTGATCATTTCTTCCGGCTCCTTGTTTGCGTTCTCACTTTTAGTGACAAGCAGTGAGCGTCCAACTTGAAGATCCAGGGCACGCAGGATTGAGTCAAACGTCTTCAGTATGTAGGGATAATAAGCGGCCAGACCAATGGACTTTGCTGTTGTGTCAGAGAGCATCTTGTTCAGGAAGGTCTTCTTTACTCTAACCTAACAAACAGTATGGGTCATAGGTCAATTGGTTTCCATGGCAAGGAATGACTTTGAAATCATCATTACACTTTCAATCTTTCAAGTAAAGATCAGCTATACTAAAAATGAAAACTGTCTGGTTTCCTTCTTTTCTACGGCAAGGGAAAAAATGACACAGTTACACTGAGACACAATTCTAAAAACAAACAAAAAACACTTCTCTTGAACAATAATGTTTAGACACTTAACATTTACAGTGTACTTTCTATAATTTTTTCACAATTCTCTTAGCATCTTTTAGTCCCTTTTACAGTTTAATGAATTGATCCACTCTTTCCCCAAAAATGATTTAATTCTTTGCATCATGGAAAAGAGGATCCATGTACTCACTAGGCTGAAACAGAATATGATAATAAAAGTTAATTTCACAAAGCGTTCATTTCACAGTTTTAATTCCTGCCTCAAAGTTTCACAAATACGTTCATCCATTTAGTTTGACATACATGTTATATGAACAAAATAAATGGGCTGTTCAAATTTCAAAACTTTTGAAAACTTTGGTTTACATTACACATTACTTTAAGTAATAGATTCATATCACTAACATTTTCAACCCATCCCTCACATTCACGTCTTCTATGAGATGGACTTTGCTATAAAATAATCAATTGTAGGTCCAATTTATACCAATATATCAGGAAAACCCTCTCTTCTGATCTTACTGTGCTTCCTGATGGAAGAGATGCTGTTGACTGTGGCATCGGAGGATCTCCATCTTTTTGCTGTAAACTATCTGCTATGACTAGAAAAGCTCTCAAACCTATGCTCATACGCTAAAGAAAAACACAAAGAAAATGCATAGTTTACAGTAATGAGTCATGTTCTTAAGACTAAAAAAATCAAAACAATAGTTTAAAATCAAGGGTTTTAGTATTTTCATATTAATGGAAAGAATTTATCTGTGACAAGAAACAAAATAATAGACAACTTGTGCATCTAACTAAAATGTGTTGGGCTTTCTTTTGTGCAGTTGACTGATACAATGCATCATGCATTAACTCATTTAGGAGATAACATAGCTTGATTCTAAATACTTCAATCTCTCTGATAGAAGGCACTTCATTTCCTTAAGAAATGCCACTCAACCAAGCAGGGATCAATGACAACGACAACAACAAAGAACATTCTCCTATGCTATTTGAAATATGTCTTTAAAGTTTAATAGAGCAATTACAGACATATAAATAAAAACATATATATATGCCCCCTAAAAACACTACTTTGACTCTTAAAGTATACATATCCACAGATTCTTGAACAAAGATTAATGAGTACAGAAATATTCATACATCTTCTTTATTAACAAAAAGACAACTTCGATTAAAACTTCCCTGAGAATATTTAAATTGAGAAAACCTGACATGGGCCTCCATGTGAGTGGCTATCAATCAGTCATTGATCTATAGCTCAGACCATCAAAGTTCTGATATTTCGATCCTGTCTGTCCCTGAATCCTTTATTTCACTTCTTATTTTGTTTCAATTTTAAAAACATGATTCGTTGTGGTCTGGAAGCTACCATGATTATACTAAAATAATTTACCTAAGAATAGAGTAAGAGTCAAAATCAAAATTTTAATTCACTTAACATTTATTCTTCATTCATCAAATTTAAAACATTAAAGAAAAGGCCCAAATACATCTTTTTTGATTAAGTAAGAGGCTTTGACACTGAAGTTACTAGCTATGACCCTACAGGTGCAAAAGAAAATAATCACGACAAACCTCAGGAGTTAGAGGAATTTTGTTGGTCCTTCCCACACAAAGAAGATCAAATATGATGTCTTTTACAGCAAAGTCTAGGCGTTCCTATCATGAAATAAAGAAAACACACTCCTGTAGTCATTCTGAAGGAGGAACTCTTATACAGAGGCACGATAATCATCTTTTATGTATTGTTAAAAATTTTGAGAAAAGTAAACATGAAGACACAGAATTGTGGGGTAAAAATTAAATCACACACATTTATAAATCATTTCCAAATAACTATCATGGTTTCTTATTCAATAGGTTTGGATGCTTTTCCCAACATTCATCAAACATTGCCTTAATTACTATGTATCCATGAAGTAACTTTTTAGTTACCTTTGCTATGAACTGAATGATCTTCACAAAAATATTAAGAGGAGTGTCTTTAGGAGTGACAAGCTTGGAGCCTTTCGGAAAAAGACTGTTGACAATGCTCTGCAACCTGCTTTGGGTGGCTGTGTTGCTCTCACATTTGATTCGAACCATATAAACCCTAAATACAAAATTCAGAATGAAAGTCATACATCTACTACCAAATTCAGGAATTGATATCACACATCAACCGCCAATATAAAAAATAGAAATGCTTTCCGACAACAATTGCCTTTTGGCAAGGGAAATACTTTAAAACACACCAAACACATTTCTGAGAGTAAAGATTACTACATTTCTTAGAAAAAGTATTATTAAGTCATGCATGAATGCAAACTTTCAAATTCAATTCAAATAATTAAAACTTCATTCATCCATAAAAGGAAATTTGTAGCAATTAACATAAGCATTAAAAATAAATAGGATTTTAAAATGGCAATCTTAAAGCAATTAAAATAAGATTAAGAGAGGAAATCAATTTAAAATCCAGTGATTATAAGCAATAATTTAAACAACAAATTTTGAGAGAGTAAGATATGATATGATACATATAAATATCAATGATCTATGTGTATAAATATGTATGTGTGGACCAATAAAAACAGTTTAATAAGTGTCTACTGAAGTTCTTAACGGGATTTTAAAAAGTCTGACATCAGTAGGTAAAAAGACCGACGGTGTCTTTCATTTATCGTTCTGATTGAAAGAAGGTGACTATTTGTGTTTCGATTTGACTTAACAGATGTGATTTTAGGGGTTCATGCACTCTTTCCAAATTAGCAAAGAAGAGAAGGCTCTATAAACACAGAATTCAATTTTTGTTAACACACAAGCAAGAGAAAATCAGGAAATCTGTAAATTCCTTAAGAAATAATTTAAGAAACCAACCATAAATTGACTGGAAATATTAAATCTAAGCTACCCATCCCAGCCCCATCGGTAACATTCACTGCATGTATCTCACGATCAAATACCTAAATCTATTTGTGATCGCGTTGCCTATCATTACAACGGGTTCATTCTACTTTCGGATCTTTACTCACCATAAGAGCCTGTAAAGTGATTCTAGGGCAACCCGTGACATTTTTACATCTTTGTTCTTCAGTTGAGACAAACACATAGAAAGAAAGTAGTGCCAGCTGTTGAGGAAAAACTGCTTCTGACTTACACATAGCAGGCAAGTTACTAGGGGAAACAAATGCTGGGGGAAAAGACAGAAATAGAATCAATAACATTTAGTAAGAAATTCATTGATGATAAGGGATCTAATAAGGGAAAAGTAAAAAAAAAAAAAGCTTAAAGTATCCTTTGACATGATGGGAAAGAAGATTAATGAAAACTGTTTCATCTCTAAAGAACAAAACAAAAACAATTAAAACAAGGCTTGCTTATATGGACAATGGACAGGGCAAGGCACAAGACTCATTACTTCTAGGCCTGCTGACTTACCTACTGGAGAAATCAATAAACACAATTGAAAAGGGGAAAGCTTTCTAAAAGAAAAAGAGCTCTGATTTATCTACATACTCACAGTAAAATAACTGGCTAATGTAAAGCATCTGGTTTTCAATAGTGGCCTTACATTAAACAATTATTACTTTTAATATTTAAACTTTACCATCTCATGTGCCTAAAAGAACACTCATAGGTTTTCATAGAACTTCATTTAAATAATCCTGTTCAGCTAGTTAATCATTTTCAGGTCTTAAAAAGAAGATTGATTTGTATTAATAGCATTAATCAGAATAAGAGCACAAAAATCTTGCCTAAAATTATTTCATGAAATCATGTTCATTTCAGCAATATCAACCTTTGTTCATATGACTTTCTCTTACCAAAGTATGCTTCCTTTTAGTGGCCATATCCACAGTCACTGAATACAAGTCTTCTACTAGTTTCTTTAATACCGGGATGTTCACTTCAGTCTTCACAGTCTGTTTTTTTTAACAAAATAAAGTGGAATCTTTGTTTCTCATCAATTTAACTAACTCCTTCATGAAACATTTTCTAAATAATGCCATAGACAAAAGTAAGTAAAAAGAAAATATCTGAGCTGAATATTATTCATTTTCATAGACATTGAAGAATCTATAAACAATGAGATCGAGAAAAACATTACACTGGATGCATCAAAATATTTTGTTTTAAAAGGACATACTAGCACCTACTATTATCAACCCATTGGTGTGTGAAATCTCCATAAGTATTATCTTCAGGTCATAACTCTATGTATATGTACATCATTTTTAATTACTTTGATTCATCAGTGTGGGAGATTTGAAGGATTGATGTTCAAATGAAAGAGTATATCTTTTAAGCCACTTTATTAACTCACAGCCTTTATGTTAGCATGAGATCTGAATTCTAAACATTGAATCTAACTTTTCTTCAAGTTTGTACCTTGAAGGATGCTATAAAGAGATTAAAAACGTACTTTCTCTTTAATATTGTAACCATGAAAAAAATGATTTATCAACCAATACTAACCGAAGCCACTGGAAGGAGTATTTCAACAAAGAGGCCAGCTAGAGCATGTTTTATGTCTCTATCCTTCACTTCAAGGAAAAATTGACCAAGGTCAAGCAACAGTTGTACACACAGCTCAAATTCCTCTATTGGGTGCATCTGTTAAAAGATGTAAAACAGTAATCTCTGAACTGAACTTTAAATACTGACCTTTTTTTTTAACATTGATGGGAAAAACTAACTGAATTAATGTTAATACAAAATTATGAATAATCTTCACCACAACTTCTTTCTCTTGGATTACTTTATTTAGCTAAATGTCAGTTATCTGCATTCCATGTTCTGCATCTGACTTACAAAGTGTAATTTCTCATGAAATTGTGACATTTGTATTAAAATCCTTTCCATTTAATCAAAAAGATATTGCTACATCAGACAATGAATAATTATTTTACTACACTGTGTGATATTTATTTTCATTGTTAAGTTAACAAAATACATGACTAAATTTTCTTTTTTAATAAGTCAAAAGCCTCTTTTCATAAAGGCTGATAAAAATAGGAATAAATAATAAATAGATGATGTTACAAACACTTGTAAAACATCATTTAATTATCCCTGAACAAATGAAAACATGGAAAAAAACCCATTTAGATCTGATTAACATTTTAGCATTCAAACAAGCGATGCTTAGTGGCAGTTTTATTAAACTACAATTTAAACAGTATCAGGGGGGACATTGGAAAGAGCTTAACTCCTCTTATCTTCAATCCCTGTTTTTTAAATCAAAGATAATTTTCCAGGCCTCTTTCCTTACTTTCACTCTAAAGAATTTCAGTCCCATGAGAAGGCTAATAATACTCTGGGCTGTATATGGAGTCTGATCTCGAAGCTTGAGTTCTCGCAGCTCATTCATAAACTTCTTTCTGACCACCAGAAATCTGTAGAATAGTCAAATAAAAAACAGGTTTCACATTTCAATCTTTTTCAAATCTTTGAATCCACATTACCAGCAACATCCAGTCATGACCCTCAGGAACAAACTCATGAAAAGATTTCCACTTACCTTGCATTGGCCAGCACTCCAATGACTTCAGCATAAAGATCTGCCACAATATTGATGTTGGAGCTATTTGGGTTGTTACTAGACTGTAACCTGAAAATATGTAGAGCAAATAAAGAGTGAATAAATGAACAATCATTACATCAGGAAGAAAAGACGAAGGCAACGTAAACAGTCTCCATTATTTACATTTGAAAATCATCAATAATAACTTCTATAGATCAAAAAGAAAGAGAAAAATTAAGTAGTTTATCTAAAAATGCATCCTCGTGAAGATATGTAAGAGTGTTACTTGAATAATTGACATGACTTTTCCCTTGTAAACAAAGAACAATATGTAAACATAAGAGTAACTAGAAATGTGACATTATGAATTGATGATAAAGTGCTTTAATTTCCTGTTTCATTTCCTCTATCAGTATAAGCTATAAAAACAAGTGTGCCTTAATATGCCCAGTCTTACAAAAAAACAACCTCATTTTGTGTGTTTGTTTGGACCCCAATCCAGAACAAAAAGAAAATTTATTCTAAAATTTTACACAGTTTGGCTTCATAGTCAGTTCTAAGACTCAACTCCATGTTACTTTTCCTAATTAGAACAGAATAAATAAAAACTTATGGTAAAGGCAAACAACAAAAACAGGCAGCACCAATGTTTAGAAACAAAACCTACCCATCTTTGTATTTGAAATGGCGAAAGCACTGGTCAATGATGTGTCCCACAAGATCTTCATGGCCAGGATGATAAGAAAGCTGGAATTCAAGATGAGGATATAAATGCTGTAAATTCAGGCCAAAAGATAGCAATGAAATATTTTTAATTCTTTCTTGACTGGATAAATAATGAAAGACACTATCTATCTTATTTCTTTGAATACGTAATCTGATCAATTTTACTTCATAATTCAATTTTCAGCCATCACAATTCATTAGCTGAGAATGTAAATGGCCACATACCTTTGAAAGAACTTCAATAAGCACAAGGCAGTAGACAAATTCTAAGGCAAGCTGAGGAAAAACAATTTTGAATATAAAAACATCATCAATTTATAATCATAGCAATACTGAAAGAATTACAGTAAGCTAGTACAAAATTATATCTTGATGGTATCTATTCATCATAAAGATTTTCGCCCTCCCCACTCCTTCTCTGAATATGAACACGAACTCATTCAAAGCACCCTGTCCACCATATGCGGTGATCACAGAATGAATTACAAGGAAACAGCAAGATGAAAGACACATGAAAGAGTGGGAGGAGAGAAGAAAGATTTGCTAGCAGCACCCACAAACCGCCCACATATGAACAAGGAAGAGTAAAGAATTTCATATGACATTTGAAGAGGTTTGGAATTGTTAAAATCAGGGGATTTTACAGCGAGACAAATATTCTCTTTTAGTTTATTATAATTCGAAAAGAAAACAGTAATAAACAAGAAACAAACAGAAAATCTCTCAAATGCAAAATAGCTCACTCACATCTCGTCTTTCACATATGAAATCCTTGCCCCTGAAATTGAAGAGAGAAGATGTGTAAAATATCAATTGTCTTTAAAATGCGATTTTTTTTTAAAATAAGAAGAAAATAGTACATATATATGAAGAGAAAAAAAACAAATCAAGTATAGGTACATTTGTCATTTTTCACACATTTTAGCTACAAACATTTATGATTGTGTCTTGCCTTTCTCTTCATTTAGATATGGTGCTGATTTCTGAGTCAATTACTCACCCTTTGCTTCTATGTCTCTGTCTTGAATCTAACAAAGGACTGTCTTCTTTGGTCTGACGCTGATACCAAGCGAAGAAGCGTTCTCAGAATAGAAGGTAAACAATGTTCAGCAACATTGCCTAAAGCAATGAGGATCTGAAGTGAAAACAATGCCAGTAAAATCAATAATGTGACAGAAAAAGGCTGCCAACTATTTCAATATAAAAATTCAAAGGGAGTATATTTTCAGGCTCTATAAAAAATATATATTTTAAAAGCATCAAAAGACAAATCATTTACAACATTTTAAAATAATATATAATCATTTAAATATATCTGCAAATTTATTGCTATGAATGAGATAAAACTCATATGAAAATATTTGACACTCTTCGTTTTCAAGATCACCTGATCAAATTGAACATCTTCCCCTCTCTGTAGCGTTTTGGTCAACGGCTTTTCCTTGAAGGGATAAAGAAAAGTAGAATACATGAAATGAGCAATTTCAAGTCTTCAAGAAAAAAATCACTGAAACTAAAGCAAAACTTCCTTTAGTACAAAAGCATACAAATTCACATGGTTTAAAAGGAAAATTAGCCAAGATACAGAACTGTGAAAGATATATAGTTCAATACCTTACATTTTACATACAAACAATAAAATGATACAGCCTAACAAAATAAGATACAAAAGGTATGTCAGACTAGCCATAATATATAGTCATTTGCAAAAGAAACTGCAAACCTGGTATTTTTACTCTCATTTACCCATTGTAAGGGATATGACAAAACTTTTAGGTGAAAAATGAATCATGTCCATTTCTATATTGATAAATAAAATAGATTCATACATTGTTGACCTCGGTATCTTGAAATTCTATGATTTATTCCAGTAGGTGCAATTTCAAAAATGCGAGATTCATTACCATCTACTTCCACCTCTTATTTGGATTATGCTGTGCACCGACCATAGAACGTAGACATCTTTGAATGTGGGCCTGTGGAATAGCATCACAAGCATATCTGTGATTGGTCTTTTAAGTTCTGGTAGAGTTCTTGGTTTATCGGGTAGCGTCTTCACTTTGACCTTGATGATATCCCATAAATGCTCCATGGGGTTGAGATCAGGACTCAGTGAGAGCCATGGATGAAGTATATTGACGTTGGTTGGCTCCACATAGTCTCTTGTACGATATGTCATGTGAACTGGCACGTTGTTGGGCATGAAAATGAGGTTTTCATGCTTTTGTATCAAAAGGGCAATATGATTTTGTTTATTTTTTCCATGAAAACACCACAGTTATCCAAGCAAAAAGGTGGAAATAGATGATATTGAATCTAGGACTTTTGAAATGTATCCACTGGAATAAATCATGGAATTTCAAGACATAGGTCAACAATGAGTGAATCTATTTTATTTATCAATACAGAAATGGACATGATTCATTTTCCACCTAAAAGTTTTGTCATACTCCTTACAATGGGTAAATGAGAGTAAATATACCAGGTGTGCAGTTTCTTTTGCAAATGAGTATATAACATACCAGAGGTTCAGCCAATACAATTTCTATCCTCCTTTCTGAAATACGGCAAAATTCAAAGAAGAGATTCTGTAAAATAAATTCTCCAGGTTTTGCATCTCTGTTGATACTGGCAACAACTGGATCCAGGGACTGTTCACGTCGCCAAGGAAATTTCAAAATCTGAGGTTCATATACATCTGCAAATCAAACCAAAAAATATCAGTGCTCTTTCTCTTACACTATGAAACATTTCCCATACTCAAGTTGAGTGTAGGGAGTAGAGTCCTGATTTTTCTAGGCACGCAGTATAATGTGGTAATTTACCCTTACTTTCCACACCACTTTTACAATGTATTACTATTATGACTGAGACAGATCCACTTGACTTTATTTATTACATCATACCATACCTACACTGAATCATAGGATAGGAAAACTGATATTATAATACCAAAAATTCTTACAATGTCTGTCTTAGTAATACCCTTCGCTTTCATGGCTTTTCTCAAATAAAAAGAAAAAATCCCATAACATCTAAGCATAAGGAGATAAAAATGTGTCCTTATTTCTTTCCGCCCAGAGTGACGGCGATTTTTCCAATTCTGCAGGAATAGATCTATACCAAATCCTATTTCTACAAGAATGGATAGATCTAGATCTAGAATCAGAGTTGAAAAAGACAGGGTCACTTCAAATGGTGGGTGAGACAATGTTAATACTCATTTTACATTTCAACCCAACATAACGTCGTGAATCCCTAAAAGTTTTATTTTTATGTGAGTCTAAATTTTAAAATATTCATAAAGAAAAAAATGATCAAGCAAAGCAAATGCCCTCATGTTATACATCAATTGAAAGCTAATTGGATATACTCCATTATGATAACCATTTGGATTACACCAATCAACATTTTGAAGAGATCTGATGAGAATAAAGCTGAGGTAAAGGAATTTGTTGTTTCAATTCTTTTTCACTCACTTCTTTTCTCCTACCCTCACCTTCTATAAGCATGCAAATCACCCCAATCCCTGTTTAAAATCATAGGAAATTAATTTCCCTTCAATACGATACCAAATATGTTGACTTTTTGCTTATTTTAATATAATTATGATCAGTTTTAGATAGTCGGGTAGAAATTTCACAAAAAGTTAATTCCAGAGAAAAACTGGGGGAAATTGGGTTTTTAATTCCAGGTGGAAAGAGTTAAGCAACAAATTTAGCTTACCTAAATAATTATAGGCCATGCTTTAAAAGATAGTATTGTGCACTGATGCTTTTATACTGTCATCATTTTTCTGGAAAGACAAAGAACAAAAACATATGTTCTATAAGTTGATATTATTCAGGATAACGTTAAAAATGAACAAAATGAAGTATCATGTGTTATAAAGGTCATGAAGCACTCTGCCCAAACACTATTTCTCAAATGCAGAATGTATTTAATAGAACATGTCTCATAGTATACTAGTACACTCTATTTAAACTAAACTTTTCACTGTACTATTACTAAAGATCTTGATAATTTTAAATTCTAAAACCATTAAAAAATGATTAGCTTGAAGTCTAAATCTTGACCTAAAATCTAGTATCTAGAATACATCTAGATTAGATGGAAGGATTTCCATAGTCGGGCATGTCCAAGAGACATAATTAAGATAAAAAGTCAGAGGGAAAAAAGATTTTGGTTTTTTAGGTTGCCTTCAGTTACAGCAATATTTCGTGACTATGATAATGGGAATCTGACACAGTAAGACAACAGACAGTTTATTTGAGCACAAGTATTTCAAATGTCAGTGACAACAAACAGTGTGACATATCATATTGGACTAAAAAGGGAACAACCATTGAATCGAAAGTGACTGACTTTCATTTCCTCATTTCTAAACATGACACTCAGAAAAGTTATTGCAAATATCCAAATACATAATTTACTGCATCTGACAATCGTGACAAAGAATATAATGGCTGCTGCTCTAAGTTTTCAGCCTCTACTAAGCTAGACTGCTCCAGTGACAAAGGAATGGTTGGCCAGATAGGAATACCATCGCAAAATATTCTAATGGGAATCAAGTGAAAACAGGGAGGAGGGGGGGGGGGGTTCAGCAACTCCCCCCTCCGATTACTGAGTACTCAGTGAAAACGAGAGGGTTGGGGGAGGATCTCCCCCCCCCCAACTACGTGAGAACTCAGTGAAAAAGAGGGTACTCAATAAAAAGACATATGGTAGTTAATGGGGATTCTATTCTACATATATAATAAAGTTTAAACCACCTGGCCAGTTTCAGGAGTTTTCAGTTGCAACTAGGTTAGATCTAGATCTACATCTATCACTTCCAGAATACAAAAATGTAAACAAATGGGACATCAATTCTTTTAAGGAGTGCCGATTGTTGTCTTAGTAAAAAGTTGTATTTCAATGGAAATTGGATTTTACGATATCTAGGATGGTTTGAGTTATGTCATGTTCACTCATTACTGAACTCAGATCAGCGAAAAATTAAATTGTGTGCCCGACACTCATCCTTGATTTCATTACCTAGGGATAGGTCTAGATCTAGATCATCTAGATCTAGATAGATCTAGGCTTTAGAGTATATTTGAACAGTTCGAGCCTTAATTTATTCTATAATTTCACACATGTCGTCTGAATGTATAGATCGCCTCCACTGAGTGATAGCTCTATATTCTCTAGACTCTAGTCTAGGTCTGTATTTTTTCTATTCAGGAAATGATCATTCTTCATGCAGATTCAATACATTACATTACTTTGACCAACAGATTAGTATCGTTAAGTCGCAGTTCTCCCCCTGTTGGAATTGTCCGGAAATACGCGGCGCAGCGCGCTCCGAGGCCGAGAGAGAAAAAGGGAACTGAAAGTGAAAGTAGATCTATTTTATAATCTAAGGATATGTGCGCTGGTACTATCTTAGCAAAAACGTGTACGACAAATAACCAATAATTTAACACTTTTCCCATTAAAATGCAAATTTTAAGATATTAATGTGAAAAAAATTTGTCTTTGTTTTCTTTTTGAACCTACTTTGTCAACTTATTACCTCTCAACTTTGTGCCTATGGGGCTTCATAATTATTTTATGAGTTTATGTCCTTGTCAGTTACATGCATTGTAATGCCAATGCACACCTTCTTTGGATCATAAAATAATATTTCTTCATGTTACGTATAAAAAAAGAGAAAATAGATTAATAATGTGTATGTTAGTCATCAATATCATTAAACGTATCGCTATTCCTTCTTTTTGTCGTCGTTCTCCTATTCTCTACAACAACAACTACTACTACTACTACTACTACTACTACTACTACTACTACTACTACTACTACTACTACTACTACTGCTGCTGCTGCTGCTGCTGCTACTACTACCACTACATTACTACTACGTACTACTTCTACTATTACATGTACTACTACTACTGCTGTTACTTCTACCGTACTGCGTTTGTACTATATACTACTACTACTACTACTACTACTACTACTACTACTACTACTACTACTACTACTACTACTACTACTACCTACTACTACTACTACTACTACTACTACTACTACTACTACTAGGTAAAGACAAGCAGTGAGGCAAGGGGCATGTCGGAAGTTAATATAATGACACCAGATAATATGAAAGCCCCATAGGAACGAAGTCGAGACAAACAAGGAATAAACAGAAAAAAATCCGGCCACCATGAGGATCGAACCCGCGATTTTTTCTGTCTATTCCCAACTGTTTGTCTCGTCTTTGTTCCTATGGGGCTTCCATATTATCTTGTCATGATATTTACTACTACTACTACTACTACTACTACTACTACTACTACTACTACTACTACTACTACTACTACTACTACTACTACTACTACTACTACTACTACTACTACTACTAATAATAATAATAATAATAATAATAATGATAATAACTACTACTACTTCTTCTACTACTACTACTACTACTACTACTACTACTACTACTACTACTACTACTACTACTACTACTACTACTATTACTAAATTGGGATAAACGACAATAAGTGACAACTCCACCAATAAAGACAGAACAAGCACGTGACGTTTAAACCCTTCGCCAGACAACAAGCGGGACATATTTACATACTTATACAGGCATCACGCAGTGTGGTGTCAGATTGAATAAAACAGATACATAACGCAAACAACAAAGATGTGGCAATGCGAACTATCGAAATAGCCGTAAATAACACAAATGAGCCACAGCGGTGTGAAGTCAAAAGTGATAAACGACAATGAGTGACAATTGCACCGATAAAGACAAAATAATCACGTGATGTTTCGGGTACAACCCTTCGTCAGACAACAAACGAAAATATGTACACTACACCATGTACTACTAATATCACTACCAGTCAGTCAGTACAATGGATGATTTTGTTTTATAACACATGCTTCTAAAACACAAACGATAACTTGTACTCCCCCCACCCCCCACCCCCCAAATCCGCGTTAAGATTTGTCGTTGCAACAATGTGCATAACACTTAAAAACATAAAACCCAAATTACTCCTAGTATTCCTCGGTGATACTTTCTCAGCACCTGAAATCACGTTGCTGTAGATCTTTTTACTTTCCTTACAAGAGTAGCCTACAAGCGTGTACTTTAGTTGTCTGAAACTTGAAACGATTTTTTTATCAGGCCCCTCGCTGATGAACACCATGTCATTTTGAGCGTAGCACTGTCTGATCTGATAATGCATTGTATTGTAGTATGGTAAATATTCGTTTTATTTTATGATCGAAGGTATGTCAGTACTTTCTCAACAACAGCTGTGGTGAAGTCATCATTCTGACAATTTTTCACCAGTGTAGCAAATTCGCCTTCCCTCATTTATGCAATCCATTTCGTTTTCTATTTAGAGCTGTAGTTGTGTTATTGAAACCTGTTGTTATTGCTGCTGTTGTTAATGTTATATTATAAAGTAAGTTGCAAGAAATCAAACTTAGACATAGTAGTTGTAGCTTTGTTTCAAATGTTTAGCTGTAGAAGGAAGATTGGAACTTATTGAATGGCATCACTCTTCTTTTAAAAGGAGGTACTGTTGTAAAAACAAATCGTCAGCAATCGCAAAAGTAGTATACGTAATGATGTCGTAGCAATAGCAGCACCAACAGAGCAACAACACCAGCGGCAACGGCAGTAGTAGTATTACTAATAGTGGTAGTAGTAGTAGTAGGCCTGGTAGTAGTAGTGGTAATAGTAGTAGTGGTAATAGTAGTAGTAGTAGTAGTACCCGTTAGTAGTAGGTCTTGTAGTAGTAGTAGTAGTAGTAGTAGTAGTAGTAGTAGTAGTAGTAGTAGTAGTAGTAGTAACAGTAATAGTAGTAGTAGTAGTAGTAGTAGTAGTAGTAGTAGTAGTAGTAGTAGTAGTAGTAGTAGCAGCAGCAGTAGTAGTAGTAATTGAAATAGTAGTAATAAAAGTAGTAGTAGTAGTAGTAGTAGTAGTAGTAGTAGTAGTAGTAGTAGTAGTAGTAGTAGTAGTAGTAGTAGTAGTAGTAGTAGTAGTAGTAGTAGTATGAAGAAGAATGTGAAATTGAAATGAAAGGCCTAATATTTAGGGGGGGGGAGACAGGACAAGGACAGACATTTTTCAGGTAAACCCGCCCTTCTTTGGTTACACGAAGACAAATAAACAATGACTGCTAATGGTGCCAAGACATGGCCAATCGTGTGATGACATGTCACGAAAATTCAATGAACCAACCTCATAACAATATGAAACAAAACAACAGAAAAAAAGGAGTATATGAAAAAATGAAAAATAAATGAATAAAATAAATTAAGGAATGACGTAAAGCCGCTAATGAAAAAGAGAGAGAGAGAAGTGGGGGGGGGGGGGGGGGAGAAAGAGGGGCGTAGGATCATACTATTATTGTAATTAATGATAGGCGCTACTTCAATTTGATATTAAGGCCATGTGGATGACAGGTATCACATTGGCTGACGATAAGGACATGTCCCAGTAGTCCCACATGAAATCTATCTCGCCAAGTGCCATAGCACTAGCGGACTGCAGTGACAAGAGGTCTAAAACTAAAACACATCGGTAGTCACTTGAGTTGAAGTGGCAGGGAGCAGGTTTTGGAGTGACAGTTTCTGATGTTCTTGAAATGTTGGGTTAAACGGTCAACCAAGCGAAGGTCGGTTCTCCCAATGCATTTCATAGGACATCGTTTACAAGAAATTGTGTAACCGACATTCCTGCTGACACAAGTGAAGCCTGAAGTGACTTTGACTACTTTCAGTTTCAGTCCACGGTTGGGAAATGATATGGACACTGCCTCCTCAACATATGGGTAGGTATAACATCTCCTGCCAGTAAACTGGCGTGTGTAGCAAGAACAAACCAATACTACTAATACTACTACTACTCTAAAGAAGTGATTATGTGTACAATGCATTAATTTATACTTATACTGTGTCAGTGTATCGTACCGATGTATCATAGTTTGTGTCTATAACTAACCATCAGTTTGAAGAAAAAAAACTAAACTAAGATGGCGAATTCCCACCCACCCCTTATTTTTGAATGAGGTAAACACCTTACTTTGTAAAATAACAAGATGAATTTTATAAACTTTCAGTTCTTAGAGTCAAAATTCTTCAAGAACGACAGCAGGAATAAGATTAATAAGAAAAAGGACGAAATGATGAGCAGTTTAAAGACGTCTCTAAAGTTTTAAAAGGAATGACAATGACACTGCAGTTTGCAGCAGACCGGCCGAGAGTTAATTGAGTTAATAAAACAAAATACAATGTAACTGAAGTTGCAACTTGAAATAATAAAAAAAAAGTATAGAAACATTGACAGAGAGAACTATGTAGAGCAGGACAAGACTGA
Source organism: Doris montereyensis (assembly GCA_037039925.1). Taxonomy (NCBI): domain Eukaryota; kingdom Metazoa; phylum Mollusca; class Gastropoda; order Nudibranchia; family Dorididae; genus Doris; species Doris montereyensis. Next base: position 26,576 of record JAXRKP010000377.1, on the reverse strand, counting down.
AATGTCCAGGTAGCGCTTCATCAACTAACAAGAGAAGTCTGAAGAGAACAGTAAGTCACTCTTACTAGTCTTATTCTTAGCTAAGATAAGAAGGTGAAAAAGTAAAATGGAGAACAATGAGAAAATTATTTAGAGGTGGTAAGAAATTATAACTCATGACTCATACTAGCGGAGCGAAGCACTGGGTTGAAATTCTGTGTGCATCCATTCAACGTAACATGATGACAATGGCACTATAACTATAATATTATATTATTATTATCATTATTATGTTGACATATACTTAACTTCTAGTGTATTTCTGATGTATTTTTAAAATCATTGTTAAGAGATGCTGGACGCAGTTAAATGTTTTGTGCTTTTGTACTTTTGACCTCTCAAAGGTATTTATGATGATACTATTGATACATACATACATATATGTATGTCTAGACTGTAACAATTGGTCATTGAACCATTACTCTCTTGTTCTTAGTTTGTGTACTTCAAATTCAAAATTTCTTTATTTATGTTTTGATAAATTGTATTGATTTATATATTGAAACATGAGCAGAGAGATAAATCACACAATAAAATAAGTGTAGTTCTATGCCAAGAAAATCCTTTGTAAAAATTATTTTTAGCTTAATTTGAAATAAGTCACATTGACATAAAGATAAAGATAGATTTATAGTCTCACCGACTGTACATCATTTATAGCCCCAGCAGGACATTTTATTCAAAGTTCTTCTCAATTCAACTCTCTGGGGAGCACACAGTACATCAGCCTGTTTGACGTTTCCTATAAACACTTATAATGTCTTTAAATTGTGAGCTGTTGTGTTTGAATATCACAGGACTACTTGTGTGAGTGATGCTTAACGTGTCACCTGTCTACATAAATGTCCACATCACTGATCATTGTGTTGTTAGTACCATTCTACATTGAGTTATCCATGTTGTTTATTAGTTCCATTTTATATATTAAATTTTGTGAACCTATAATACACTTTGACTTGTGTTCTTATCCTTAACCATTATAACACTGACAATATCTTTCTTTGCCTATAGCTGGGTACTCATTCACAGCTGGGTCAACTGAGGAAAGGAGAGTGAAGTATCTTTCCTAAGAGTATGTCATGAAAAGAACCCCACCTGTGCCATCCATGGAGTTTGAACCAGTGTCGTCGTGATTACAAGTTCACAACACTATGGTTCAGCTTCAACACCTTATAGTGTTTGGGTTTACAAGTTTATATATATATACTACACATGTATTAGAATTTGTCCAGAGCTTAAGTTTCTTTTATTTTGATCCACTATATGACTTAACCAGTATAAAAATACTGATTTTGTGTACTCAGGTTGACTTTTCATTTTGAATGCTGTAAGAAGGTTAAAAAAAAAGTTGTGTCATGACGCAGTATGCCCGTTCAAATAAATATTTTCAGGGAAGCCTAATATTTTTCTTAATTCCTTCACTTAACATTTATCCCTAATGTTTACATACAGAAAGAATATGCTTTGAAAAAATGCATTTACAAAGAGGAAAGAAAGTCTACTTAACCGTGGGAAAGCGATGAAAATGACTTTTGCCCACCCATAAGTCTGATCGTCTGTCGACTAAGTGTACCCCATGATAATTGACCCAATTCTTGAAGCACGGGCCATGAGCTATCTTCTTTGTATCGTTTTTAGATGAGGACATTGATGCTAAATCAGTATACAAAATCTTATAGATACAAAAAAGGTCAAATTTGATATTTTCAATCAATTTTGATTACCTCCTTTCATCACAGCCTCATATATATATACATAAGCATGCTCGTAAATAATGTTCGATTATGATTTATCTTTATTATAAAGCTGGGTCTCTTGCACTTTGATTGTGGTTAAATCTGAAACCACTGTATCAGTTACAGGTGATCTCAAGTACGATTATTAGAACAAATCAGTCTTTTTACGTAGTACTTGATACTGAAGTTATGTATGCCAGAAATCGAGAAATTAAATCTAGTATTAAATACTAGTAACAATAAAAAATTTCGCGGATCGCAGGCAAAACAATATTTTCCCAATATTGATTTGATCAACAAGTTTATTAAGCTAACTAAGAACCTAAAGCACGCTATTTGAAATCTAAGTACGAAATATGCAGGTTGTGGGTGCAGTGGTTCTTGAGTTAAAAGCGGTCAAAGTTGGAGACATCCAGCTTTATTGATATAAAATGTACATGTATGTGTGTGTATTTCATGCTGAAAATGAAAAAGACCTAAAATATTGCAGGCAGAAATGGATCTTGTCCAAGTGATATTACAAAGAGCCTAACACTTCTAACAGGCTGATTTAATGTATGCTCCCCAAGACGTTGAGGACTGAATGAAATGACCTGCTTAGGGGGGGGATAAATAATGTAAAGTCAGTGAGCCTACACTTGTACCAGTATATAGACTATATATCCATCTTTAACATTTATAAACATTGCAATGTGCAACTTGCTCTATTTAAAAATATGTCAATCTACAGATTCATATACATTTGAAACATGCACACCAATACATAAAATTCAGAAAGGATATGACACACAATTAACATCATCACAGTGAATTCTTTCTCATTTTTCAAGAGACAAAATTAAATTGATTCTCCACAAACAAGTGAAATCTTGGCAAAGAGTTGAATCTTGTTTATTTAAAAACATTGAGATCAACTTTCAAAAGACAAAAAAAACAACCAACAAATATCTTGAAAACCCAAGTAATTACATGATGAATTAAATGACAGATGATTTCATATATATATAGCACGGCAAAATGCACTGACACTGACTACTAAAAAAGTAAAGTTCCTTCCCGTCCATTACAACCCATAGAGCCTGAGCATATCCAAGTTTCTATGGTGTGAAGGGAAGGGGTAAAGTAAATAAAAAGTTCCTTCAACGCTATTATGGCCCATAGAACCAGAGCGCATCCCGGTTTCTATAGCGTGAAGTGGAACAAATGACAATAATCACCTCCTGGACAAGACACTAGTCTGACGAAGGTTTTTACTTCCAAGCTAGTGCCTGTACCCATTTTGCACCTGGGTCGAGTGAGGAAATGCGTGTTACGCCGGGTCTTGCTTTGCCAAGATTCGAACCAGGGACCTCACAATCCCAAAATTAACCACTCAACCACTGACACCATAAAATTTGTATACCGATGTCATAAAATAAATCAAACCCATCCCTGTTCAAAAAACTGAAAATAACAAGTTGCTAAGAATTAATCAAATGGCTGGACTGGACAATGTAACCTTATTTTGGATATTGGTGGATTGGTCACCTCTCGTCATTGAATTGAAAAACACATGTGATATGCTGAACAAATAATTGATAATGATTAGTTCTTCAACAGTTTCAAATGAAGGAATTTTCTGAAATCATTAAATGACATGTAAAAATGACCCTTACAATAAACTTGCTTGCCACCACCATCGCATTATTTACACCCAAAATTCTTTAATTTTCCTTCAACTATACAACTGCAGTCATTGATGACAGGTAGTGTTCTATTTGCTGAGGAGAATTCTAGTAGTCTATGGCATTTTTGGATGTTAATGTTAACAAAATCTTTGCAACTTGGGGTCTCTGTTGTTTACGACATCATTAACTTAAAGTACCATCTTCTCTTGGCACAGCCTTGATTTTCACCTCTATGCCAACCGCACGCAGATCTTCATTGTTCTCAGGGAGGAAATGAAATAAAAGCTACTACGATTCAAGGCTACTGTGATGACATCAAGACCTGAATGGCCAGCAATAGACTGAAGCTGAACAATTCAAAAACTGAAGTGCTGCTCTTAGAAACTCAATATGATAGAAATCTTTTAGATACTAATTGTTTGAATATCGGTAATTCCCAAATTCATGTAAAAAGCTAAGCACAGTGAAAACCTTGGTGTCTATTTAGACTTGGATATGTCAAATATTATAAAAATCTGCCAATCTTGCTATTTCAATCTCGAAATATTAGCAAAATTAGAAAATCATTAGACGAAAACAAAACAAAAACTTTAGCCCACTCCTTTGTTACCAGTAGGTTTGACTAATGTAACTCCTCACTGCTAGCGTCCCTAAACAGGCCGTAGAAAGGCTTCGGTCAATCCAAAATCGAGCAGCCAGATTAATTAGCCCAACAAAATATGTAGTCCATTAACCCTGTCCTTATGTCTCTTCATTGACTGCTAGTAAGAGAGCAATTGAGTTTAAAGTTGCCTGTTTATTATTTAAATGCTTACACAATTAAGCACCAGCCTACCTCTCAGAATTGATAACAGATTATGTTCCCAACTCACTCGTAGGTCTATAAATCATAATCTGCTATAGCACCAACACACAGATTAACTCTTTCAGTAGGAGGCCACGAGTTATGGAACAGTCTCAGCACTTTTAATTCTCAGCCAAGATGTCAAACCATCAAGAAATCTTAACAATTTCAAAATGAGATTCAAAACATCTTCATTGAGATTATAACAATGTGTAAATGTACTGCTTTTTACTTACTTTCTCCAATAATGTTATAAATTTTTGTTTTTGTGTCTGTACATAACATTTAATATTTTTAGGTTGAATTAAGATATGCATGTGACTGACAGTAATACTCAAAATTGAATATTATTTAAATGCTAAATTGATAACAGTTGGTCAGTTAATATAAATAATGTTATAAATTTTTGCTTTATTCTCAGCGCCTTAGGATTTGTATGCTTTATGAATGAATTTTTACTATTACTATTCATTACATGTACTTTGTTTCAATACATATTACATAATGCAATTTCAGTGCATGAGGGTACACAAGCAAATCAGGTCAATGAATCAATGTTGTTGTACAAGTTGATAAAATTATTGCGGCAAATAGTATATCAAATATTAAGTTTACAAAAAAGGATAATTTCTCTATGTTCATTGGTTCAAGTTCAAGGAAACACCCTTTGTCCTTATTACAGTCGACTACGCAGTGATGCCCTTGATGTACGTAGTGATGCCCTTGAGGGAGCATAAAAAAGGCAACTACAAGTCTTTTACAACAGATTGACTACAAATTCAGGGGACATAAGCACTATGTACAGTAACTATTCTGTAATAAAGAAAAGCAAGGTGTGCAAAGAAATTAGTAAGATCCCCCCCCCCCCCCTCTCTTTAGAGAGAAAAAAAAGACGATTTGTGTGGGCTCTGACGCCTACATGCTTTGTCGACAAGCTACAACAGTAATGATGTAGACTAACAAAGTCGCACTCAGCTAACTCATATCCTCTTCTGCAAGATGGATGGACGAAATTATTTACCCAACCCCTCCCGCTTTCAGTTGTGTGTGTACATACTAGGTCACTTAAGTAATAAACGCCTGCATCTTATACTATATCGACAATCTTTGCTCATATGGTGTAGAATGTCATAATAACAAGCAAGTACAAGTTAAGGCAGAGTAAACAAAGGTATACTGTACTTTTACATTATTTAGATACATCATTAGGCTTACTTGGCATGCTTACCGTAACCCTTTTCTGCCTACTGCGACATCAGCAGCGATGCCTACTTCAACCGAATGCAACGTCAGCCTCGATACCTAAAGCGCCCTTCACTTACTTTTTGTTTTTGTACTCACATAACAACAAGATCTCGCAGTGTGCTAGACTTGAATCGACAATCTAGGGATGTGCGAAATTTCCGGCCCTTTTGTGAAAAATAACCCAGCATATTTTTTATATCTGCTTTCGTTTTGACTTACGGCGATTGTAAACAAAGCAACGTTTATTACTTTCAATGAATTTACCGACCTACTCACGAATGTTACTGACAATATTAAAGGCTCATAATAGTTATATAAAAGTATATACTTTCTGAAAGTTTATTTTCTTCTCTAGTTTATTATAATTTCTTCATTGAGATATGTTTTAAGTCTAAAATTAATTTTAACTGAGACAGGTTCATTTTTCATCAAAGTTGCGTCCCTTTGCTTAGGCACACAGACTGAATAGGAAGTGAGGGCTTAGGCACACAGACTAGAATTGTGAAAGGCCCTTCGGCAGGAAAGGGTTAAACCAATCATCAGGACAAACTTTATCATGAAAAAAATCAATACATTCGTTGACTTTTATTGCATACTGTAGAAGATGAGAGAAAAAAATTCACCTCACTACAACCGTCCCTATAAATGTGTTGAAGTCAGATAACGTTAGTGAATCATGTGACATTTTGAAAAACTTGCTAAAGAAAAACAACTCTGCTAAAGAATGCGTAAATTACATGTCCTCATACATAGTTTTGCATACAAGTTATCACATAAAATCATTTACAAACAACTGCGGAAGGGGGAAAGATATTGGTCACATTTCAGTGACAAAGTTCAATCCCTGATTAAAACCCTTCTCAGGCTGACTTGTTGCTGTTTCTACCATTCTCAAGACGAATAGGCCTACCCATTGTCTATGTAGACTGTTCTTGAATTGAGTCTTCAATGGATTTTTCTTGAAGCGAGTCTTCGATGGCATTAAGTCTTTCATTGAAATTTAACATCACATGCTTCAACTGAAGAAAATATATTCAAAAGAGCTTTTGTAAGGAACATTCATTTTAAGATAATATTGAAAAGGTTACGATCAAACCTGAATTAAAACACCATCAACCCAATTCCATGCATCAAAATTTATTCCAGAAGAGGCACAACTGCCATGCAATCTATTAGTGCATGTTGCAAGTCACAAGAAAGAGACGAAGTAAATCTTCAACTAACATCAATTTCAAGCAGAGTGGGTTTTTAAAAAATATAAAAGCAAAAGGTCAAAACAAACAACAGAAAGACCATTCTATTTCTCCCTTATCAAAAAACATTTTTTGTGAAAAAATCACGTATTATCCTGCTCTTGCAGCGATACACATAATTATCAATATTATTGTCGCATATTTTGTTCCTATTTAATCAAACAGTATCAGAAAAAATGTGCCATTATAAATATAATTATCCTGCAGAATTTGTTAATTGATATCTAATGTCTTTTTACTTAAAATTAAAATTCTGTGAATAAATTGACATGATTCGTATTTTGATTATCAGTAACTTTTGCTTTCACACTGTGAAAAGTTATGAACCCGAACAACCCTTAAAAGTGCAAAATTAAGATGATAACCTCTTGTGTTTTGTCATTTCCCCTTAAATTTTCATTCTTTTTCCCTACTCCAAAATTTCTTCCCGGCCTAGAGAAGCTTACAGAGATGGGATATGATATTGATTTATTTAGCATCAACGATTTAAAAAAAAATGTAACTGGACGCTAGTCTGTCAAGGTTTCATCTCTCAGCTATTACTTCACTAGTACCCATTCACACCTGGGTCCAGTGAGGAAAATTTGTTATGTGACGTGTCTTTCCCGAGGACACAACATAAGGCTTAGTGATAAGTGACACGACTGTCTTAAACCCCACTGTCCACTGTTAGATGACATATATAACTAGATGCACTATTAAGTCATGTATTCCAATGCTGAGTGCTGCATTCTATGGTAAAAGTAATAGTGTCGACAAGGATTGATAGCCATACACACACATACATATATAAATGTATCCGTAATGTATAAATAAAATTCCTAGTGTGAATAGCAGTGCACACATTTGCCAATTCTTTATTAAACATATTCTAACAGAGAGCTCTGATCTGGTTGATACCCATACATGAAATATCATTTATCATTCCGAAAGAAACATTTACTAACTTTTTTTTGAGAGATAGATTTGAAAAATATTTTGGCATAAACAACAGAATAACCTTTAATACAATAAAAGTATGTTCCTAGCAAATTTATTAAAGGAGGTATGAAAACATGTTGATACTTAGATCATACCGTGACTTAATTTGATTTCAACTTAAACCATATATCATCTTCATGTAAACCAAGAAAAAGAAAATCTAGTAGGCCTATGCCATATTCAAACAGAAAAAGAAAATCTCACCTTTGCAACCTCTTGAATAGTATAATTTAATGTTGCCATCAAACTTTCATTATTTAATACTGGAAGTGAGGAGGTAGCTGGGATTTTATGACTGAAACAATAGATGAGAGATATTATCTTAAGACAATACACTGTATACTGCCTACAATTTGATAGCACACTGTGAAGCTATCATAAGTGTGTGATCTTTTGTATCAGCCTAATCTTGGATTATATCTAGTGTCTAATCATACAACTCATTTTAAATACTGCATGCCAGGCATTTGACTAAAAAATTATTAAGAAGAACAAGAAGTACAATGAATAACCAATACTCAAGTAATACCTTGTTATGTTATCCACCATTAGACATAGGCAATCTTTCAAATGAATTAATGTTGATGGAAGACCTTTGACATATTTGGCCCCAACTAGTTGAGAACATTTGGCACAGAAGACTTTCTTGGACACACTGCAACAGAAGGTGAGAAAGGAAAAGATGAATATTATTTAGTTTTGACAATACTTTTCCTGTTTCCTGCCCATTGAATTGCGGATAGAAACATAGACCAAGAGTTGCAATTATTTAATTGCAGCAAAAACCAAATTGTGTCGACACAAAAGGAACATAAGGCTGCAAACTTCTTGTTCTTATTTTTGTCTTATTAGTTACACAAAGCAACAACAAAAACAACAGAGAAATAAAACATTGATAAAGAGAGAGAGAGAGAGGGAGAAGGAGGGGGAGAGAGAGAGAGAGAGAGAGAGAGAGAGAGAGAGAGAGAGAGAGAGAGAGAGAGAGAGAGAGAGAGAGAGAGAGAGAGAGAGAGAGAGAGAGAGAGAGAGAGAAAGAGAGAAAGAGAGAAAGAGAGAGAATGTGAGAGAAGGGGGAGATTTCAAACGAAAATTTTCAACAGATGAAAACATTAGTGCAAGAAATTTAAATGTGAGATTGGGCTGCATAGACTTTGAGAGGCATTGATTGATAGGACAGTACCCTGACAACAATATGCGACGGTCTCAGGGGTAATTGAAAGGAAAAAGCAAGATGAGAGATAATCAAGACGAGAGATACGTATATGTATGAAAAATAATATGACAGAACAGACGGACCAACTAGTAGCAACTGCCATTGCCAACCACTGGCCTTTGATAGGGAAAACATTTGTTGATTCTGAAGCAAAATATACTTATATTAGAGGGAGGGAGGAATAGAAAATTAAGCTATAAAAACACATTTAGAATTAAACACAAACACAGTCATATTTGAAAAGACAAATGAGTCTCAACAGAATGTAAAATGTGGCTGCAATCACAATAAGTAAACCTCAACTTACCCTATTATGCCTGGAATGACATTTTTTGACAGTGCACTGGATATTTTCAATGATGTTGACGAATCTGGAAAAGGAGACATTCTTTTTAAATGTTAAAGAGGTAAGAGGTCTACAACATCTTTAAAAATTTCATTCCTGAAAGACAAAACTGATAGGCCTACTTTAAAATGACGCAAAGAACGTTTACATTGAGAACTGAACATTTTCTTAGATGTTCCCTTTTTCGGATTATATCAGAACATGATGTTTAAAATCTATTTTCTAACTTTTACTTTGAAGATAGGCTGCCTCTTCATATTCACCACAGACACAATGGTTACTTTCCATGGAATTTCATATATTATATATATATATATATATATATATATATATATATATATATATATATATATATATATATATATATATATATATATATATATATATATATAAAATCTAAAATGATCAAAACAACAAACAGTGGTAATTAAATTTTCATTAGAATCGATCCTAACCACCATATGCAGTGATCTCAGGGTGAATTCAGAGGAAATGGCAAGATGAAAAAAAGGTGAAAGAGTGAAAAGAAGTAGTAGAACCTACCAGTAGCTCCCATCAACAATTAAGGAGCAGCGACACAGTCAGCAACATTTGTTTAACCAGTCTAATAGAGAACAATTTTGAACCTTAGGAAGTATGCTAAATTTGATCTCTCCAGGTTTTCCAATTGCGTTTTTAACATTACATTTTTTTTAATGTTCTCAAGCAGTGAACAATATGTGTAGCTCAGCTGATTTAGTAAAGAGATTAGGGCATCAGATAGACCATGTTAGACGATCAAACCCAGTAAGCAACAAATTTTTTCTTTACACGCCTGTCTTCATTCCAAATGGCAGACTGTTTACAACTTTCTCAGGACCTACACCCAGATATCTTGAAAATGCAGCGTAACTACAGAATTGGGAGAAATTCTGTATGCTACCAACAGCCAAAGTAACAAGGAATTGGCAATGTTTTTGTTATTAAAATAAAAACTTTTTGTATTCATGCTTACAAGATCTTTCCTTTCCTTTCAGCTGCAACTTTGTGTTTGTATTATTTTAATAAAAAGCTATTTTATTCATACAGTAGATACTTTTCTTTTACTTTTAGCTGCAACTATAAGATGGATGTTATACACATTCATAATTCTATTCATGCAAGAAAAACATTTTATCATTTTGTAGCCTACTCCTTTCCACATGTTCTAAATCATGACTCTCCCTTTACTTCTGTCCCATACCAATTCAATATTATATACTATTGTACATTTGTTTATTTCAAAGTAGTTTTAGAGACAAGCCATTTCTCTGAAAGGTATCAGTATCATGAATCATACTAGTCACCCTCAATTAGCAGGAGTGTCACTGTGGATTCAGGAACGTTTCGGTTATAAGAGTGCTAAAAACGGCTGTAACAGATTTTCCCTCCTATTACTATATATACAAGCATGCCCGTAAATAATGTTGGATTATGATTAAAAATATCTCTTTATTATAAAGTTGGGTCTCTTGAACCTTGACTGTGGTTGACTTAGAAACCACTGTATCGGTTATGGGTGATATCAAGTATGATCATTAGATCAAATTAGTTCCCGAGTTTAGAGCGGTCAAAGTTTGAGATGTACAGTTTTATATAGATATCGGGTGGCTCATAGCATGCCTAGTAGCAGTCAGGAATTAAAAAATTTGAGGGGGATTTGAGGTTTTTTGAGGAGATTTTAGTAAAATTTGAGGAGAATCTTAGTAAGAATTTAAGGAGAATTTACACTTATAAATACTTATGTGACATACGCGGAGCAAAAACCTATCACACCGAAGACTAAAAGTAAATGAGAAAATAATATATACATGTGACCTATGCCAGGTGGCTGAGTGGATAGGCTGCTGGACTTGGGATCATGAGGTCCCGGGTTCGAATCTTCACAAAGCTAGACCCAACTTTGTGTTCCTTGGGAAAGAAAGAAAGAGACACACACAGAGATAAAGATAGATATAACATAGATAGACAGACAGACAGAGAGAGAGAGAGACAGAGAGAGAGAGAGGGAGAGGAGAGAGAGACAGACAGACAGACAGACAGGCAGACAGAGAAAGAGAGAGACAGACAGAATTTCGGAATGAAAGTTGAATATGACAATATATAAATGATTAAAAATGATAACTTTTTATATATATATATATGGCTTTAATCAAGACATTGTTAAAGGTGGGGCTTAGCCTTTATAGCCTACACCTAGCCACGTCACTGACCTTCAAGCTGTCTCGACTTCACAGCAAAGTCACCACCCTTTTTTTTTTGTTTTATATATATCTAGATCTATAGTCATCTTCTTTGTCATACTACTATCGGGACATATTCCTCACTGTTACTAGTGTTCTTAATATCACTGTCTTTTTCTTTCTTTCTTTCTCCTTTATGTTTTTCTACTGACATCTCATTGTGTGATGCCGGAGGTATTACTTAGATCTAGATTCTAAATATTTCTCGTTTGTTGTCTGACGAAGGGTTATACCCGAAACGTCACGTGTTTGTTCTGTCTTTATTAGTGGAGTTGTCACATATTGTCATATTTCGCCTTTGACTTCACTCCACTGTGGCTCCTTCGTATTATTCACAACTATTTAGATAGTTCACATTGCCACATCTCTCTGTTGTTTACGTTATTTATCTTTTTAAAAATATTGCTAATATATCTAGATCTATAGTCATCTTCTTTGTCATACTACTATCGGGACATATTCCTCACTGTTACTAGTGTTCTTAACATCACTGTCTTTTTCTTTCTTTCTTTCTCCTTTATGTTTTTCTTCTGACATCTCATTGTGTGATGCCGGAGGTATTATTTAGATCTAGATTCTAAATATTTCTCGTTTGTTGTCTGACGAAGGGTTATACCCGAAACGTCACGTGTTTGTTCTGTCTTTATTAGTGGAGTTGTCACTTATTGTCATATTTCGCCATTGATCAGTGACTAATTCTTGGAGAACCGCGGCTTTAGGAGTTTTTTACCAACCACTTGGCTTTAGAACGATGACTCCATTATCTTCTAGTAAATCAACATATGAAGACGAGTCGCCAATGATAGATTGACAAGAATCACACTGAAAAACGGTGGCTGAGTTTGAAACTGAAAGTAAAGCAAAAGGCGAATCTCTGAGCTCCTCAGCTGATATCCCCTGTGAAATACTATTACCCGCCATTTTGTTGTATTGGTCAATGGTAGGCCCAGTGACAACAGTGACAAGTGGGCCTTGACGATTATTATATTCGCAAAACAGTTTTATTATAATTTCAAACATTATTTACATTACATGTACAAAGGCGAAATATGACAATAAATGACAACTCCATTAATAAAGACAGAACAAACACGTGACGTTTCGGGTATAACCCTTCGTCAGACAACAAACGAGAAATATCTAGAATCTAGATCTAAGTACTACCTCAGGCATCACACAATGTGATGTCAGAAGCCCGATAGTAGTATGACAAAGAAGATGACTATAGATCTAGATCTATTAGCAATTTAAAAAAGATGAATAACGTAAACAACAAAGAGATGTGACAATGTGAACTATCTAAATAGCTGTGAATAATACGAAAGAGCCACAGTGGAGTGAAGTCAAAGACGAAATGTGACAATAAGTGACAACTCAACTAATAAAGACAGAACAAACACATGACGTTTCGGGTACGTTTCGATGATGAGGAATGTTAAACAAAATGAATATCTACTGAATAATTCTTACTCCGCTTCCATCACTTTCCATTCGAATTATTCTATCTGATACAATAACTGCATATGCGTTTGAATCATTGACACTCTTATTAAAATTCATGTTCACAGTAATATCAATAGCCCCACCTTTGACTTTTTCAATTTGATTACTTACATAAACAACGAATATTGGATTGTAATGCATGTAATCAAAAGGTGTCATATTAACACTAGTTTCATCCCCAAAGCATTTTTTCTTGAAATCAACAGCTTCACTAAATATTCTGTTAATTTTTTTTTTCAAAGTTTATGCCATATTACACTTCTGGATATGTTATTGAATTAAGGGATATTGAAATATTCTTTAGATTTGTGTAATAAAACAACGACTTATCAAATTCATCTTGATCATGTGGTTTTTCTCTTGAAAAGTAACAATGACAAATCTAGGTTTTATGGAGAAGTACTTTTACTCAATCTCCATTCAAATTTATCACCAGTAGGAACAATTATTGATTGATTTCTTAATCTTTTATAAGCGATATCATATTTTATATTATTTCTAATTTGTGTCAATAGTTTACTTGGTTTAACATGAGGAACAAATCACGAAACCTTTTTAAGTGTACTTTTCCGTTCTTTGTCATGGTGTTTCCTAAAATAGTAGTTCCAGTATATTTCCGACTTTTTCAAACTTAGCAATAATAACATCTTTATCTTCAGGTTTTTTATATAATGATAATTCGTGTTCAATACCATACATTACTTTATTATATGTTTGGCAAAATCCAAATATGTGTTTAAGTGGAAGTGAAAAACTAAATGACCCCATTCCCCCTTTCAATAATAAAATGATGCTTTATGATGACGTTAAAACCCTTCTTTCCAAAATAATTACTTCCCTCTCTATACCATAATTGATTCAATCCTTTGGTTCCCTCAAAAGTTTCTGGATATTTCAGATAACCTATTATCGTGATTGTCTCTCCTGTATTATTTATACTTTCAATCTCTTGCCCGCCATCTGTGTATTTTACATTAGAAAACAAACACACCATTGCATTATTAATTGAAGTTATTTTTTCTTTGTCAGCATAATTACTAGTAAAGTTACCTAATTTTTATCTAACTCCCCTTCAATTTCTAAGAAACTTTCAGCAATATCTAGGTAAATGTTTTGATTATTAATTGGGATTCTAATTTCCCCATTTTGATTTAGATTAATATTACCAGAATCTGGTTTATGTTCACGATATTCATATTTGAGAATACTTTCGTCTTTAATAAAAGCTTCACCGAGGTTTAGTTTATCCATTTTTAAAAAAAAAATTTCGTCATTTGTAATCTTTGATTTAGAAAAAGCAATTCGGTTAATCAGATACTTACCGGTATTTATTTAAATTTTGTTTAGATTAACATCACTACCAGCACTAAGCTTTAATTGATCTGGAAATGATCTTGTTGCAAAGCCGTTCTTATTTTTTCTAACAGTTATCCAAAATGGTTTAGGAGTATCTAGCTTTTCAACGGTCATGTTTAATCCTTGGATAATAATATTTTCTTGATTATCTCCTTATAAAGATCCCGAAATAATAAAAAGAAACGTTGACTAAACTGGTGGTTCTTTCAGATCATTGATATCATTTTCAAATTTTGGAATAAACTTAAAATCCGTTTGATTCTCCTTTTTATTTGAAGCAATAAAATACTTACCATGACGCTTTGCTAATACAGTTGAACCTCGTATTTTTTAACTGGAACTAAGTTACCGAGCACTTTACCTGAGTTGTATATTCTCAATGTATCCATCGAATCCCTTTACAACTAACTGTGTTATTTTTAACTTTAATAATAATATTCCAATCGTGTTTATCTTGAATTATTTTCCATTTGTTGTTATGAAATACAACATTCAATTGTGTATTCTTTTTCTACTTTTCCTTCGTCAAATAATTTTAGATCATCTGGTAAATTAATTTAATTTCTTTTATACATACCATTACCATCTAATCTCAAACCGTACAACCCATTCCTTTTTTCCTTGACTATGAAAACCTTCCACATTTTCTAAATCATCACGTTTAGTCTGATGACTATGAAAAGGAGATATTATTTTATTATCATCATCGTATTCTTCATCTGACTCTATGTATCCAAATTTATTAACACTCATTTTTGTTATTTTCTTAAAAAAAATATAAACAGAGATGACCACAAATAACCGCCGACTTTTGTATTTGATAAATATTGTATTCAGGATTATTTAGATACGTTTCTAATTCTAAAACAGGTTGAATATCATATGAATCAAAATAATATTTCTTATCATCATTTTTATAATAACATATCCAGTAAGTTCCTGGTGATGATGAGTTGGCAAGATTAATTATTTCACATTCTTTCTTATGTGGTTTAGAAGGTAGATCATCTCTAAGATAAGATTTTTAATTGTTTTATAGAATCCTTTAAATCATAGTTTGATAAGGGTTTGTTAGGAAGTATCAAATATTCAACACTTAAATATTCGGCAATATCATCACTACGATCCATTCATTTATTTATAAAAATGAAACATATATTGTCTCAAATGTAAAAGGAGAACAGATACCGCCGATCTAGGAAAAGAAAGACAAAAAATAAATAGAAACATGTTACAGGGCAGATCTGTTTAATGTGGTGCTATAAAATCTAGATTTCTAAAGAAGAACCAAGGTGGATGATTGGCAGATAAAATTATTAACAGGATGCCAGAAATACATTTACCATCTCATAAATTTATTGGACCCTTTACTGAATTAGAGAATAGACTAGATAAAGACGATATTCCTTTACCACATTCTAAATCATATGACCAAGTGGACGAAATATTTAGACTTCATGATATATGTTATAGAGACACACCTAAATTTAAATCTAAAAATAAAACCCGTGATGAAGAGATGTTAGATAGATTAAAACCTGTCAAAACAAACGCATTCAGAGAATGGATCGACAGGAGGGCAGTTCAAAAATGGAATTGGCAGTAAAAAGACATTAGATTTGGGGACTAAATGACTAGGCGACGAACCGTTAACTAATGAATTGAGTGACGAGTTACATAAAAAAGTAATTAAGAAATTTCCTAGAAGAAAAGTTGTTTTCTCTGCTCTTTTTTTTTTACCCACGTGTGTTGCAACTTCTTTTACTGCTTTAGATGTAACAGCACTAACTATAGAATCAAGTAATCCAGCTCCATATCCATTACCCCTTCCAGTATTTAATTCGGGTTTTGAATAATATTTCATTTTTAAAAGGAACAAAATAAATTCTATAAAGCTAAACGATCATTAATTTTTTTAACTCATTCTTGTTAATAGTCTTTTTTATTATATGAAGTTTTAAATATTTATTTCAACTCTTGATCAACACCTGTGATGTTACCAGCTTCTTTACTAGCAAATAATAAACACATTCTTTCAATTACTTCATCAGGATTACAAGGTAGAATAACTGATATACCATCACCAATAGTTTGTCTTTGAAGTTTTGATGGATATTGTGTTTGTATGATGGGTTTCATATAGTTTTCATACTTATACCCACAACGATTTCCTTTTATGCTTTCGTTTTCGTTAAAGAGATTATTTGTGTCTATTATTATATTATCTTCAAATGCTTCTTTATCTTCATTAGTAATCAAACTTTCATTAGGTTTCATTCTTGTTAATATCTCACATAAATCATCAGTTCCTTTATATTGTTTACCAGCAGTTATAATATCATCATTAGTATACTATAGTAAAAGTGTACTTCCAATTATAATTTTGTTATCAACCATTTTTGGACCAAAGGTTGAATCATAAAGTTTCTTATTATTTAATGCAGTTGATAAGTATTTTCCTCATAATTCACCTAAATCATATTATTATCTTCATTATCTTTAACATATTCTATTGCTGGTGTGTTTATTTTCTTTTCTTAAACTTGATCAAATAATTCTTTTTGTTCTTTCAACAGATTAGTTTGTTTCATAATTTTCTCCTTGTTTCTTCATTATCTTTAAGTAAAGGTTTTAATTGTTTTTTATATTCTTCTTGTCTATATTCTTCGCCAATCCTTTCAGATATAAATCCATCTTTTAATTCATTTCTTAGATTAACATATTCATTAACTAATTCCTTACGTTTCTTCCAATTATTTATTTTTTTAAAAGTCATTTTTATTGAACATTTTTTTAAAGGATTCCCTTACTTCCTTTCTACCATTTTCTTTTATTACTTCTTCATACATTTTTTTTATTCTTAGACGCGCTATTACTTTCTTTGTATTGATTGAATTTATTTTCTTCATCTAAAATAAGTTGGTACTCACTATGTTCAATATGTCCATTTTCAAGTGCTTTGGAAATGAGTGAATCAATAGTATTTAACTTAGGTTTTTCTTATGTATAAATATCTCTATGTTTCTGTTCTTTAACTTTTACCTTTTTGTTTAGTTTACCTATGAGTAATGACATTCCACCACAGACAGCAGATACTGCCGACAAACTTATTACTAACTGGTAATACTACTAATAGCGAACGCAGAAAAACAGCATTTAATCCATAGTTGGTGTAATGCAATACATTAGTTGCTTTACTGTATTTTTTAGATACTGACCTTCTCTGTTCACTGTTTTGTTGTAAATAATTTTTCACTTCCTTTATATCCCTCAAACGACTGAGACTTACATCAACCGTCTTATTTATATCAACATATTCATTTTCAACAGATGGAGCAGAAGGCTCAGGAGTTAATCGCGGATAGATGTTCTCAACAACTTTTTCGTTACCCAAAAATTAAATTAAGTAAAGGTATTTCTTTTGTAATATCATGAAATATTCCAGACGCATCAAACCATCCATCTTCGTTTTTCATAAAAGTCCTTCACCAACTCCTGTAGATCTTTAGGGGTGATGGTTTTGAATTTGAATATAATCCCGATCCCATGGTTTTTACTTTAAATACGCCATTAGCCTTTTTTTAAATATACAAACCATTCCCCATTATTTTACTAACCGCAGCTGAACCAAGCCCTGCCAAACTACATAGAGCAAGATTTTTAGCTATAGCTGGTGCAACTCTTATTGCGATGCTTGGTAAAAAGCTTCTAGCTAACCCCAGTAATGCACCAAGAAATCCATCTTCCACTTTATTTTTGTTATAATGTAGCTTTGCTTTACTAAGTTAAGAGTGGGGCGGGTCCTGGAGTGAAAATGTTCCTGTTTGTTAATGTCAATTTAACTTATGTATAGGTGTAATGGGCATGGTGTACTGAGTTGAAATATGCCGTTGTTTTTTTGACACTTCCGGTTGCCATGGAAACGGCGGCCATCTTGATTTGGCCCTAAATTTCACCAACTTCAATATCAAAAGGCTTTTTGTAGTTTTCAACAAATTTGTTTCAAACTTGGTGCACACCTTATTTAATACAATATCTAAATTTGATCAGAACAGATTTTTGTTCCATTAGTAAGTTTTGATTTTATGAATTTTGAAAATAGCATATGAGAACAACCAAAATTATACAAAAATATTGTACAAAAAATTCAAATTTTCCCAAAACTATAATACATAATAAAAAAAAAGCATCTGATTATATCTTTGTTTTTCCCACTCATCATCCATACCAATTTCATGAAGATACGTGGAAAAATAAAAAAAAGTAGATAGGAAATAATGAACAAAAAGGACATGTTGAGAAAATCGTATTTTTCTCTTATTTTCTGTTATTTGAATACAGTTTTCTCCCATAAACATAAGAAAAGAATAGGATAATACTTTGAAACATCATAAAACCTTGAGAGGCTCTCAACTACTTCTTATTGACACTGTTTCAAGTGCACCAACACCTTTTTACTCATTTTGAGATGGTGCCTTTTGATAATAGATCGCGAATATGTTCCATAACTTCTCGCTGATCTAAGGCAATATTTATAATATATCCTCAAATAAGGTTGTCTTGTATAGCGTTTATTGTGGCGATCAAAAAGAGTTCCAACTTGCCATACTTTAGATAATATTTCTGACTTTTATTGTATAATAGCTGTGTTGAAAGATAGCCGTGTATTGTTTCTAAAAAAATCGTATAAATTCAAAGAATCGATATTTAGGAAATAAAATTCATCAAGCCACGTATGTATTTTCCATTATTGATGGGGGATGTAGTATCAATCACTAAGAAGTCATAAGGATTTACCTAACAGTCTTCACATAGTTTTTTTTAACTCATTTGATTCCATATCATTAGAAGCATAATCTTTATAAATATCAATTACATTTCTGGGATCTTTTAAAAAAACCCAGATACAATTTGAATTTCTTCGAATTGTATGTTCAGGCAATTCGATATAATCTTGTGAAAAATAAAAACAATCGATATTTGAATGTCTACCACGTGTATAATAGGTTTCACATTTATTTTGTTTTCTAACATTACATTATCGAATACCATTAGATTTTTATCATTCGGATTTAAATCTTTTGGATCCATGATATCTTTACCATCTTCAAAATATTCACATTTGATTGGATTTTTTATGCATTAGTCGAACCCAATTCTTTGATTAAATCAAAAGGTGAAATATCTTTTTTGATAATATCCTGTATGTTCACAAATATATTGCTTATCGTTTCTTTATTTCCGTAGTTGATCCCGCCTCCACGGGTCTCCTGCTGACCAAAGAAATTAACCCTGAAAGAAAACAACCTGCTGCCTTGCAGCCCGGTCTTGACTGACCAAAGGCTAAGGGAGTTAACCCTGACAGAAAATAACAACCTGCTGCCTTGCAGACTGGTCTTGAATTACTAATGGCTAAGGAGTCAACCCTGACAGAAAATAACAAGGCCTGGTAGGGGGCCTCAAGGTGACAGCCCCACCATCTACCTAGGGTAAAGTGGGCTAATCCTCTGCTTATTCAAAACCAAACAGATTCAGAGAAATAAATGTAATATAACCGGCTTGATATTTCGACGACGAATTTGGAAACGAATACGGACTGTGATTTTTGGAACATGGAATGTTAGGGCAATAAATGGAAAAGAGCTAGAATTAGTTGAAGAAATGGACAAGGAATAGAAAATGTAGGACCGAATCATATTTTAATCTTCTGAGGAGTAGATGTCAAAGATAGATCTAGAGCAGAAATAGGCCTCCTAGTGCATAAAAACATGAAAAGCTACTAGATAGTTGGACATTTATAAGCCTATGGTTATTACAGGTAAGTAGTAAACCAAAAGGACGATAAATTAAATTATTAATAGCTTATGGACCAAACGGAGACGCAACTAGAGAAGAAAAAGATATCTTCGAAAATGATTTACAAATAGCTGCAGAGAATCTTAAACACAAACAGAAACTAATGCTTTTAGGAGATTTAAATGCTAGAGTAAGCAACAATGTAGAAAGCTCAGGAGGAGTTATAGGTAAAGAAGGAGAGACAACAACTTCTCCAAATGGAGAGAGACTAATAGATTTTTGCCTAAAGAATAACATGAAAATAGCCAACACCTTTTTTCCTCATAAAGATATCCACAAATATACAAGAGTAAATGAAGTTAACAGCTCCCTTTTTTACAGTACATTGGATACAAGAGTAAACAGAGGAGCAGAAATATTTAGTGATCATCACCTAGTGATTGCTAAAATAAGATTACTGACTGAAGAAAACAAACAGAAAAGGAAAGAGAAGAAAGCTACTAAACTCAAAATAGAGGAACTAAATAAACCAGAAGTAAAACAGGTATACCAATCTATGATAAAAAGATTTATCAGTGAAAGACAGATGGATCTGAATAATAGCACAATAGAAGAAAAGTGGCAGATGTATAAAGAAACACTCCTCAGTTGTAATGAAGAGGTCTGTGATATGAAACAAATTAAAGGAGATGGGAAAAGAACAGCATGGTGGAATGAGAACGTCAAGACTAAGATCAAAGAAAAGAAGGATGCCTGTAAGAAATACTTGCAAAGAAAGAGACCAGAGGATAGGATAGATTACGTGAATAAAAAAAACTATCGCCAAAGAGGAAATGAGGAAAGCAAAACAGGAACAATGGCTGTTCTGGGGGGGGGGGGCAATGAAGAGCACGAGAAAAAGACCAAAGCATGCCCAATACGACAAATTAAGGATACCAAAGGAGAAATAATGAAAAAAAAGACAGCGAAATCATGGAAGCATGGAGAAAGCATTTTCACCAATTACATAACCCCCAGAACATATGTAAAGATCAATTAGTAAGAGTAACAAGTAATCCAGAGGAGACAGCTGAAGATGTAGATATATCAATGGAAGAAATCCAAACAGCTGTAAGAAAAAGTAAAATTAGGAAAAGCCCCAGGAGCAGATCAAATTTATCCAGAAAGGATTAAAAACCAACGGAGAGAGGCAGACAAACTAGTACATGCAATATACCAACAAGCATGGAAGTCCAAACAGGTGCCAGACGACTGGAAAAAGGGAAAGAGGGAGAGAGGGAGAGAGGGAGAGAGGAGAGAGGGAGAGAGGAGAGGGAACGATAGTATCAATACATAA
>JAXRKP010000376.1:300000-320000 GCA_037039925.1 Doris montereyensis | reverse complement strand
TTAAGGAATGCCATAGTTTGTCCCTCCTCACAGTGTCAAATGCCTTTTCTAAGTCAATAAAACACAGGTGCAAGTCAATGTTTCTCTCAAGGAATTTTTTTTATTATGTGTCTAATTGTAATTATGTGATCTTGTACGCTTCTTCCTGGTCTAAGTCCACTCTGGTGTTCTTCAATCTGATCCTCTACTCTTTTCCTTAGTCTCATTTCCA
Source organism: Doris montereyensis (assembly GCA_037039925.1). Taxonomy (NCBI): domain Eukaryota; kingdom Metazoa; phylum Mollusca; class Gastropoda; order Nudibranchia; family Dorididae; genus Doris; species Doris montereyensis. The sequence continues at coordinate 319,789 of JAXRKP010000376.1, read as the reverse complement.
GAATCCTGGCATACACTTTTCCTGGTACGCTAAGTAGTGATATCCTCTATAGTTTGAGCATTCCATAGTTGATCCTTTCTTATGTATTGGTACTACCGTTCCCTTTTTCCAGTCGTTTGGCACCTGTTTGGACTTCCATGCTTCTTGACATATTGCATAGTAGTTCGTCTGTCTCTCTCCCTTGGTTTTTATTCATTTCTGGATAAACCTGATCTGCTCCTTGGGCTTTTCCTAATTTCACTTTTCTTATAGCTGTTTGAAGTTCTTCCATTCACATATCTTCATCTTCAGCTGTCTCATCTCGATTACTTGTTACTCTTAATAATTGATCTGTACTCCTTATTTCATATGTTTTGGAGGGATTATGTAATTGTTGAAAATACTTTCTCCACGTTCTCATGCTCTTCATTGCTCCCAGAACAGCTTTTGATTTCCTTTGATAGCTTTCTTGAAGTCTTTTGTCCAAACTCTTCCCACTGTTCCTGTTTTGCTTTCCTTACTTCCTCTTTGGCGATAGTTCTTTTACTCACATTATAATCCTTCCTATCCTCTGATCTCTTTGTTTGCAATATTTATTCAATGTCATTTACTTCACTTTGGACATGCTCCTTGTCTCACTGTTGCGGGCGGTTGGCAGGCACTGCTGGTAGGTCCGTTTTTCTTTTACTCTTTCTACCTTCTCTTTTATCTTAATGTTTCCTCTAAATTGACCCTCAGATCACCACAATGGTGGACGAGGTAAATTTTTTCAATTGTTTAATTAGTTGCCTCACTGTTTGTCTTTTCAGCTGATGATGAATTTGATGAGCTCTGCTTTCAGTTTGGCTTGGAGCTTGATGAAATAGTAAGTTTCTTTTTTATCCATTGCATTTGTCTTTTTCAATTAAAGAATTATATTATATATATATATATGGCGGAAACACTCAGAGCTGAACAACATTTCCTTTTTTGCGACTCATTTTGGCAAATTTTGAAATTGAAAAAATAGACCAAATTTGGTATAAAAAATTTAGCTTAATAAAAAAGTTCATAGATTCCAATATAAAATTTAATGACAGTCACCCCTTGATTTTGGTAAAATTAATATATAGATGTAAATGCTTCCTTTCATGATTGCCATCGACAATGACTCATTGTAATACTTGTAGAGCTCAGTTGTTACTTCAAGTTTCTTATTAAAAAGCATAAAATAAGTCATAGTTAAGTGTTACGTCAACATAAAAGAACAAGGGAAGATAATTTCGGGGTGAAATAAATGAAGAACACATTTCCATTGAATAAATGAAGGTATTTCAAAATAAAAAAATCCCATTTATCAAAAATCAATAGAAGATAAGTTATAAAGCAATTAAAACATTAATAAAGACATGACCGGCAAATGAATTGAAAATTATGTACACTAAATAATGTCATGAAATAATGCAGAAAATAAAAAAACCCAACACATGACAGCACCTTATCATTTCTTCTTTTATTTGCCACTCTTTGCATTTCTAAATGCCAAACGTATTGTTCAGGATTCTTCCCTATTTTTCTACAGTAGGCAGCTGTACTGGTCTGGTCATCTTGTCTTTTAAAATGCTTGCTTTGTATTTTCATATTGAAAAATAATGGTAATAAAACGTATTGAATGAAGCGTGGAATCGACAACTTTCCTAAGGTAAGATTGCTAATGAAATCCGGTATTGAACCAATTGTTGAGGAATGAATTTATTTCATGTCTTGATTCTGAAGTGTAAGTATCTATATACATACAATGTACGACAATTTATTTCATGTCTTGATTCTGAAGTGTAAGTATCTATGTACATACAATCTGACATTACACCAGAGTGACACATAATAACCTTCCAATGAAGCAAAAGAAAAGAACTTTCAAAAAAAGATTCGAGTACAGATCATGTTCTATTGAATTTCAAGATGGCCGCCATAATTCATTTCTGCGTGTCTCTCAGTTTTGCGGTTGAGAAACAATGTGTGATGCGCCAAAAGGCACTTAACGTAAATCGTGGATAGAAATATGAATAATAACCAATTCCACCGATCCTACATTTAATAAGAGTTGGCACAGAAAGAAAGGCTTTTAATTATACTCAAATGTGTTCAGAGAGGATCGTTAGATCTAAGGTCTGTCTAGGCCGACATTCATTCTCACTCACAAATATCTCGCTTGCCAAACGGTATCACATGAATTTCCATTTTTCTTTCTTTTTTTAATCAGGGTTCCCATTCTACCTTTCGGTGTATGGGTTCAGATGCCTGAGATGATCTTTCTCCAGGATGTCCTGTCCTGGCATTTTCTGTTTCCTTCCAAAAAAAGTAAATGCCTATGCTTCAATGTCTCTTTTATATTTCTTCCCACTTTCTCTGAGGTCTGCCTTTTGGTCTTTTACCTTGGGCTTTAGCATTGTATACTGATTTAGCTATTCTATTGTCATTTATTCTGTTTACATGCCCAAACCATCTCAATTGATTTATTTCGATCTTAGTTTTTATGCCATCTGCTTTGGTTTGATCTCTTGTTGTATTTCTGATCTTGTCTCTTTTAGTTTCCCTACTACCCTTCTTAGATATTTCATTTCAGCTGCCTGTACTCTATTGTATTGTCTACTGTCTAAGGTCCAGGTTTCGCTGCCATAGAGGAGAGTAGGACAATAAACTGTGTTGTATACTGCCATTTTGGTTTTTTGTTGACAATTCTAAACCTACAACTGCCTTTCCTAGCTGGTTATATATTGCACTTGCCTTTTGGATTCTCTGGCTTATTTCTTCTCTTAGTTTTCCCTCTGAGTTAATCATTACTCCTAGGTAATTGTAACTTTGCACTTGTTCTAAATTCTCCTCACCCAATTTAAGAATTTGTGTTTTAATTTCCCTAGTTACTAGTATTGTTTTGGTTTTTTTCATAATGTTGATAATCGACTAAGGTCACTTTCTGATTTTCCAAAACAGAACTATATCACCGACAAATGAAAGCATTGATACATTTACTGGTTTGAGCTTCCACAGATCTACATTTATTTTCTTCATTTTTGAGGATGCCTTTGCGACTGAATCCATAAATGTGATAAACAAAAGAGGACTTAAGATACAACCCTGTCTTACTCCTATATCTACATCAAATTCTGCAGATATGTTTCTAGATACTCTCTTTGCACATGTTGGTTTATTGTAAAAACTTTTAATGGCTTCTATTTAATTTTTCTTTATTATGTGTTTTTTTAAGGAATGCCATAGTTCGTCCCTCCTCTAAGTCAATAAAACACAGGTGCAAGTCAATGTTTCTCTCAAGGAATTTTTCTATTATTTGTCTAATTGTAAACATGGGGTCTTGTACACTTCTTCCTGGTCTAAATCCACTCTGATGCTCTTTAATCTGATCCTCTACTCTTTTTCCTTAGTCTCATTTCCAGCATCCTGGCATGCACTTTTCCTGGTACACTAAGTAGTAATATCCCTCTATAGTTTGAGCATTCCATAGTTGATCCTTTCTTATGTATTGGTACTACCGTTCCCTTTTTCCAGTCGTTTGGCACCTGTTTGGACTTCCAAGCTTGTTGGCATATTGCATGTAGTAGTTTGTCTGCCTCTCTTCCTTGGTTTTTAATCATTTCTTGACAAACTTGATCTGCTCCTTGGGCTTTTCCTGATTTCATTTTTCTTATAGCTGTTTGGATTTTTTTCCATTGATATATCTACATCTTCAGCTGTCTCCTCTGGTTACTCTTAATAAATTGATCTTTACTCCTTGTTTCATATGTTCTGGAGGGATTATACCTTTGGTCACTCCAAGGCCAGCCTGCAAGGCAACAGGTTGTTATTTTCTGTCATGGTTAACTCCCTTAGCCTTTGGTCATTCAAGACCCGCCTGCAAGACAGCAGGAGACTCGTGGATAGCGGGATCATCTACTCCCTGTACAGGTGCTTACCTGTCCACTGCTCAGATTTCCATTTTTTACTCACCTTAATTCAAGGAATAATCAAAATCCAGTTCAGAAATAGATCTAAACACCACAATATTTCATGTCCCATAGAATTTCACCTGCTCTGTGTGTTTATCTGAATAAGAATAACGTTTGAACACAATAAGCATTCGTAGCAAAATATGGTGATAACGCGTCCGTAAACTATATATGTATATATATAAATGTATACATGATGTATATTTTTAATAATATATATATATATATATATTGTATTGTATTTGGAACACACTTGTATTTAATTTGGATCACAATAAAAATGTTTTTTCTTAAATGACAATTTCATGAAGTACTTTTAATCTTGTCAAACTATGGTCACAGAGGTAAGGTAGATCAGGCTGCTGGGTTTATGAACAATTAAAAAACGCATTTCAATATATAAAAAAAACATTGGTAAAAATTCATTGATGGATAAGAAATAACATTTCTAGACAGACGGACATGATATAAATGTTGTAGACGGATGGATACGAATAAAAGTCCAGAATTTTCTTTCTTATTTATCACTACACTTGACAATCTCTTCAAGTTTCCAAGTGATTCCTATACCATTCCTTTCCACAGACATCAGAAAAAGAGCAAATGGAAAGAGAGAAAGGTGTAGGAAAGGCTGAGCGGGGCGTCCCAGTGATTGAATACAAAATTGAGATACCAGCGAACAGGTCAGTGGTACTACAAGATTTTGCTTTTTGAAAACCTCCATCAGTGACATTTGTATTCTCATATTTCACTTTTCTTTTCATGTCAGCGGTCACTGCTGGTAGGCCATATATACTTCTTTCCTTTTTCCTCTTTTCTTTATCTTTCATCTTGTTGTTTCGATTAATTCACCCTGAGATCAACATCTGGTGGATGAGGTAAATTTCAATCAAACAAATAACCAAACTTTCTTTTTGTTGGTTTCGTTCAGAGATGGTGTCTGCTAAGTTGGAACTCTTCACCCTCTTTTCTTTTAAGTCAGATCTTTGTTTTTATCCAGAACCTTTTCTTCTTCAACACCTTAAAATACATCAAGGTTTGGTAAAAACTTTTCTGAATAGGTTACCCCTCCCTTTTTCTGAATTTACATCATGTAACAACCAGTCCCACCTGGTTCTGAATAGGTTACATCATGTAACAACCAGTCCCACCTTAAACCACACCTTCCTGGTTCTGAATAGGTTACTTGTAACAACAGTCCCACCTTTAAAATACATCATGTAACAAGTCCACCTTCCTGTTTGAATAGGTTACATCATGTACAAATAGGTTACATCATGTAACCGTCCTTCACCAACAATAGGTTACAAAATCAGCCTGAAAGTTTCATGCATGTAACAACCAGTCCCTTAAAAATCCTTCTCAGGTTCTGAATAGGGTCTATTTCACCAGTCACCTTCCTGGTTCTGAATAGGAGAATCTTGAACAATAGTCCCACCGTTCAATCCCGCCTTCCTGGTTCTGAATAGTTTACATCATTTGCCATTCAGTCCCCCTTCCTGGTTCTGAATTATTGATTAATAACCTTCCTGGTTCTGAATAGGTTATCTTTTATTTATTATTTGACCAAATTAATTTAGTTTCATTTTGGAATACGCCTTCCTTATTTGAATAAAATTTTTCTTCATTTAACAACCAGTCCCACCTTCCTGGTTCTGAAAGGACTTATCATGTTATTTTAACAACTTCCACCTTCCTGGTTCTGAAAGTGCTACATCATGAGTCAACCGGCAATCATGAACAAAATCAGCCTGAAAATGCATTTTAAAAATCAGCCTCTTAGGTCTATTTCACAGGCGATAGAAGATTCTATCCAAGGGGACTTGGTAAAAGGAGAATCTTGAACCATATGCCAGGCGTTCAATCATTTACTGTACACAGTTTTCAATCCATTTGCCATTCATGCCGTTATTGATTAATAATACTTTATTTACTTTATAACTTATCTTTTATTTATTATTTGACCAAATAGATGTTTTCATTTTGGAATACCTTTATTTATTTGAATGAAAATTTTTTCTTCATTTATTCCACCCCAAAATTGTCTTGCCTTATTCTTTATGTTGACGTAAGACATTATTATGACTTATTTTATGTTATTTTATGAGCAACTTACAATAGAGTTTTGAAAGTGCTACACTGAGTCAATGGCAATCATGAAAGAAAGCATTTAAGTCTATGTTTAATAATTTTACCGAAATCAAGGGTGACTGTCGCTACGGCACATTCCAGCCGTAACGAGGCATCATCAATTGCCCTTGTAAATTTTATATTCGGAATCTATGCACTTTAAGCTAAAGTTTTGATACCAAATTTGGTCTCATTTTTTTCAATTTTATAATTTGCCAAAGTGAGTCAAAACAGGAAACGTTCAGATCTGAGTGTGTCTTATATGTCTTAAATCTACATTCTTTTTGTATGGCCATTTAGTCTTTAGAGGGGTGCCGTCTATGTAGCCCATTATGGACATTTAGTCTTCATGGAGTACCTTCTATGTAGCCCATTATGGACATTTAGTCTCCATGGGGTGCCTTTTATGTAGTCCATTATGGACATTTAGTCTTCATGGGGTGTCTTCTATGCAGTCCATTATGGACATTTAGTCTTCATAGGGTGTCTTCTATATAGTCCATTATGCACATTTAGTCTTTATGGGGTGTCTTCTATGTAGTCCATTATGGACATTTAGTCTTCATGGGGTGCCTTCTATGTAGTCCATTATGGACATTTAGTCTTCATTGGGTGCCTTCTATGTAGTCCATTATGGACATTTAGTCTTCATGGGGTGCCTTCTATGTAGTCCATTATGGACATTTAGTCTTCATGGGGTGCCTTCTATGTAGTCCATTATGGACATTTAGTCTTCATGGGGTGCCTTCTATGTAGTCCATTATGGACATTTAGTCTTCATGGGGTGCCTTCTATGTAGTCCATTATGGACATTTAGTCTTCATGGGGTGTCTTCTATGTAGTCCATTATGGACATTTAGTCTTCATGGGGTGCCTTCTATGTAGTCCATTATGGAGATTTAGTAGCCTTCTATTAGTGAACATTTAGTCTTCATGGGGTGCCTTCTATGTAGTCCATTATGAACATTTAGTCTTCAAATGGGTGCCTTCTATGTAGTCCATTATGGACATTTAGCCTTCATGGGGTGCCTTCTATGTAGTCCCATTATGGACATTTAGTCTTCATGGGTTGCCTTCTATGTAGCCCATTATGGACATTTAGTCTTCATGGGGTGCCCTCTATGTAGCCCATTATGGACATTTAGTCTTCATGGGGCGCCTCTATGTAGTCCATTATGGATATTAGCCTTCATGGGGTTTTCTATGTAGCCCATTATGGATATTATGTCTTCATGCGGCGCCCTCTATGTAGCCCATTATGGATATTATGTCTTCATGGGGTGCCTTCTATGTAGTCCATTATGACATTTATGTCTTCATGGGGTGCCTTCTATGTAGCCATTATGGATATTATGTCTTCATGGGGTGCGCTCTATGTAGCCGTTATGGATATTATGTTATGTCCTTCTGTAGCCTATTATGGACATTTAGTCTTCAGATGGGGTGCCTTTTGTGTAGCCATTATGGACATTTAGTCTTCAGATGGGTGCCTTTATGTAGCCTATTATGGACATTTAGTCTTCAGATGCGTGCCTTTTGTGTAGTACATTATGGACATTTAGTCTTCAGATGGGTGCCTTTTGTGTAGCCTATTATGGACATTTAATCTTCAGATGGGTACCTTCTATGTAGCACATTATGGACATTTAGTCTTCAGATGGGTACCTTCTATGTAGCCACATTATGGACATTTAATCTTCAGATGGGTGCCCTCTATGTAGCCCATTATGGACATTTAGTCTTCAGATGGTACCTTCTATGTAGCCCATTATGGACATTTAGTCTTCAGATGGGGTACCTTCTATGTAGCCTATTATAGACATTTAGTCTTCAGATGGGTACCTTCTATGTAGCCCATTATGGACATTTAGTTTTCATATGGAGTACCTTTCTTAGTCTATTATAGACATTTAGTCTTCAGATGGGTACTTCTCTGTAGCCCATTATGGACATTTAGTTTTCAGGAGTGCTTTCTTAGTCTATTATAGACATTTAGTCTTCAGATGGTGTTCTTGTCTATGGACATATAGTTTTCAGATGGAGTGTCTTCTAGTCTATTATAGACATTTAGTCTTCATGATGGGTGCCCTTATGAAGTCCATTATTGACATTTAGTCTTCATAGGGTGCCCTCTATTTAGTCCCATTATGACATTTAATCTTCATGGGGTGCCCTCTATTTAGCCCATTATGGACATTTAGTCTTCACATGGGTAATTTCTATTTAGCCCATTATAGACATTTAGTCTTCATGGGTAATTTCTATTTAGCCCATTATGGACATTTAGTCTTCACATGGTACCTTCTATGTAGCCCATTATAGACATTTAGTCTTCATGGGGTGCCTTCTATGTAGATAGCCCATTAAAGACATTTAGTCTTCATGGGGTGCCCTCTATGTAGCCTATTATAGACATTTAGTCTTCATGGGTGTGCTCTATGTAGCCTATTATAGACATTTAGTGTTCATGGAGTGCGCCTTATATAGCCTATTATAGACATTTAGTCTTCATGGAGTGCGCTCTATGTAGCCTATTATAGACATTTAGTCTTCATGGAGTTATTCTATGTAGCCTATTATAGACATTTAGTCTTTCATGGAGTGCGCTCTATATAGCCTATTATAGACATTTAGTCTTCATGGGTGCCCTCTATATAGCTCATTATAGACATTTAGTCTTCATGGGGTGCCCTCTATGTAGCCTATTATAGACATTTAGTCTTCATGGGGTGCCCTCTATATAGCCTATTATAGACATTTAGTCTTCATGGGGTGCCCTCTCATATGTAGCCTATTATAGACATTTAGTCTTCATGGGTTGACCTCTATGTAGCCTATTATAGACATTTAGTCTTCAGATGGGTACTTTCTATGTAGCCTATTATAGACATTTAGTCTTCATGGGGTGCCCTCTATGTAGCCCATTATAGACATTTAGTCTTCATGGGGTGCCCTATGTAGCCTATTATAGACATTTAGTCTTCATGGGATGCCCTCTATTCAGCCCATCATGGACATTTAGTCTTCAGATGTGTGCCTCTATTTAGCCCATTAATGACATTTAGTCTTCAGATGGGTGCCTTCTATGTATCCCATTATGAACATTTAGTTTTCAGAAGTGTGCCTTCTATGTAGCCTATTATAGACATTTAGTCTTCAGATGGGGTGCCCTCTATATAGCTCATTATGGACATTTAGTCTTCAGATGGGTACTTTCTATGTAGACCATTATAGACATTTAGTCTTCATGGGGTGCCCTCTATGTAGCCCATTATGGACATTTAGTCTTGAGATTGGTGCCTTCTATGTAGTCCATTATGGACATTTAGTCTTCAGATGGGTGCCTCCTATGTAGTCCATTATGGACATTTAGTCTTCAGATGGGTGCCTCCTATGTAGTCCATTATAGACATTTAGTCTTCAGATGGGTGTCTTCTATGTAGCCTATTATGGACATTTAGTCTTCAGATGGGTGTCTTCTATGTAGCCTATTATAGACATTTAGTCTTTAGATGGGTGCCTTCTATGTAGCCTATTATAGACATTTAGTCTTCAAATGGGTGCCTTCTATGTAGCCTATTATAGACATTTAGTCTTCAGAGGGGTGCCTTCTATGTAGCCTATTATAGACATTTAGTCTTCAGAGGGGTGCCTTCTATGTAGCCTATTATAGACATTTAGTCTTCAGAGGGGTGCCTTCTATGTAGCCTATTATAGACATCTAGTCTTCAGAGGGGTGCCTTCTATGTAGCCCATTTTCAAGTTTGGCAAAGTTTTCATTTTAGTTTGTATCAAGAAAGTAATGAAGTGAAGGACAATGTTTTTTTCTAATGCTGCCTTGTGTGTGGACGCATCTAATCTGCCTGTGAAAATGGGGTCTCCAATATTCACACAGGCACATCGCACGATTTTGTCTGATTTCATTTGTAGGAACGGCTTTTTCTTTTTTACCTTTTTATCTAGGTTTTGTCTGATTTCATTTTGTAGGAAGGGGAATGCTATTTTTCTCTACTCATTAACTTTGTTTCCATCAGGGTTTTGCCAGAATTACTTTTTTCTCAGTTGAATATTTATTTGAACTTTTCAATTTGTTCCTCGCTCAGATACGACTTACTCTGTCTGGAGGGTCTGGCTAGAGGACTTCTTGTGTTCCTGGAAAAGTGAGTTTTCTGTTGTTATATATATCTTACTGGCTTATCCATTGAGGCTTGCAGACAGTCGATTAAACACAGGCAGAGACAAAGAATAATTGCCTTTCAGGGATGGTTATATGTTTTGTTTCAATTGAATTGATACTTGTCAGTTAGTTGTTTTTTGTTATTTTCCACACAGGATTGAATTGAATTGATACTTGCTAGTTATTTCTCACTAGCTTGTAGAAGACTGACCTCACTTCCATCATATCTTTCCTGTTTGATTCCAGACAGATTTTGTTGTTATTATTAAAGAACATCCTTGTTGTTTATTTTAACAGCAGATCTTTTAAATTTATTCACATTTATAGATCTGTTCTTTATTTCAATTCAATGATAATTTAATACAATTTTCATCACAGGTTAATTTTGTTTATTTCAATTCAATGATAATTTAATACAATTTTCATCAATTTTAATTTTATTTATTTCAATTCAGATAATTTAATTATTTTATTTCAATTCAATTTTTCATCACAGGTTAATTTTGTTTATTTCAATTCAATGATAATTTAATACAATTTTCATCACAGGTTAATTTTGTTTATTTCAATTCAATGATAATTTAATACAATTTTCATCACAGGTTAATTTGTTTATTTCTTGGGACTCGAGACAAATATTATCTTCATTCTGAGAATATATTGCTGAAACTGCATGGCATCAGTGGCCGAGTGGTATTGCTCGAACTGGGAATTTTGAGGTCCCGGTTTGAATCATGGCAAAGCTAGCCCAGCCCTTATAAATGTTCCTTAGAAAAGACACGTAGCACACATTTCCCCCACTCAACCCAGAGGTGCAAATTGGTGCAAGCACCAGTGTCCTGTCCAGGAGGTGATTACATTCACCTGTTTTGCATGCTATTGAAACCGGATTAGGTCCGGCTCTATGAGCCACAGCGGCCTTGAAAGGAACTTGTACTGAAAATGGGAGGCAAAGAAATGCGTTTTTACGTTTCATTTATAGATCAGGGTTCCGAGCTCATCATGGAAAACTGGCAAAGTCTTGGAATTTGGTTGAAGAAATTGAGACTTGAAAAGTCGTGTAAGTTTAAAAATTGCCTTAAAGTCTTGGAGTATTTTTTTGGTGAAATGAGTGGGAACCCTGATGAATGCATGCACTCTTCACATTTGTATAGAATTTTAGAATATTAAAAAGATTAACTTTGATAATTATATCTATTCTATAAATTTGTGGAAAAAAGGCTAACCTATATAATATTAATATTGTAACACAGGGAAAAGCCCCCCTTTTCAAAAGGATAGAACCTGCAAGTGGAGGCAGGCAGAAGCTGGTCATACAACCGTCTGTGAGTATTGTCATCTTCTTGGGGGCTTGTTTTGTGTACGCATACGTTTTTATTTACAAAGCTGCCATCCAATACGTAAAAAACACGTATTAAGTACTGTTTTTTTGTTTGTTTTGTTTTAAGTCTGTAAGTCTGTACTTACCTTGAAGAACATGTGTAATGATAGAGTTAACTATTTTGTTTTTATTCCCTTGGTGAATGGCCGAGATTCATAGAGTTCTGTAAGTCTGTACTTACCTTGAAGAACATGTGTAATGATAGAGTGAACTATTTTGTTTTTATTCCCTTGGTGAATGGCCGAGATTCATAGAGTTCTGTAAGTCTGTACTTACCTTGAAGAACATGTGTAATGATAGAGTGAACTATTTTGTTTTTATTCCCTTGGTGAATGGCCGAGATTCATAGAGTTCTGTAAGTCTGTACACCTTGAAGAACATGTGTAATGATAGAGTTAACTATTTTGTTTTTATTCCCTTGGTGAATGGCCGAGATTCATAGAGATTGAGACAGAATTGCCGGGTGTCCCTTTTGTCGAGACAGTCCCTACCAAATGGGATTTTTCCCTCCCAAATAATTTTTTTTTTGGGCTAGCAGCTAGACTTAGATCTGCTTTGTCTGGTCTAGTTGTTAGGTATTGTAGTGAAACCATAGTGTTGTGAGTTTGTAATCACCACGCCGGTTCAAAACCCACGGCTGACCCAGCCCACAACATTGTATTCTTAGGAAAGGCACTTCATCCCAGTTTTCTCATCTGACTCAAGTGTGAATGAGTACCTAGCTATAGGTATGATAGATCATGACAGAGTGTTAGTGGGAAGCGCCTAACAGGCTGCTCTACTGTATGCTCTCAAGGGAGAATGACTTTGGAATGAAATGGCCTGCTGGGGATGAATAATGTTTAGTCGGTTAGCCTGCACTTGTGCGGGGATACGGGCTATAAATTCATCTTAACTTTTATCAGTGAGGTTGGTAACTCATTACGACGTGGAAGATTTGTGGCTGGTCTAATGGAACTTGTGGTTTTTTGCATTTTATCAGTGAGGTTGAAGTAACTCATTACGACATGGAAGATTTGTGGCTGGTCTAATGGAACTTGGTTTTGCATGTTTGACTCTAAAAAAGGACTTAACCCTGCTTTTCTCACTTGACGGGAGTGAATGAGTTTTAAGTGACTGATTGGTATTTACCCTGTCCGTGTGTGGCGATCTCATTGTGAATTAAGAGGAAACAAGAAAATGAAAGAAAGACATGTGAAAGAGTAAAAGGAAAAAGTGGGACATACCACTAACGACTGCCAAACGCACCTGTGTGAATGAGCACGTATTGGCAGAGAAGGACCTTTTTAGAGTATTTGATATGAAGCGCCTAAGAAGCAGCTCTACTTTACGCATATCAGGGAGTTGAGAAGGGGCTCTTAAACCCTTCGCTGCCCAGGAGACATAACATAGCAGCGCCAGGAAGAAACTGATGGTTGTCCTTCTGAAGGGATGTGATTTTAAAAATATGCGAGTGTTTTTGTGCAGTAATGTCCCTTAGACAAGTAAACAAATCTATCGAAATGTGTCGTGTCATAAGCTTGCAAATTCAAAGGGCACGTGGTGAATAGCTTGCACAAACTTGTCCGTAGAATTTACGTACACATGGCAGAGAAGGGGTTGATAACATTGCCAGCTTGGGGATATATGATGTAAGGTCAGTGAGCCTGCACTTTTACAGGGATACAGACTCTAAACATAGTGTTATCTTCTTTCAATGTAGACGTTGAATGAAATGGTGTTCAATTTTATTCCTTTCTCTTTTTTTTGTATTGATTTGTTTTTTTTTTCGTTTCTTTTGTGGGCGGTAGGTCCTACTTCTTTCCTTTCACTCTTTCACCAAAGCCTTTCTCTCATCCTTCTGTTTCCTATGAAATCATGAGATCATTGCATATGGTGGATAGGTTAGATGTCAATGAAACAAACAAACTATTGTAAGATAAATGAATTTCATGTTTGTTTGTTTTTGTATCACCTGACAGACTGCTCAAGTTCGGCCACATGCTGTTGCTGCCGTGTTGAGGAACATCACTTTCAACGAGGTGCCAATGTCCGCCATTATGTGGACACTTTGAATCAAGTTTGGCGACTATTTGTTATATAACTTGATATGCATTTCATCAACATTGAATGATTTTAAAAAAATGATTTTAACAATAGTAAAAGTGATTTTCCGGGCATTGACAGGTAAGCACCTGTACGAGGATTATGCGGTCCCGCCCTCCACGAATCTCCTTCTCCCTTGCAGGCCGGTCTTGGTCGACCAAAGGCTAAGGAGCTAACCCGACAGAAAATAACAAGTCCTGGTAGGGAGCCTCAAGGTGGCAGCCCCATCATCTACCTAGGGTACAGTGGGCAAATCACCTGCTTATCAAAAACAAACAGATTCAAAGAACTAAATATGATGATATGCCCAGCCCAGCTTGAACTTTCAAAGACGAACATGGAAACGAACACAGAATGTGATTTTTGAAACATGGAATATTAGGACAAAAAATGGAAATGAGTTAAAATTAGCTGGAGAAATGGAAAAATTCAAAGTAGACATTTTGACCATTACAGAAACAAAGCAAAAAGGACAAGGAATAGAAAATGTAGGACTAAATCATACTTTAATCTTCTCATGAAGTAGATGTCAAAGACAGAGCTAGAGCAGGATAGACCGCATAATGCACAAAAGACATGAAAAGCTACTAGAAAAATTGGAAATTGATACGCCCACGGCTGTTAGAGGTAAATATTAAACCAAAAGGAAGAGAAATCAAATGATTAATAGCTATATGGACCAAACAAAGACGCCACCAAAGAAGAAAAAATATCTTCGAAAATGATTTACTGAATAGGTGCAGAGAATCTCAAACCCAAACAAGAATTATAACAGTTTTAGGAAATTTAAACGCTACAGTAGGCAACAATGTAGAAACATCAGGAGAAGTAATAGGTAAAGAAGGAGAAACAACAACTTCTCCAAATGGAGAGACTAATAGATTTTTGCCTAAAGAATAACATGAATATAGCCAACACCTTTTTCCTCATAAAGATATCCACAAATATACAAGTGTAAATGAAGACAGGTGTGAAAAGTCAATCATAGACTACATAATAGTTAGCAGCTCCCTTTTTTTGCAGTACAATGGATGCAAGAGTAAACAGAGGGGCAGAAATATTTAGTGACCTTCACCTAATGATGATTGCCAAAAGGAGATTACTGACTGACAAAAACAAACAGAAGAGGAAAGACAAGAAAGCTACTAAACTCAAAAATAAAAGAACTAAATAAACCAATAGTAAAACAAATATACCAATCTAGGATAAAAATGATTTATCAGTGAAAGGCAGAGGATCTGAATGATAACACAAATAGAAGAAAAGTGGCAAATGTATAAAGAAACACTCCTCAGTTGTACTGAAGAGGTCTGTGGTGGAAGAAAATTAAAGGAGATAGGAAAAGAACAGCATGGTGGAATGAGAATGTTAAAAGTCAGATCAAAGAAAAGAAGGATGCTTGGGAGAAATACTTGCAAGCAAAGAGGCCAGAGGATAGGATAGTTTAGGCGAGTAAAAGAACTATCGCTAAAGAGGAAGTGAAGAAAGCAAAACAGGAACAATGGAAAGAGTTAAGACAAAAACTTCAAGAAAGCTATCAAGGAAATCAGCCAGAGAATCCAAAAGGAAATGACATATATAACCATCCAGGAAAGGCATTTATACTGCCATTATCAAACGAACTGCCATATGTGCAGTCGGACTAGATCTCCAACGTTTAGCTGTAATCGAGAAAATAAAGTTTTGATCTCTAAAATATATATACCAGAGGTACAACTCAAATACCAAACTAAGTAATCCAAATTATTGCTATAAGACATAGATGTGTTCAAAATCCCGAACGGGCACCCATCTATCCATAGTGGATTATGTAATAACCAAGCTTACTGCACTTCTTTGAAAACAATAGGGGCCAAAATCCACCGGTCATTATCAAATAAACTGCTGTTTCCGTAGGTTTCAGCTCGATTGAATATGAAAAGCTCTTCCTGGCTGAAAAATCTCGCGATTATCATTTGAAGTGCTGTATACGAAAATGATGATGACCGTGTCGGGAGACTAAGGCTTTCACCTAGGCTGCTATAAATTCATTAACTTTGATGGATAGTGGGTTACAAGCCATTCACTAATCCCTTTCTTCACCTAATACGACAAACTACACTTGTAACTTGGTTCTCGGTATGAAAATCTCTCCTCAGGCTTCTCCTGAAGTGATTTTTTTTTGCTTTTGAGTTTAGATTTTTGCTTTTAGTATGTACATGAGTAACTGTCAAAATACAGTCATCCTATATCATTGAAAAGTTTGTAGGGTCCTTGGTTGCCGTAGAAACGGCTGCCATCTTGGATTTTGACCAATTTAAAATTTATCTCCTCCTTTAGTTATTAATAAAATCACTTAAAACATGTGCAAATCGTCTTTTCCATTCAATATCTAAAGAGTGACGTCGGGTTTTTAAAATATTTTGTATAGTTTTTTTTATGAATATTTGAAAATAAGATATATCGTGAATGTACAAAAACGGCATTTTTATTACAAAATTTAATTTTTTCTCTCAAAAAGTTTACAATATATTTTTTTTAAATGATGTCATTCTATTAACATTGACAAGAGGAACCTGTGTGTCAAATATAATACAAATCGTCTCGGTAAATGGCGGAGGAGATGGAATTTTTAGTGTGCAAAAAATACATTTCGAAGAAAAATGCAAGTCTGAAAAAATCAAAAGAAAATGACACAAAACAAACGTTTCAGACGGGTTTCCCTTGTTGTAGCAGCCCCTTACTCTTTTGACAGTCTCTGGCATTGTTACTTATGTAAAGAGGATTATAAATCTAGGTTTAGATGTGCACTGTTGTGAAAACAGACCCCCTTAACACTGGGTAACTAGGCTGTCAAAACCGGTTGAAATATTTACTAGTATGTCATGTGATACACCATTGTAAGCACATTGATACCAGAATCATCTTCACACGTTGATTTTGAAGAAAGTTAATTCTGATTTAAAAGTAAGATGAAAAAAAAGGGCCTTCTTTATAATTTCCAAAATGTGAAAATAGCAGGTTTTTGGGGCAACCTGGTGAAGCCAAAGAGAATGCCAGAAGCTTGAAAATGGCTGAGCTTGAGAAATTCTAGTATTGAGTCAATTTTTTTGTTTGGAAATGTTAAGCACATTGAGGGAAAGAGAAAAGCTAAAATGATTGTTTTCAAACAAAATTGTGGATTTAAAAAACCCCCATAAAAAATATCCTTTGCATGTCCGTTTTAAAAGGTGTCACATGAAATCAAATATCATTCTAAGCTCTCGGCTGATACGTATGACATAAATAGTGTAGGTTATAATAAAGTTGTTTGAAATTTAGATTGCTCTTATTTCTCTTGTTTTTCGTTTTTTTAAAATTATTTTGCTGACATGGGTAGGGCATAAAAATATCGGAAAATGTAAAAAAGTGAATTTGTCAAAATTTTGATGTATACTGCACTTCATTTGATAATGGCAGTATAGGTAAGCAATAATTGTCAACAAAAAACCAAAATGGCAGTGTATACCATACAGTTTATTGTCCTACTCTTCTCTATGGCAGTGAAACCTGGACCTTAGACAGTAGGGAATACTGTAAAGTACAAGCAGCTGAAATGAAATATCTAAGAAGAGTAGAAGGGAAAATTAAAAGAGACAAAATCAGAAACACAACAATATGAGATCAAACCAAAGCGGATAGCATAAAAACTAAGATAGAAATTAATCAACTGAGATGGTTTGGTGTAAACGGAATGAATGACAATAGAATAGCTAAATCAGTATACAGTGCTAAAACCCAAAGATAAAAGACTAAAAAGGCAGACCTCAGAGAAAGTGGGAAGAAGGTATAAAAGAGGCATTCAAGCAAAGAAATTAAACTTTCACGGAATGAAACAGAAACTGCCAGGACAGGGCAGCCTGGAGAAAGATCATTTCATGCATCTAACCCATACAGAGAAGGTAGAATGGCAATTAAAAAAGAAAGAAAGAAAAGTGATTTTTGAAGAAAGAAAAACCTGAGAGAGTAAAACAAAATTAATTTGACTTTGGTAAGCATGATAAACACTGACGGAATTACCAAATTAACTGTTAATGATTAAGGAGGATAAGAATAAGATCAAAACAAAACTGATTTTGTTTAATTAATTTCAAGATTATTCATCATTCCTCTCTCTTTCTCTCTCCCCTCACTCTCTTCTCTCTCCTCTCAGCTCACTCTTTTTCTCTCTCTCTCTCTCTCTCTC
This sequence comes from Doris montereyensis, assembly GCA_037039925.1. Classification (NCBI taxonomy): domain Eukaryota; kingdom Metazoa; phylum Mollusca; class Gastropoda; order Nudibranchia; family Dorididae; genus Doris; species Doris montereyensis. The sequence continues at coordinate 301,850 of JAXRKP010000376.1, read as the reverse complement.
TTTGGTCTCTCACTCTCTCTCTCTTTCTCTCTTTCTCTCTTAATCTTACTCTCTCTCTCTCTCTCTCTCAAAGAATCTTTCTCTCTCTCTTCTCTCTCTCGATACTCTCTCTCTCTCTCTCAGTGTTGAGATTCTCTCTCTTCACTCTGTCTCTCTCTGTCTCTGTCTCGTCTTTCTCTCTCTTCTCTCTCTCTCTCTTTCTCTCTCTAATCTCTCTCTTCTGTTTCTCTCTCTCTCTCTCTCTCTCTTTAGAATCTCTCTCTCTCTCTCTCTCTCTCTCTCTCTCTCTCTCTCTCTCTCTCTCTCTACTCTCTCTCTTCTCTCTCTCTCTCTAAAAAAAATCTCTCTTTCTCTCCCCCTCTCTGTCTCTTTCTGTCTGTCTGTCTCTTTCTCTCTCTCTCTCTCTCTCTCTCTCTCTCTCTCTCTCTCTCTCTGTCTGTCTGTCTGTCTCTGTCTGTCTGTCTGTCTGTCTCTCTCTGTCTGTCTCTCTCTCTCTCTCTCTCTCTCTCTCTCTCTCTCTCTCCCTCTCTCTCTCTCTCTCTCTCTCTCTCTCTCTTTCTTTCTCTCTGTCTGTCTCTCTCTCTGTCTGTCTGTCTCTCTCTCTGTCTCTCTCTCTCTCTCTCTCTCTCTCTCTCTCTCTCTCTCTCTCTCTCTCTCTCTGTCTCTCTCCCTCCCCCTCTCTCTCTCTCTCTCTCTCTCTCTCTCTCTCTCTCTCTCTCTCTCTCTCTCTCTCTCTCTCTCTCTCTCTCTCTCTCTCTCTATCTCTCTATCTATCTCTATCTCTCTCTCTTTCTCTCACTCTTCCTCTGTTTCTCTCAATCACTCTCTCTCTGTCTGTCTGTCTGTCTGTCTCTCTCTCTCTCTCTCTCTCTCTCTCTCTCTCTCTCTCTCTCTCTCTCTCTCTCTCTCTCTCTCTCTCTCTCTCTCTCTCTCTCTTTTTAATGTTGAGCTAAAAACTGATTTGTAACAATCAAGTGTTTAAAGAAGAGAATGACGCATGTTACATACACTTCTCCCTACGATCTGAAAATAAAGTACAGTAATCTGCGCCAAAATGCACGGTCCACGGCTGACAAGATAAAATCATGCATTTTGACGAAGGCGCCTTTTGACGGAATCAAGGGCTACAACCCACAACATGTACCATATGCCCGTCTCGTTTGGACATAAACTCTTTTGTTTTGGTAGTCGTTGTTATTGTTTGGGTTTTGTTTGTTGTTACTTGGTTTGAGGGTAAAACTCTGATAGGCCTAGCCTCTTCTCATAGATTGTTCGTTCTTCACTCACTCAAGACTTCTATAAGGACATGCATGTCATAGCATGTCATAGCATGTCATAGCATGTCATACGGAGTACCATCTCCATGGGTCAATGTGACTCAAGACCTTTCTCAGATGTTCTCACAGTGATGAAAGAGAGAGCAGATCAGGTGACAAGACTAGACATTGTTGTGTGCACGTAGTTAACACACATCTAGATGACACACACACACATGCACATACATGACATATTTTGTTATTTGGACAAGGCAAAAAGACGTTATTGAGTTTTTCTTCTGCACATGAATTGACTATTTAAATGCAACAAAGTGAAAACATTCTTACAAAAACCTGTTGCATTTTGAGGGGTAATTGGGTGTTGTTGCATTTTGAGGGGGTAATTGGGTGTTGTTGCATTTTGAGGGGTAACTGGGTGTTGTCTAATCCGGTTACATGAAGAAATAGTGTATGATGACAAATCATGCAATTTGGCGGAAACTGCCTATTGATGTTTAAGCCTTTGAGTGTTTTTTAAGGAACTTTATGTCGGTTGATCACATAAGAATGTCTAGTCTGGAGGCACAACAGAAA
>JAXRKP010000376.1:227500-295000 GCA_037039925.1 Doris montereyensis | reverse complement strand
CCATTTAGGCTTTGTCTTGTTATAATGCCAGTCACTGACTTCCATTTAGGCTTTGCCTTGTTATAATGCCAGTCACTGACTTCCATTTGTCTTTGCTCTTATAATGTCAGTCACTGACTTTTATAGGCTTTGTCTTTTATAATGCCAGTCACTGTTCCATTTAGGGTTTGATCTTGTTATAATGTCAGTCACTGACTTCCATTTAGGCTTTGTCTTGTTATAATGTCAGTCACTGACTTCCATTTAGGCTTTGCCTTGTTATAATGCCAGTTGACTTTATAGGCTTTGTCTTTGTTTAGGCTTTGTCTTGTTATAATGTCATCACTGACTTCCGTCTTAGCTCTACATGCTGTTACTTTGGGTTTTTGCGCAGGCAGTTGGTGGGTGCTGTGGAAGGTCCTATCTTTCCTTTTATCTTTCTCTTATTTTTATCTTTGTGTATTCTTTAATTCACCCTGAGATCACCGTGGCGGTGATCTGATCGTTGAATGTTTTGTTTCTTTGAAGTAACCCTGTTTACTGTGGCGGTGATCTCATGGTTGAATGTTTTGATTCTTTGAAGTAACCCTGTTCACTGTGGCGGTGATGTCATAGTTGAATGTTTTGTTTCTTTGAAGTAACCCTGTTTACTGTGGTGGTGATCTCATGGTTGAATGTTTTGATTCTTTGAAGTAACCCTGTTTACTGTGGCGGATCTCATCGTTGAATGTTTTGATTCTTTGAAGTAACCCTGTTTACTGTGGCGGTGATGTCATGGTTGAATGTTTTGATTCTTTGAAGTAACCCTGTTTACTGTGGCGGTGATCTCATCGTTGAATGTTTTGATTCTTTGAAGTAACCCTGTTTACTGTGGTGGTGATCTCATAGTTGAATGTTTTGATTCTTTGAAGTAACCCTGTTTACTGTGGCGGTGATCTCATCGTTGAATGTTTTGATTCTTTGAAGTAACCCTAATTGTTGAATGTTTTGTTTCTTTGAAGTAACCCTGGTCAATTCAATTCTATTCAATAAAACTTTATTGTCCTTATAAAGGCACATCGTCTTTGTTCGCAACGATCTGTAAAATTACACATTTTGTACATTGGAATAAAGAATTTATGTTGTTACATAAATATAATAGAAATAGATAGTTGTCAATTAATTCAATTAGAATGCATAATTTGTTAATATGAATAAATAGGACGAAAAAAGGCGTACGTATCACAGTAAATAGTTCTAAAAATTTTGTTTTGAAAAAACTGTGTGAATGTGAATGAGCTTAAAGATATAGATATAGTATAAATATGATATCATAAGAATTTTGAATGCTGTAACATAAAAAAAGTTCCTTGAAGGCACGTTACGGCTCATACAGCCGCAGCTTTTCCCAGTTTCTATAGCATAAAGTGCAACAAGCGATAATAATCACCTCTTTGACAGGACACTAGTCTGGTGCAGGTTTTTACTCCCTATTTAGTGCTTGAACCCATTTGCACCTGGGTAGAGATGGGGGGGTGTTTTACGTGTCTTTGCCAATGAACTCAATGTCGGAACTAGTTTTGCTAGGATTCGAGCCCGGTTGCTTAACCACTGGTCACCGACACCACATGAGATGTGACATGCTGTAAATCAAAAGAAGATAGAGATGGGATCGGATGCATAAAGTGGAAACAAATTTCATACTGGAGTTTTCTAGTTTTTCCAAGTTTGCAAGAGGGCTGAATGAAATTCACTGTTCTTCTTTGACACTGTTCCTTTTTTTTTTCCTTCTTTCGTTTCCTAGGGGAGCATTCCAAAATCACCCTTTGCTACGAAAAATGTCTTCATTGAATGCACAGCAACAGACTTGACTAAAGCCAAATTGTTCTCGATACAATTGTCACAATGTTTTCAGTTTACTGCAGTGAGCCTTTCACGTAAGTGTTTTTTTACTTTGTTTTTGTTTTTGTTTTTGTTTTTGGATGGTTTCTTTGTCACTGTTCTTATTCCCAATCGTAACTGTAATTAATTTCAGCTGCTATCAGAAAAATAATAAAGTTCCTTCAAGGTCATTACAGCCCATAGAGCCGGAACCCCGGGCAGTGGACAGGTAAGCACCTGTACGGGAGTAGATGATCCCGCCCTCCACGAGTCTCCTGCTGCCTTGCAGGCGGGTCTTGGGTGACTAAAGGCTAAGGAGTTAACCCTGACAAAATTTTAACCTGCTGCCTTGCAGGCTGATCTTGAATGACCAAAGGCTAAGGGAGTTAACCCTGACAGAAAATAACAAGGCCTGGTAGGGGCCTCAAGGTGGCAGCCCCATCATCTACCTAGGGTACAGTGGGCTAATCCTTGCTTATCCAAAACAACCTGATTCAGAGAAGTAAAAGGAATATAACCGGCTTGATTTTTGGAACATGGAACGTTAGTGCAATAAATGGAAAAGAGTTAGAATTAGTTGAAGAAATGGAAAATTTCAAAGTAGACGTTTTGGCCATTACAGAAACAAAGAAAAAGGACAAGGGATAGAAAGCAGAGTACTTATCAGTAATGGCATTATACATGTATATAGTGTAAATAGGTTTTTCTACCTGTAAATCTTTATAATTGAATGTGACGAAATGCAAAGCGTATAAAAAATCTAATGACATGAGTTGAAATCCAAGATATAAACAATGTGTGAACCTGTAAATGATACTGATGAAATAATGGAGATGAAATAATGGAGATGAAATAATGGAGATGAAATAATGGAGATGAAATAATGGAGATAAAACAACCCGAGTTTCGGTAAGTTGATTCCTCTTTTCGGTCCTAAATTCCTCTTTTCGGTCCTAAATTCCTCTTTTGGTCCTAAATTCCTCTCTTTGGTCCATTCCTCTTTTGGTCCTAAATCCCTCTTTTGGTCCATAAATTCCTCTTTTCAGCTTTGAGATTCCTTCAAGGTGTTAGTTAGGGTAGGCACCTCAAGCGGAACATATGATAATAATCAACTCCTGTACAGGACGCTAGTCTGACACGCTCTTTTACTCCCAAGCTAGTGCTTGTACCCATTTGTCACTCTTGCTTTTTAAACTTTGAATACAGAAATGCTGAAATATTGTTTTTCCTTTTGCCTTTTTTTTAATTTTTTGAAGAAAAGAATTCAATTCTCACTTTTAGTTCTTGTTTTGAACCTGTGAAACTCTAATAGATTATGACATTACATATTAGTATTTGTATTATTTCATAATACAATCAGTCTAGTTTGAAAGGTTTCCAAGTGTGTGTTTCCTAGTCTTAACAATAATTTGCTTATTAAATTATGCCTATATTATTACACATCATTTAGTTATGTATTGATTTATGCCTATATTTTTAGACGGCATTAAGTTATGTATTAATTTATGCATTCTCATGTTGATTATTTCATTTCTGCTTGATTGCAGGGTCGAAGCAGCTGAAGTTGTGCAACCAGACGGAACAGTGTGCATTTACCCGGTGAGTTTACCTAGTGATTGTGTTGTGTTTACCTGGTGATTGTGTTGTGTTTACTGGTTATTGTGTTGTGTTTACTGGTTACCTGGTGATTGTGTTGTGTTTACTGGTTATTGTGTTGTGTTTATCCGGTGAGTTTACCTGGTGATTGTGTTGTGTTTACTGGTTTACCCAGTGATTGTGTTGTGTTTATCCGGTGAGTTTACCAAGTTTGTGTTGTGTTTATCCGGTGAGTTTACCTATGATTGTGTTGTTTTATCCGGTGAGTTTACCCAGTGATTGTGTTGTGTTTATCCGGTGAGTTTACCCGGTGAGTTTACCCAGTGATTGTGTTGTGTTTATCGGTGAGTTTACCAAGTGATTGTGTTGTGTTTATCCAAGTTTACCTAGTGATTGTGTTGTGTTTATCCGGTGAGTTTACCCAGTGATTGTGTTGTGTTTATCCGGTGAGTTTACCCAGTGATTGTGTTGTGTTTATCCGGTGAGTTTACCCAGTGATTGTGTTGTGTTTATCCGGTGAGTTTACCCAGTGATTGTGTTGTGTTTATCCGGTGAGTTTACCTGGTGATTGTGTTGTGTTTATCCCAGTGATTGTGTTGTGGTTAGTTTACCTGGTGATTGTGTTGTGTTTATCCGGTGAGTTTACCTAGTGATTGTGTTGTGTTTATCGGTGAGTTTACCTGGTTATTGTGTTGTGTTTATCCGGTGAGTTTACCTAGTGATTGTGTTGTGTTTATCCGGTGAGTTTACCTAGTGATTGTGTTGTGTTTATCCGGTGAGTTTACCTAGTGATTGTGTTGTGTTTATCCGGTGATTGTGTTGTGTTTATCCGGTGAGTTTACCTGGTGATTGTGTTGTGTTTATCCGTGAGTTTACCTAGTGATTGTGTTGTGTTTATCCGGTGAGTTTACCTAGTGATTGTGTTGTGTTTATCCGGTGAGTTTATCCAGTGATTGTGTTGTGTTTATCCGGTGAGTTTACCCAGTGATTGTGTTGTGTTTATCGGTGAGTTTACCCAGTGATTGTGTTGTGTTTATCCGGGGAGTTTACCTAGTGATTGTGTTATGTTTATCCGTGATGAGTTTACCTAGTGATTGTGTTGTGTTTATCCGTGAATTTACCTGGTTATTGTGTTGTGTTTATCCGGTGAGTTTACCTAGTGATTGTGTTGTGTTTACCCCCAGTGATTGTGTTGTGTTTATCTGATGATTGTGTTGTGTTTATCGGTGAGTTTACCCAGTGATTGTGTTGTGTTTATCCCCAGTGATTGTGTTGTGTTTATCCGGGAGTTTACCTAGTGATTGTGTTGTGTTTATCCGGTGAGTTTACCTATTGTGATTGTGTTGTGTTTATCCGGTGAGTTTACCTGGTGATTGTGTTGTGTTTATCCTGGTTATTGTGTTGTGTTTATCCCGGTGAGTTTACCTGGTGATTGTGTTGTGTTTATCCCTTGATTGTGTTGTGTTTATCCGGTGAGTTTACCTAGTGATTGTGTTGTGTTTATCCGGTGAGTTTATCCCAGTGATTGTGTTGTGGTTATCCGGTGAGTTTACCCAGTGATTGTGTTGTGTTTATCCGGTGAGTTTACCCAGTGATTGTGTTGTGTTTATCGGTGAGTTTACCTGGTGATTGTGTTGTGTTTACCTGGTTATTGTGTTGTGTTTATCCGGTGAGTTTATCCAGTGATTGTGTTGTGTTTATCGGTGAGTTTACCTGGTGATTGTGTTGTGTTTATCCGGAGTTCCCAGTGATTGTGTTCTGTTTATCGGTGAGTTTACCTAGTGATTGTGTTGTGTTTATCCGGTGATTTACCGGTGTTGTGTTTATCCTTTACCCGGTGATTGTGTTGTGTTTATCCGTTGTGTTTACCCGGTGATTGTGTTGTGTTTATCCGGTGATTTATCCGTGTTGTGTTTATCCGGTGAGTTTACCTGGTGATTGTGTTGTGTTTATCCGGTGATTGTGTTCTGTTTATCCGGTGAGTTTACCCGGTGATTGTGTTGTGTTTACCCGGTGATTGTGTTGTGTTTACCGGTGATTGTGTTATGTTTACCGGTGATTGTGTAGTGTTTATCCGGTGATTGTGTTGTGTTTACCGGTGATTGTGTTGTGTTTACCGGTGATTGTGTTGTGTTTACCGGTGATTGTGTTGTGTTTATCCGGTGATTGTGTTGTGTTTATCCGGTGAGTTTATCTGATGATTGTGTTGTGTTTATCCGGTGATTGTGTTCTGTTTATCCGGTGAGTTTATCTGATGATTGTGTTGTGTTTATCCGGTGATTGTGTTGTGTTTATCCGGTGAGTTTATCTGATGATTGTGTTCTGTTTATCCGGTGAGTTTACTCGGTGATTGTGTTGTGTTCATCCGGTGAGTTTATCTGATGATTGTGTTGTGTTTATCCGATGGTTGTGTTGTGTTTACCCGGTGATTGTGTTGTGGTTATCGGTGAGTTTACCCGGTGATTGTGTTGTGTTTATCCGGTGAGTTTACCCGGTGATTGTGTTGTGTTTATCCCCGGTGATTGTGTTGTGTTTATCCGGTGATTGTGTTGTGTTTATCCGGTGATTGTGTTGTGTTTACCCGGTGATTGTCTTTTGTTGAATAGTCTATATTAATTTTTTAATTTTTTAGACTGTTTATTTTAAAGCTTGAAAACAAAGACAGAAATGAAAATTTAGGAAGGGTTGAAGTCATTTACACGTACCTTCAATTTTACCCCTCACAGGAGCTGCCTTCCAGGAAAGAGACGGTGGCGGCTGATTTGATAAGCAAACAAGTCGGAGCAGAGTGAGTAGAGTTCTGTACAGTTTATAAAACATGAAAATAAGGATGAATTTGTAGTCTGTATCCCCGCACAAGTGCAGGCTCACCGACTGTACATCATGTATCCCCCAGCAGGCCATTTTGTTCAAAGTTCTTCTTAATTCCCGGGAGCATACAGCCTGTCAGTAGGTAGTCCAAACCCAAATCTCAAGTGTAAGCAATGGAAAAGCCATCACTGCCACTGGAAAGAACTTGATTACCTGAGTAATTTGCTACCACTGGAAAGAACATTATTACCTGAGTAATTTGTTACCACTGGAAAGAACTTGATTACCTGAGTAATTTGCTACCACTGGAAAGAACATTATTACCTGAGTAATTTGCTACCACTGGAAAGAACTTGATTACCTGAGTAATTTGTTACCACTGGAAAGAACTTTATTACCTGAGTAATTTGATACCAAAATCATTTCTGTAGGACGATATTAAACAAAGATATGAATCTAAATTGTTTTAGAAAATTTGTTGAATTTTCAAATGGGCCAAAACACCAAATTTAACGTCCTGTATCTTGCAAAACGATCACTCACAAAATTCATACATCTTAAACTCGAAATCATGAATACGTAGAACAAGCCCAATTTAGTTCACGAATCTCCGAATACTACAAACAAGATGGCTTTTTACCAATGTAGAAAATGCAAAAAATGCCAAAACGGCACAATTTGTCTCTACATACTGTAAAGACAACGCACACATGGCCCGAGCCGAGTGACTGACCAATCCTGCTTAGGGTCCAGACGGAGTAGATCCTCACTCACACTTCACACCACTTCCAACTTTATGCGGTTTCTGCCGTGACACGGACGTGATGTGAAATTTTGAAATTTCAAGCAGAGTGGGTTCACGAGCCGTTCTCATACAGTGCGTACTTTGCATGTACCGATTGTCTTTTTTCCATTCAAAATGTCGCCCGCGTTGTGTTTACGACTCATGATGCTATTATATTGGCTGAAGAGAAAAAAATCTCACAGAAGAAGATTGCAGGTCTTGTCGTACAAAGCTTGTCGTACAAAACTTGTCGTACTAAGCTTGCCGTACTAAGCTTGTCATACAAAGCTTGTCATACAAAGCTTGTCGTACAAAACTTGTCGTACAAAGCTTGTCGCACAAAGCTTGTCGCAAAGCTTGTCGTATAAAAGCTTGTCATACAAAGCTTGTCGTACAAAGCTTGTCATACAAAGCTTGTACAAAACTTATCGCATAAAGCTTGTCGCACAAAGCTTGTCGTACTAAGCTTGTCATACAAAACTTCTACAAAACTTGTCATACAAAGCTTGTCGCACAAAGTTTGTCGTACAAAGCTTGTCGTACAAAGCTTGTACAAAGTTGTCGTACAAAAACTTGTCGTACAAAGCTTGTGTTACGCTTGTCGTACAAAGCTTGTCGCATAAAGCTTGTACAAAACTTGTCATACAAAGCTTGTTGCACAAAACTTGTCGCACAAAACTTGTCATACAAAGCTTGTCATACAAAGCTTGTACAAAACTTGTCGCACAAAACTTGTCAAAGCTTGTCGTACAAAGCTTGTCGCAAAAGCTTGTCATACAAAGCTTGTCATACAAAGCTTGTACAAAGCTTGTCATACAAAACTTCTACAAAGCTTGTCATACAAAACTTGTACCAAACTTGCTACAAAGCTTGTCGCACAAAGCTTGTCATACAAAACTTGTACAAAACTTGTCGCATAAAACTTGTCATACAAAGCTTGTCATACAAAACTAGTACAAAACTTGTCGTACCAGCTTGTCATACAAAGCTTGTACAAAACTTGTCATACAAAGCTTGTCATACAAAGTTGTCGCACAAAGCTTGTCATACAAAACTTGTCATACAAAACTTGTCGCAAAGCTTGTCGTACAAAACTTGTCGCATAAAACTTGTCGTTAAAAGCTTGTCATACAAAGCTTGTCATACAAAACTTGTCGTACAAAACTTGTCATACAAAACTTGTCATACAAAAAACTTGTCGTACAAAACTTGTCGTACAAAACTTGTCATACAAAGCTTGTCATACAAAGCATACAAAACTTGTCGTTACAAGCTTGTCGTACAAGCTTGTCATACAAAGCTTGTACAAAACTTGTTGTACAAAGCTTGTACAAAACATTCATACAAAGCTTGTACAAAACTTGTTGTACAAAGCTTGTACAAAACTTGTCATACAAAGCTTGTACAAAACTTGTTGTACAAAGCTTGTCATACAAAGCTTGTCGTACAAAACTTTCGTACAAACTTGTTGTACAAAACTTGTCGTACCAAAAATGTCGTACAAAACTTGTAAAACTTGTACAAAAACTTGTCGTACAAAACTTGTCGTACAAAACTTGTCATACAAAACTTGTCATACAAAGCTTGTCAAAACTTGTCATACAAAGCTTGTCGTACAAAGCTTGTTGTACAAAACTTGTCATACAAAACTTGTTGTACAAAACTTGTCGTACAAAACTTGTCATACAAAACTTGTACAAAACTTGTCATACAAAACTTGTACAAAACTTGTCGTACAAAGCTTGTCATACAAAGCTTGTACAAAACTTGTCGTACAAAACTTGTCATACAAAGCTTGTACAAAACTTGTCGTACAAAACTTGTACAAAACTTGTCATACAAAGCTTGTACAAAACTTGTCGAAAATTTTATGACAAAACTTGTCAACAAACTTGTTGTACAAAACTTGTCATACAAAACTTGTCATACAAAGCTTGTCATACAAAGCTTGTCTACAAAACTTGTTGTACAAAGTTTGTTGTACAAAGCTTGTCATACAAAACTTGTCATACAAAACTTGTCATACAAAATTTGTCATACAAAACTTGTCATACAAAACTTGTCATACAAAACTTGTCATACAACACAAAATTTGTCATACAAAAAACTTGTCATACAAAACTTGTCATACAAAACTTGTCATACAAAACTTGTCATACAAAACTTGTCATACAAAGTTTGTCATACAAAACTTGTCGCACAAAGCTTGTCATACAAAGCTTGTCGTACAAAACTTGTCATACAAAACTTGTCATACAAAAGCTTGTTGTACAAAAACTTGTCATACAAAACTTGTTGTACAAAACTTGTCGTACAAAACTTGTCATACAAAGCTTGTCGTGCAAAACTTGTCATACAAAGCTTGTCGTACAAAGCTTGTCCTACAAAACTGTCGTACAAAGCTTGTCGTACAAAACTTGTCGTGACAAAACTTGTCGACAAAACTTGTCATACAAAACTTGTCGTTCAAAACTTGTCATACAAAACTTGTCGTACAAAACTTGTCGTACAAAACTTGTCGTACAAAGCTTGTCGTACAAAGCTTGTCATACAAAACTTGTCATACAAAAACGTGTTTGTACAAAACTTGTCATACAAAGCTTGTCATACAAAACTTGTCATACAAAGCTTGTCATACAAAACTTGTCATACAAAACTTGTCGTACAAAGCTTGTAGGAAAACTTGTCGTACAAAGCTTGTCGCTTTTGAACTGCAGAAATCATGATGTCAGAGGATTTTATGACAGCAACAGTTTTTATCGTGCACAGTCTCCTCTACACACCTACTGTTGTACTGTCAGTGTACACAGCATTGCATTGTCTTTGCAATTGTCGCAGGATTCCTTGTGAGGTGTGTCCGTGTCAAGGACATGGAATCGGTCGGAAAAAATGTTATTCCGTCGAATATGTAACAAAAATATTAGTGTTTCATATCGTTCTCGTGTATTTTCCCGAAAATTACAAAAATGATTACAGAATTAACGAAATTGGAAAGAAATTACAGCTGTGAATAAGAAGCACCGCCTTCCACCCTTATCTTCATCCTGCACGCAATAACCAATAACCGAGGACGAGATTTTAGTGCAACGGTAAAACCAACTCACATTCCTTCTGTGTGTGGAAAAGGAGGTTACAACGTGATCCTTCAAACTTGTTTGTAGAATGCGCTCGATCGCTTACAATGAATTCATAGATTTTTTTGTAACATCCGTGAGGAAGTAGTGTAAAGTTGTATCAACCGTGAATGGACTCTTACTAGACCTAGTTAGTAGGCCGTGCTGAGTGTTGGTTGAGGACGTGTTAAACAAAGCTCTGTCGTAGTAACTGTATTGGTTGAGGACGTGTTGAACAAAGCTCTGTCGTGGTAACTGTATTGGTTGAGGACGTGTTGAACAAAGCTCTGTCGTGGTAACTGTATTGGTTGAGGACGTGTTGAACAAAGCTCTGTTGCAGTAACTGTATTGGTTGAGGACGTGTTAAACAAAGCTCTGCCGCGGTAACTGTATTGGTTGAGGACGTGTTGAACAAAGCTCTGTCGTGGTAACTGTATTGGTTGAGGACGTGTTGAACAAAGCTCTGTCGTGGTAACTGTATTGGTTGAGGACGTGTTGAACAAAGCTCTGTCGTGGTAACTGTATTGGTTGAGGACGTGTTAAACAAAGCTCTGTCGTAGTAACTGTATTGGTTGAGGACGTGTTAAACAAAGCTCTGTCGCAGTAACTGTATTGGTTGAGGACGTGTTGAACAAAGCTCTGTCGCGGTAACTGTATTGGTTGAGGACGTGTTATACAAACTTCTGTCGCAGTAACTGTATTGGTTGAGGACGTGTTAAACAAAGCTCTGTCGCAGTAACTGTATTGGTTGAGGACGTGTTGAACAAAGCTCTGTCATAACTGTATTGGTTGAGGACGTGTTATACAAACTTCTGTCGCGGTAACTGTATTGGTTGAAGACATGTTAAACAAAGCTCTGTCGCAAGCTCTGTCGTGGTAACTGTATTGGTTGAGGATGTGTTATACAATGCTCTGTCGCGGTAACTGTATTGGTTGAGGACATGTTAAACAAAGCTCTGTCGCAAGCTCTGTCGCGGTAACTGTATTGGTTGAGGACGTGTTGAACAAAGCTCTGTCGCGGTAACTGTATTGGTTGAGGACGTGTTGAACAAAGCTCTGTCGCGGTAACTGTATTGGTTGAGGACGTGTTGAACAAAGCTCTGTCGCGGTAACTGTATTGGTTGAGGACGTGTTGAACAAAGCTCTGTCGTGGTAACTGTATTGGTTGAGGACAAACAAAGCTCTGTCGCAGTAACTGTATTGGTTGAGGACGTGTTAAACAAAGCTCTGTCGCAGTAACTGTATTGGTTGAGGACGTGTTAAACAAACTGTATTGTTGAGGACGCAAAGCTTCTGTAACTGTATTGGTTGAAGACGTGTTAAACAAAGCTCTGTCGCAGTAACTGTATTGGTTGAGGACGTGTTAAACAAAGCTCTGTCGCAGTAACTGTATTGGTTGAGGACATGTTAAACAAAGCTCTGTCGCAGTAACTGTATTGGTTGAGGACGTGTTATACAAACTTCTGTCGCAGTAACTGTATTGGTTGAAGACGTGTTAAACAAAGCTCTGTCGCAGTAACTGTATTGGTTGAGGACGTGTTGAGCAAAGCTCTGTCGCGGTAACTGTATTGGTTGAGGACGTGTTGAACAAACGTGTTATAAAACTCTGTCGTAGTAACTGTATTGGTTGAGGACGTGTTAAACAAAGCTCTGTCGTAGTAACTGTATTGGTTGAGGACGTGTTAAACAAAGCTCTGTCGCTCTGTCGTAGTAACTGTATTGGTTGAGGACGTGTTGAACAAAGCTCTGTCGCAGTAACTGTATTGGTTGAGGACGTGTTGAACAAAGCTCTGTCGTAGTAACTGTATTGGTTGAGGACGTGTTGAACAAAGCTCTGTCGCAGTAACTGTATTGGTTGAGGACGTGTTAACAAAGCTCTGTCGCAGTAACTGTATTGGTTGAGGACGTGTTAAACAAAGCTCTGTCGCAGTAACTGTATTGGTTGAGGACATGTTAAACAAAGCTCTGTCGCAGTAACTGTATTGGTTGAGGACGTGTTATACAAAGCTTCTGTCGCGGTAACTGTATTGGTTGAAGTGTTATACAAAGCTTCTGTGTTAAACAAAACTCTGTCGTGGTAACTGTATTGGTTGAGGACGTGTTGAACAAAGCTTTGTCCCGGTAACTCGCAAAGTCAAAATTTAAAGACACTAGTAGTTTCTCATGCGAAATTGAATGAGCTTTCTTTTGGTTGGCTTGTTTCCTCTGAGTTTGTTACAAAAGTGGCTCTACGGAGTGTTTAAAAACTTTAATCGCCTTAGATGAGCTCTTAACTTTGACATCGGCGGTAGTAATCGGTATCACTGTAAAGCCTATTTTTAGCACAATCTGATTCGACCAATCAGAGCTGAATATCATTCATTGAGCTATCACGTAATGCGAAGACAGAATAAGGGGTGTCTGGCGAGCTCGTTTGTCACCGGCTCGCCTCTGGCTTTCGCGTCTGACCACCCTCGTTTACTAGAGTGTGAGAGCCCATTGTATTAGTATTACACATTCCCTATCACAACACATATGGTTGGAAAAGGCTTGAATAGATCTGTCCAATGCTTTAAGCCACATAATATCACACTACTACAGTGTATAGAGGAGAGGGCCAAGGTGAATATATGACCGAAAAATTAGCGAAATATGCGACTCGCTGGGGTGAACGGAAAACGGGGCAGTTTGGACAGTCCTACTAACATTCTAAGATCTTTCTCTACCCATAGCTGGGTACTCATTCACATTTGAGTCAAGTTAGGAATGTAGATTGAAATGCCATTCCTAAGAGTACTTCGTTGTGGAAAAAAAAAACAACCCCACCTGCACCAGTCGTTGGGCTTAAACCAGTGTCATTTATGTCGTATTAGTATTAGTATTATCCTTCAGCTATTGATGTTTTTTATAGAAAAATCTCTATGATGTATAAATCTGAGTTGGTGGTGCATTGTGGTCAAAGGCTGTGTTGCCAGGCCCTGGAGTGTAACCACAGTTTGCATGTAGGTTCTAAACGATGGTCCCAAGATTGTTTTCATTTGAGGTTTTTTTTGTACCAAAAATGACCTTTAAATTATAAACAATTTCATTGTTTCCCATGTTTGAGTAGCATTTTTATTCCCCTTAGCCTCCATATTCAACAGGTGATTTGATTAAATATTTGGACATCAGTACTGAATACTGAGTACTGACTCAATCTAATGATTGTACTTGATGTAACTCCAGGCAGGGACGCAAGACTGATTTCCCGTTGTTTCTTTTGCATTTAGAAAAAGCTCCCGGTGCTTCTACACTGGAGGTAAAATTACCAACACACCGTATCAGGGTAATCAGATGCAAAAGTTGACTAGTCCACGGCGCTGCTGTTTGTATAGATACATATTATTTCCGAGATCCTTCTGTGTTAGCAAGCTAACTCCAAAACACTTCTGACACAAAGAAAATTGAGACGATTATTCTCTTCCTCATGTAATTATCGCACTGACATTTCATTCAGATCTTCCTGCTTGACTTCGAGTCATTCTTTCTCTCTGTCTCTCTCTCTCTCTCCGTCTGTCTGAATGTCTGTCTCTCTCTTTTCTGTCTGTCTGTATGTTTGTCTGTCTGTCTGTCTCGCCTCTAGTCGTAATCTTTTAGTCTGATTGCCTAACCTGCTCATTACTTGCTTAAGATTTCTCTCTCTCTCTCTCTCTCTCTCTGGATTTCTCTCTCTCTCGGTCTGATTTTCTCTTCATCTCTCTCTCTTGATCATTTTGATCTCTAGCAGTCTTTCTCTCTCTCTCTCTATATCTAGAATGGAGCTCTCTTCTCTCTCTCTCTCTCTCTCTGTGTCTGTCTGTCTGTCTGTCTGTGTCTGTCTGTCTGTCTCTGTCTCTCTGTCTCTGTCTCTGTCTCTGTCTCTGTCTCTGTCTCTCTCTCTCTCTCTCTCTCTCTGATCTCTCTCTCTTTTTTCTCCTCTCTCTCATGATACACTATGACCATACTATATGTGAAAAACTGAGATTAACTGGTAAGGAAGATTTTGGAATGCATGCCAAATCTAAGGAGCACAAACACTTTTGTGAAGACCAGAAGACTTCATTTTACTTTCTAGGGTGGTGGTCACTTCTACTTCTAAATTAATTTAGATTTGAATTTATAATTTGATGTGTTATAGTTCAGTCCACTCTACAGGTCTTTCAATTCATCTCAGTTTATTTGCAGCTTCAATGTAGACCTATGTGTCGTCTTGTCTTTTGAGCAGATCATAAAGATGAAATGTTATTGTTGTTAAGTTTCAATAACCCAAAAAGTAGATTATCTGTTAGACAAAATGCCTTCGGTTTCCCCCCCGGAACTACACCACATCTTCCGTCAGACCTAGGGCTCCGCCCTGGCCTCACACCGGGATCGCCAGTCACTGGACCCTGCCAGGGTGTGGTCCCCCTCGACCTCCGGCAGGGTATAAGATAGTCATTATTTTCCACAATAGATTTGAGGGAGCTTGTTTAGTACCAATGCAACATACTTTTACTTTTAAAATGTTTGTTCTGGTTATTTCAATGCTTTTAATTTCCCTATGTCTGTTTTGGCATAATTTATTTAATGATGTTTTTCTCCTACATTTTGAGGCAATTTAGGGAATATGTCACCTTTTTTCCTTGTACCAAGTTTTATTTTAAAATTTATTTATTAATGGTGACATATTGATGAGTTCAACGTTAACTAAACAATGCAATATTGATTGAAAGAATTTGAAAATAATTTCTACCTTAAAATTCTATACTGTTTTAGCATTTTGCTCTAAACTGCCATTCCTAGCAAAATAGATAAGTTCCTGTGTCACATCAATGAGTATTCCGCTACCATTTTGTCTCCTTCATCACCAGTCTCAGCTCCTCAGATGGCACGACTACTCAGCAAAATGTATCTGCAGAGGAAGTTCTGCCAGACGGAAACAGTTTGAGAGTGGAAATTCCCCAAACGCGATCAGATATCCTTTGGTAGACACGCCTTTTCTTCTCTGTTCACGTCTCTGTCTTACTCTTTGCCTGTCAACGTTTGAGATTGATTTACTTTTCCTCCTTTTTTCTTTCATCTGAGGTAAATGTTTGTTATTGTCTTATTCTTTGCTTGTCATTACATCTGAGGTAAATGTTCATTGACATCAGAGGTAAATGTTTGTTATTGTCTTACTCTTACTGTCATTGACATCTGAGGTAAATGTGTGTTATTGTCTCGTCTTACTCTTTGCCTGTCATTGACGTTTGAGGTAAATGTTTGTTTTTGTCTTACTCTTTGCCTGTCATTGACATCTGAGGTAAATGTTTGTTATTGTCTTACTCTTTGCCTACATGACATCTAAGGTAAATGTGTATTATTGTCTTTGACATCTGAGGTAAATGTTTGTTTTTGTCTTTTGCCTGTCATTGACATCTGAGGTAAATGTTTGTTTTTGTCTTATATCTGAGGTAAATGTGTGTTATTGTCTGTCTTATTCTTTTGATATCTTGTCATTGACATCTGAGGTAAATTGTCTTATTCTTGTTATTGTCTTAAATTGTTTTTGTCTCTTTCCTTTTGCCTGTCATTGACATCTGAGGTAAATGTTTGTTATTGTCTTACTTCCTTGCCTGTCATTGACATCTGAGGTAAATGTGTTATTGTCTTACTCTTGCCTGTCATTGACATCTGGAGGTAAATGCTTGTTATTGTCTTACTTTGCCTGTCATTGACATCTGAGGTAAATGTGTGTTATTGTCTTACTTTGGGTTAAAGTCACAGCATCTGAGGCAAATGCTTGTTATTGTCTTACTTTTTGCCTTGTCATTGACATCTGAGGTAAATGTGTGTTATTGTCTTACTTTTGCCAGTCATTGGCATCTGAGGCAAATGCTTATATTGTCTTACTCTTTGCCTGTCATTCACATCTGATAGTAAAATGTGTGTTATTGTTCCATTTTGCCAGTCATTGACATCTGAGGCAAATGTTTGTTATTGTCTTACTCTTTGCCTGTCATTGACATCTGAGGTAAATGTTTGTTATTGTCTTACTCTTTGCCTGTCATTGACATCTGAGGTAAATGTTTGTCATTGTCTTACTCTTTGCCTGTCATTGACATCTGAGGTAAATGTGTGTTATTGTCTTACTCTTTGCCTGTGATTGATATCTGAGGTAAATGTTTGTTATTGTCTTACTCTTTGCCAGTCATTGACATCTGAGGCAAATGCTTGTTATTCTCCTAAGAGTTTACCATGTGACCCAAGATTTTACTCTTTCTAATGTTCTGTGATTGGAAATTACAACTTTTTGTTTTTGCTAAGTTTTTTGCTTAATTTGGCCAACTGTTTTTTATTCCAAACTGTAGGCGATTGGCAGGCGTTACTGGTAGATCCTACATCTTTCCTTTCCTTTCACTGCTTTTTTTTGTATATTTCATGTCAACTTGCCGTTTTCACTGTAATTCATCCTGAGATGCGGTTTGCGGGTGCTACTGGTATGTCTTTCCTTTCATTTTTTCACTTATCTTTCCTCTCGCTGTTTCCTCTTAAGTTACTATGAGACCACCGCATATGTTGGGCAGAGTAAATTTCAATGAAACAAACACAAACATCCTGAGATCACCGCAAAAAGTGGGTGAGGTAAATGCTAATGAAGCAAAAACACAATTTTTCAAAATTGCAATTTGACTGTTGCTAAAGCGCAGTTTTTTTAATTGGTTAAGAGACAAGCCGGGTTTGAATAAGACTAAGATCCGAGCATGGCAATATTTTTATCAGTTGTCAGTGTAGTATTGCAGTACTTGCATTGATTTTTGGGGAGCACATGATCCCAAGCCAGGCAGCTTAACCGCTCGGCCACCCACGCCACACGAAAGAAAGAAAGAAAGAAAGAAAGAAAGAAAGAAACAAAGAAACAAAGAAAGAAAGCACCATTTGAATAGGAAAGTAGAGCATTTTTTGTTTGTTTAAAGACCCAAACTAAAAAAAACCCAGAATATCCTTAACCAGTCCTACATGTCCTCCACCAGTGTGATATCATGGAGGACGTGGGCCATCGCTCTACGTAGCCAATAACATTCGGAAGACGGTGCCAAATACTAACTGTATAGCAGAGCAGGTAAGAGCTCATTGAACCATTGGCTAATCAGTCAGACGTCCTCCTTCCCCATTCTCTTAATTTGTCAGTCGTGTCATCTTGCAAACACGCTCTCTCATGTCATCTTGTATACGCTACTCTCTTGTCATCTTCCTGTATCGTTAACTCTCTTGTCATCTTCCTGTACGCAACTCTCTCTTGTCATCTTCCTGTACGTTAACTCTCTCTTTTCATCTTCCTGTACTAACATCTTTCTCACGTTTTCATCTTGCTGTACGCAACTCTCTCTCTTTTCTCTTGCTTGTCATCTTCCTGTTCTCTCTCTTGTCATCTTGCTGTACGCAACTCTCTCTCTTGTCATCTTCCTGTACATCTTCTTTGTCATCTTCCTCTTTCATCTTCCTTTTCATCTTGCTGTACATCTCTCTATCTTGTCATCTTGCTGTACACTTCATCTCTCTTTTTCTTGCTGTACATTCATCTTTCTGTTTTCATCTTGCTGTACACATCTTTCTCTTCTTTTCATCTTGCTGTACACATCTTCTCTCTTTTCATCTTGCTGTACACATTCTCTCTCTTTTCATCTTGCTTGTCATCTTGCTCTACACTTTCATCTTGCTGTACACATCTCTTGCTGTACACTTTCATCTTGCTGTACACATCTTTCTTGTCATCTTCCTGTACACATCTTTCTCTTTTCATCTTGCTGTACACTTTGATTTGCTGTACACGCCTCGTGATCTTGTCATCTTCCTGTACTTTCATCTTGTACACGTCTCTCTTCTTGTCATCTTGCTGTACACGCCTCTCTTTGTTATCTTGCTGTACACTCTCTCTTGCTGTACACGTTATCTTCCTGTACAACTTCTCATCTTGTACACTTTCATCTTGCTTGTACACGCTCGTCTCTTGTCATCTTGCCATACATTGTCTCTCTCTTGTCATCTTCCTGTACATTGTCTCTCTCTGTCATCTTGCTGTAATTGTCTCTCTCTGTCATCTTGCTGTACACGCTCTCTCTTGTCATCTTGCTGTACACGTCTCTCTTTTGTCTATCTTGGTAGATCGACACCTAGTCCCAGAGATGGATACTCTGTTAGGTAAATCGACATCTAAAAGCAATTTAGGTAGATCGACATCTAGTCCCCGGAGACAGATGCTAAAAACAGTTAGGTAAATCGACACCTAGTCCCAGAGATGGACGCTAAAAACATTTAGGTAAATCGACATTTAGTCTCAGAGATAGATGCTAAAAAAACAGTTAGATAGATTGACACCTAGTCCCAGAGATGGATGCTAAAAACTGTTAGGTAAATCGGCATCTAGTCTCAGAGATGGAAGCTGAAAACAGTTAGGTAGGTCACACCTAGTCCCAGAGACAAACGCTTAAAAACAGTTAAGTACATCGACACCTAGTTCCAGAGATGGACATTAAAAACAGTTAGGTAGATCGACACCTAGTCCCAGAGATGGACGCTAAAAACAGTTAGGTAGATTGACACCTAGTCCCAGAGATGGACGCTAAAAACAGTTAAAAGTAGATCGACACCTAGTCCCAGAGATGGACGCTAAAAACAGTTAGGTAGATTGACACCTAGTCCCAAGAGATGAACGCTAAAAAAACAGTTAGGTAGATTCGACACCCAGTCCCAGAGATGGACGCTAAAACAGTTAGGTAAAGATCGACACTAGTCCCAGAGATGGACGATACAAACAGTTAAGTAGATCGACACCTAGTCCCAGAGATGGACGTAAAAACAGTTAGGTAGATTGACACCTAGTCCCAGAGATGGACGCTAAAAACAGTTAGGTAGATTGACACCTAGTCCCAGAGATGGACACTAAAAACAGTTAGGTGAATCGACACCTGGTCCAGAGATGGACGCTAAAAACAAGGTAGATTGACACCTCAGTCCCAATGGCAAAAACAGTTAGTTCAGACTTAGTCCCAGAGATGGACGCTAAAAACAGTTAGGTAGATGACACCTGGTCTGAGATTGACAAAAAGTTAGGTAGTTGCACCTCCCCAGAGATGGCCTAAAAACAGTTAGGTAGATTGACACCTAGTCCCAGATTGAAATACAAACAGTTTTAGATTGACACCTAGTCAAACAAAACGATATAAACAGTTAGGTAAATTCACTTAGTCCCATTTGGATAAAAACAGTGTTTTCTACCCAAACAGACAATACAAACAGTTAGGTGAATTGACACCTAGTCCCAGAGATTTATCAAACAGGTAGGTTTCTACCTAGTCCCAAGACAGACGATACAAACAGTTAGGTAGATCTCCTAGTCCCAGAGATGGACATTAAAGCAGTGTTTTCTACACCTAGTCCCAGAGACAGACGATAAAAACAGTTAGGTAGATTGACACCTTAGATTTATCAATCAGTTAGTTTTCACTTGGAAATATTAAAAACAGTTAGGTAGATTGAACCTAGTCCCAGATCAGTCGATTAAACAGTTTTAAAAGTTTCCCAGAGACAGATGTATTAACAGTTAGGTAGATTGATACCTATTCCAAGAGATGGACGATACAAGCAGTTAGGTAGATTGACACCTACCCAGAGATTATTACAAACAGTTATTAGATTGACACCTGGTCCCAGAGACAGTAAAAACTTTAGATTGACACCTAGTCCCAGAGACAGACGATACGAACAGTTGGGTAGATTGACACCTAGTCCCAGAGACAGACGATAAAAACAGTTAGGTAGATTGACACCTAGTCCCAGAGAGACAATACAAGCAGTTAGGTAGATTGACACCTAGTCCCAGAGACAGTTCTAAAAACAGTTAGGTAGATTGACACCTAGTCCCAGGTACAGATGATAAAAACAGTTTAGATTGACACCTAGTCCCAGAGACAGACGATAAAAACAGTTAGGTAGATCGACACCTAGTCCCAGAGATGGACGCTAAAAACAGTTATAGATTGACACCTAGTCCCAGAGATGGACGCTAAAAACAGTTAGGTAGATCGACACCTAGTCCCAGAGATGGACTAAAACAGTTAGGTAGATCGACACCTAGTCCCAGAGATGGACACTAAAAACAGTTAGGTAGATTGACACTAGTCCCAGAGAAGTTCTAGTTAGGTAGATTGACACCTAGTCCCAAGACAGTGTCTTGTTAGGTAGATTATGTGTAGTTCTAACTTTTTACAAACAGTTGGGTTTGTGTTTTTGTCCCAGAGACAGTGAATTTCTAGAAAAAAACTTTTGTCCAGTTAATTTGGCAAGTGTTCTTGGTTTGTGTTTAGACGCCATCCTGAGTGTGAAAAATTAGGTTGCCCTCCACCGGAAGGCCAGCATGATGGAAATTTGTTTTTGTTTTTCAAAAGTTTATTATTTCCTTCTTTTATAATCCAGTGTTTTCTACCTCAAAGGTAAGTCTTATTCTCTTTAAATCAATCAGTGTTTCTACCTTAAAGGTAAAAATTATTATTCTCCTTAATTTATCAATCAGTGTTTTTCTACCTCAAAGTCAAAGGTAAATTATTATTCTCCTTAATTTATCAATCAGTTTTTCTGAAATATTACAGTCATACAAGTTAGAATTAATTTACCGTCTGTTTAACGATTTTTAAAGTTTGGCAGCTATGTATTACATGTATTATTATTATTATCTTATTATTATTATCTCTATCTCCTATTCTGTCTGTAATTATTTCTCCTGATTGTTTGTTTCTTCTCTTTGTCAGCTTGTCTCCCGTCAACAAGTTGTCAGACCTTTTTCTTTGTCTCCCTGTGTGTCTATAATTCTCACTTTTGCATTGGTATGTGTCTTGGTATATGTGAACTATTTCCTTGTCTCCATGTCTTGGTATGTGTAAGTTCTATTTCTCTTATCTGTCTCTTGGTATATGTGAAGTTTTTAACTTTGTCTTGGTATGTGTCTTGTCTGTCTGTCTAACTTTTGCCTTGAGTATGTGTCTTGGTATCCCTCTCTTTAACTTTTCTCTTGGTATGTGTCTTGTCTCTATGTCTTTTCAACTTTTTCTCTCTCTATGTGTCTTTTATATGTGAGTTTTAACTTTTCCCTTAGTATGTGTCTTGGTATATGTATTCTAACTTTGTCTTATTCTGTTAACTCTATGTGAAGTTTCTAACTTTATTAGTTTGTATCTTGGTTTTGTGAAGTTTTGCTTTTCCCTTGATCTCTTATTGTTTTATATGTGAAGTTTTTGTTTACCTACAAATGCCTTTCCTAGATGGTATATGTGAAGTTTTAACTTTTCCTTTCTCTGGTCTTATTTCTTCACTTAGTTTCCCATTTGTTTTGGTCATGTGTCAAGTACTAACCTTTGTCTTGCTTTGAACTTGTTCTAAATTCTCCCTTGGTATGTGTCTTGGTATGTGTAAAGTTCTAACCTTTGTGTTGGTATGTGTAAAGTTCTAACATTTGTGTTGGTATGTGTAAAGTTCTAACCTTTGTGTTGGTATGTGTAAAGTTCTAACCTTTGTGTTGGTATGTGTAAAGTTCTAACATTTGTGTTGGATGTGTAAGTTCTCACCATTTGTCTTGGTATGTGTAAAGTTCTAACCTTTGTGTTGGTATGTGTAAAGTTCTAACCTTTGTCTTGGTATGTGTAAAGTTCTAACATTTGTGTTGGTATGTTAAAGTTCTAACCTTTGTCTTGGTATATGTAAAGTTCTTTTGTGTTGGTATTTGTGAAGTTCCAACCCGCTGCCTTGATAAGTGTCTTGGTTTGTGTTTTGGTATGTGTGAAGTAAGTAGATTTGCATGGAGGCAGTGTGTTTGTTTTTGTTTTCTTTTGTAACTATTAACCCGCTAGTCTCTCTTCCTTAGATAGATCCTACGGTATTTTATCCTGTGCTCCATATCTCTCATCACATTCACATGTCTTTTTTGCTTCTCTTCCTCTCTCCGTCTCTGTTTCCCTGTCTGTCGATAACTATTTTTCGGACCGTCTGTCTGTCTCTTTGTCAGCTTGTCTGCTGCCTGTTTGTCTCTTTGTCTCTATCTCCTAGTCTGTCTGTAATTATTTCTCTGATTGTTTGTCTCATTCTTTGTCAGCTTGTCTGCTGCCTGTTTGTCTGTCTTTGTCTCCCTTTGTGTCTATGACTATTTTTCTGTCTGTCTGACTGTCTATAACTACTTCTCTGTCTCTCTATAACTATTTCGTCTCCATGTCTGTCTATAACTATTTCTCTGTCTATCTGTCTGTCTCTGCTTGTCTGTCTGTCTGTCTATCTGTCTGTCTGTCTGTCTCTCTCTCTCTCTGTCTCTGTCTCTCTGTCTCTGTCTCTGTCTCTGTCTCTCTGTCTCTGTCTCTCTCTCTCTCTCTCTCTCTCTCTCTCTCTCTCTCTCTCTCTCTCTCTCTCTCTCTCTCTCTCTCTCTCTCTCTCTCTTTTATCTTGAGTTTTAGCACTGTATACTGATTTAGCTATTCTATTGTCATTCATTCTGTTAACATGCCCAAACCATCTCAGTTTATTGATTTCTATATTAGTTTTTATGCTATCTGCTTTGGTTTGATCTCTTATTGTTGTGTTTCTGATTTTGTCTCTTTTAGTTTTCCCTACTACTCTTCTTAGATATTTCATTTCATGCCTGCACCCTACTGTATGCCCTAGTGTCTAAGGTCCAGGTTTCACTGCTATAGAGGAGAGTAGGACAATAAACTGTGTTGTATATTGCCATTTTGGTTTTTATTGACAATTTTTGTTTACCTACAAATGCCTTTCCTAGATGGTTATATATTGCACTTGCCTTTTTGATTCTCTGGCTGATTTCTTCACTTAGTTTTCCCTCTGAGTTAATCATTACTCTAAGTAATTGTAGCTTTGAACTTGTTCTAAATTCTCCCTGCCTGATTTAAGATTTTGTGTTTTAGCTTCCCTTAGTTACTAGCATTGTTTTGGTTTTCTTTGCATTTACGCTCATTCCTCTTTTATTTAATTCATTATTCATTATGTTGATATTTGACTGGAGGTCCCTTTCTGATTTTCCAAATAGAACTAAATCATCAGCAAATGAAAGCATTGATACATTTACTAGTTTGAGCTTCCACATACATACATTCATTTTCTTCATGTTTGAGGATGCTTTGTAACTGAATCCATAAATGTGATAAACAAAAGAGGACTTAGGATACAACCATGTCTTACTCCTATATCTACATTAAATTCTTCAGATACATTTGCTACTCTCGCTACACATGTTGGTTTATTGTAAAAACCTTTAATGGCTTCTATTAAATTTTGCTCTATGTTGTGTTCTTTTAAAGAATGCCATAGTTGGTCCCTCCTCACAGTGTCAAATGCCTTTTCTAAGTCAATAAAACACAGGTGCAAGTCAATGTCTACAATAGATGTGTTTTGACTAGAAACAATTATTGTGTCTACAATGTCTACAATAGATGTGTTTTGACTAGAAACAATTATTGTGTCTACAATAGATGTGTTGACTAGAAACAATTATTGTGTCTACAATAGATGAAACAATTTTGACTAGAAACAATTACTGTGTCTACAATAGATGTGTTTTGACTAGAAACAATTACTGTGTCTACAATTGATGTGTTTTGACTAGAAACAATTACTGTGTCTACAATAGATGTGTTTTGACTAGAAACAATTACTGTGTCTACAATTGATGTGTTTTGAGTGCTTAGACCTGAACATGTCAACTGAAGAGGAAAATGTTCCGCCATTTCTGTGGACTCTTTAGCAAATTAAAAACTAGGAACAGACATGTTTGAATCTGTCTCTGCTCGTGCTCACAATCAACTGAAAGTTCGCGTCCGTGGTCAGACTGGTTGTTTTGATGAAAAAAATGTCATCATGTTTATCTCTCATGTGTTTCACCAATTTGCTATTGCAGTGTTCCAGGGCAGATGTGGCCGACAAGCTGGGCAAAGACATCAGTTCTGTCAAGGCCGTTCATATTGCCAACCCCAAGACGGCAGAGTTTCAGGTATAACCACACATTCAACGTCAGGGATTCCTCAAACTAGAGTATGAACACTATATCCCGCGGCCCCCATGCACAGTGGCCACTATGTGTATCTTTTTTCATTGATTAAGTTATATCCAATAGCTCTACAAGAAAGAGTTACAGGAATCATTTATGAGTAACTTCCCTTTTGTTTCAATGTCATTTTCCTGTTTCTTTGTCGGTAATCGACATTCAAATGTCATATAGTTTGGAGATTTTTCTCTCTACATAATTAGGTTGGGTTGGCAATCCATGCAATACTAAAAAATTCTTCCAAAAACCCCAAGACCACCATAGTTGTGGGTTTGGTTAACTCAATCCCACCTAAGCCCCACCCCTGAATCTACCCCCTGTACCTAACACAAAGGGAAATAACTCTTCCACAATTTTGACAAACTTTTTTAAAAATCACTACAGACAGGCACCCAGACATGATAAAAATATGAAATAAACTGCAAAAAATTCCTAGAAGACTAAAGTTTTATTTCCATATAAAAATAAGAGTTGAAAAAAGAATTACTTGCTAAAAAAAATTTCAAACTGACCAAAAGCGAAAAAAATCAAGAAAAACCACAAGAAGCCTTACAGGTAAGTCCAATTAGCACAATCCCGGAGGAGGGAATCAATAATATAATAATACACAAAGTTCATAAACAGTCCAGTCCAATGTCAATAAATCCAAGAATGAATAAAAAAAAATATCCCCCCTGCCCCAAAAATCTCATCAATCACACATGCACAATTATAATCTATCGATTACCAAAAGCGAAAACAAAAACCCAAGTCCACAAGAACACAATCCAGAGGAAGGAATCATTTATATATAATAGTACTGAGTTCAAACAGTCCAGGCCACAGTCAATAAATCCAAGAATGAATAAATATAATATCTAATATCCCCCCACCTCATCAAAGTGAAAAACCCTAGGCTTTTCTGTTGTTTAGTTCATCCAACGTGTCCATTCAAGATTATGATGTAGATCTACTTCTCCTTCACCACTCCCCTCGTACTCCTCATCATCTTCGTCGTTCTCAACTACGAGATCGGCATCAATGTCCGGTGGATCTACATTATCTTCATCTTCTTCATCTAAATTCAAAGTTAAAGGATTATAATCGTGACCGTGTAGGTCTCAGTCATCCGTTACATTACGGAACAAATTCAACAGGTCGTCCATTGTAAAGCGCGGGTCGATTTTGGTAGAAAAAAAAATTGCGTGTAAATTCAAGCGAGGATAGCTTCGCAATGAAGCAACGTAGAAACAAAGGAAAAGCCTAAAAAAACCCGGATATGGCACCTACAACGGAAGTCTCGAAATTATAATTGAACGAGATTTCCGATATTTATAAAGGTTTGAAATAACAAAGCGAAAGTGCTTCGTCACCGGGCGACTATGGGCGTCTAGGTAGGCACACGGCTCTAGCGAACGAGGGCGACTACGGGTGCTGTAGGTGGGATTGAGGGCAAAATCAAATCAAATAAAAAAAATCTTTTTGGCATTCAGAAACATTTCTATTTAAGCACCAAGCAAACAGCTGATATAAAACAACAGCAAACAAGGATGGCTATTTTCCAGTTTTCAGTCAAGTACCAGGCAAACAGCTGATACAAAACAACAGCAAACAAGGATGGCTATTTTCCAGTTTTCAGTCAAGTACCAGGCAAACAGCTGAGATAAAACAACAGCAAACAAGGATGGCTATTTTCCAGTTTTCAGTCAAGTACCAGGCAAACAGCTGAGATAAAACAACAGCAAACAAGGATGGCTATTTTCCAGTTTTCAGCTTTTTGGCACAGTGAAGCACTTCCGTGTTTTTGATGTCTATTTTATCATTCACATGGAATTGCCAGCTGTCAGGCAAAGCTTAGGGTCTAATTCTTATTAGAGCAAACAAGTGATGTGTATTTTGTGTGTGTGTCAGTGTACCAGTATTCTAGTTGAGATAAAACAACAGAAAACAAGGAAGTGATTTTCAGAGTAAACAGCCAAGGAAATGTGATAAAATAACATACAAACAATGGAAATGTGATAAGATAACATACACAAGGAAATGTGATAAGATAACATAACAAGGAAATGTGATAAGATAACATAAATGTAGAAAAGCTGATACACAAGGAAACAAGGATAAGATAACATTTTCAGTCAAAGTACCAGGCAAAAGCTGAGATAAAAACAACACAAACAAGGATGGTGAGATTTTCCAGTTTTCAGTCAATACCAGGCAAACAGCTGAGGTCATACAAAACAACAGCAAACAAGGATGGCTATTTTCCACCAGTCAACACCAGGCAAACAGCTGAGATAAAACAACAGCAAACAAGGATATTTTCCAGTTTTCAGTCAAGTACCAGTTAGTTGAGGATGGCTATTTTCCAGTTTTCAGTCAAGTACCAAACAGCTGATCCAAAACAACAGCAAACAAGGATGGCTATTTTCATCCGTTTCAGTCAAGTGGCAAACAGCTGAGATAAAACAACAGCAAAACAAGGATGGCTATTTTCCAGTTTTCAGCTTTTTTTGAAATTGTTTTTGTGTCTGATTTATCATTCACATGGAATTGCCAGCTGCCAGGGGAAAGTTTAGGGTCTAATTCTTATTAGAGAAACAGTGTGTGTGTTTGTGAGTTGTGTTAATGTTGTCATTTTTGTTTTGTAAAATGGCCTGAAAGGAAGTGATTGCAGAGTAAACAAGGAGTTCTTGTGATAAGATAACATACACAAGGAAATTGATAAGATAACATACACAAGGAAATGTGATAAGATAACATATACAAGAAGAAGAACTGATAAGATAACATACACGGAAATGTGATAAGATAACATATACAAGGAAATGTGATAAGATAACATGTTAGTTGAGGGAAGTCTTCCATGAGTAAGAAAACACAAAGAGTGTTTGGAAACAGATTTACAGTTTGACTTGATTTGCAAATCACAACTAAGGTGATCTCGGGATTTTGGTAATTTTAAATTTTGACAAACACCACTAAACAGCCAAGGGATCTTTAACGGGCACAAAGTGCTGTGATCTGCACACGGGGCCTCCTTTTATCATCCGTCTCAGAGGGAAATGGTGTCAATCCACCTGTGCAAACACTAGAATTTAGTAGAATAGAAACTGAAATGAGTCAAATGTGGAAACACTACAGAATGGAAACAGAGTGAAATGAGTCAAATGTGCAAACACCACTAGAATAGAAACACAGAGTGAAATGAGTCAAATGTGCAAACACTACTAGAATAGAAACACAGAGTGAAATGAGTCAAATGTGCAAACACCACTAGAATAGAAACACAGAGTGAAATGAGTCAAATGTGCAAACACCACTAGAACAGAAACATAAAAGAGTAGTGAGTCAAATGTGTAAACACTACTAGAACAGAAACACAGAGTGAAATGAGTCAAATGTAAACACCACTAGAATAGAAACACAGAGTGAAATGAGTCAAATGTGCAAACACTACTAGAACAGAAACTAAAAGAGTAGTGAGTCAAATGTGCTACTACTACTACTGCTACTACTACTACTACTACTGCTACTGCTACTACTACTACTGCTACTATTACTATTACTACTACTACTACTGCTACTGCTACTGCTACTACTACTAGTACTAGAATAGAAACACACAGGCGAGTAAGTCAAATGTGCAGGGAGAACAATATAATTCTGTGTCTGAGATGGGTGAAATGTTGAGATCAACCGTTGCATTTCTTTTAGATTTTAATGTCCAAAATATCCCCCACCCCCCCTCTCTCTCTCTCTGACCTGAATGAAAAATTTGACTTGGACCAATGACAGGTTGCCAGAACGACTCTTCTACCAGGCGTTCAAAACTGTGTTCCACAACAAGAGCATGCCCTTGCCATTGAAGCTGTTTGAGGTTTCCGACGTCATCTACCAAGACCCATCCAAGGATGTGGGTGCCCGCAACGAGCGCCGCCTTTGTGCCATCAACTACAACCGATCTTCAGACTTTGAGGTCATTCACGGCCTATTGGATCGGATCATGCAGCTGTTGGAAGTCCCGTTTGGAGGTGCTGATGGCTACACCATTGTGGCTAAAGACAGTAAGTGTATGTGTACAGGGCTTAAGGAGTTAGCTCCTTTTCTTAGGGGGGAGATGTTTTTTGTATTATTTAAAGAAATGTGCGCATAAATGTGTGCACATAGACTATAAAGTTTAGAGGGAACATTGCTTGCATGTTTGATTAAACTGACTTAGGGAAAGAGAGTCATTATCATTACCAGCATGTTTGATTAAATTGACTTAGGGAAAGAGAGTCATTATCATTACCAGCATGTTTGATTAAACTGACTTAGGGAGAGAGAGTCATTATCGTTACCAGCATGTTTGATTAAACTGACATAGGGAGAGAGAGTCATTATCATTACCAGCATGTTTGATTAAACTGACTTAGGGAGAGAGTCTTTATGAAGCAAGTGTTTTACGAACTATGAGACATGCACAGGCAATGATATTGATAGAGACAAATGTGTGTAGTGTATAGACAACCAACCATGGACATTGATAGAGACAAATGTGTGTAGTGTATAGACAACCATGGACATTGATAGAGACAAATGTGTGTAGTGTATAGACAGCCATGGACATTGATAGAGACAAATGTGTGTAGTGTATAGACAACCATGGACATTGATAGAGACAAATGTGTGTAGTGTATAGACAGCCATGGACATTGATAGAGACAAATGTGTGTAGTGTATAGACAACAATGGATATTGATAGAGACAAATGTGTAGTGGACATTGATAGAGACAAATGTGTGTAGTGTATAGACAACAATGGATATTGATAGAGACAAATGTATAGTGTATACAACCATGGACATTGATAGAGACAAATGTGTGTAGTGTATAGTAGAGACAAATGTGTGTGGTGTAGGATATTTGACAAATGTGTGGATGTATAGACAACCATGGACATTGATAGAGACAAATGTGTGTAGTGTATAGACAACCATGGACATTGATAGAGACAAATGTGTGTAGTGTATAGACAACCATGGACATTGATAGAGACAAATGTGTGTAGTGTATAGACAGCCATGGACATTGTAGAGACATGTTGTAGTGTATAGACAACCATGGACATTGATAGAGACAAATGTGTGTAGTGTATAGACAACCATGGACATTGATAGAGACAAATTTCAGAGACTTTCAGATATTTTTTTTCATTTGCCACTTACATCCCTGCAGTAGGTACAAAAATGCATTTAGTATGCTGTGTTGGCTCTGAGTCCTCTGTAAGTCTATATTTACCTTGAAAAGTGTATAGGAGGCTTATCTGTGATTTTTGTTTAACGAGACCCTACGTCAATTGCTGAGACTTGGGGGGAATGGGGGATGAGAATCTGGAGACACCATTTTGAGTTCACAAAACTGTTTACACTTTGCCAGAAAGGCCAGCAATTGGTTATTTTTTTCTGTCACTTTGTGAAAAGGCCAGCGACTTTTTTCTGTCACTTTGGGTAACTTTGAAATGGGGGATGAGAATCTGGAGACACAATTGGTTAACTTTTTCTGTCATTTGAGTTTGTAATGGATGTCAAACTTTGTGACCAAATTGGTTATTTTTTTGTCACTTTGTAATGATGCAATTGGTTAAACTTTGCCAGAAAGACCAGCAATTGGTTACTTTTTTCTTACTTTGCCAGAATTTGGTTACTTTTTTGATTCTGCCAGAAAGACCTCAATTGCCCAGTTCTGATGTTTGATAACTGCTTGTTTACATTTAAAAGACCAGCAATTGGTTGATTCTACCTAAACCAGCAATTGCATTTAAACTTTGTAGATTGGTTACTTTTTCTTACATTTTACCAGAAAGCCTAGCAATTGGTTATGATAATGGATGTAATGGATGTTCTTTTTATCTTTGTAAGAATTTTGTAATGATGTTTGCCAGATCGTAATGCTAATGAATGATGGATTGGTTGATATTTGGTGTAAACAAATAATTGGATTCTTGTTTATATTCTGAATTGTAGAATGGATGTTTGATGTAAAACTTGTAATGGATGTCTTGCTACTGATATAGATTGATGATTTTGTAATCAAGAATTAGGAGAAAGTATTGACATTGATAGGGGAGGAAATTGATGATGAAGAGATTTGATGTACGTTTAGACTTAGACGCAATGGCGGTGAAGTAAGGTGGAGTGCTGACCTAGTTGAGGTTGTTGACCATTTCAGAGAATTTTGATTTGATTTGATTTGATTTACCCACATAGACTGCCCTGTAAACAGTCATGGGATCTTTTAACGTGCACAGACCGGTTGTGATCTGCACACGGGACCTCTTTTTTTTTTTGTTGTTGTCTGTCCCCGATGGGACTAGGACTAGGTGTCAATTCACCTACCAGAACGAGGGGGGGGGGGGGATTTTGCTCTGGAAAAATTCTAGAAAAATGTTCAACTGTCGGCGGGGCATGTAATGACGAAGTATTGACATAGATAAGGGAGGAGATTGATGATGAAGAGATTATATATCTACGTTTAGACCTAGGCCCAATGAAGGTGAAGTAAGGTGGAGTGCTGACCTAGCTGATATTGACGATTTCAGAGAATATCAGAATTTAAATGTTTTACAACACCTTGCTAAGGAAGCAAAACTAATGGAAATTTTTTCGAATTTATTCATTCCCGATCCTGATGTCCTTCAACACAAAAAGTTTTTTCTATTATAATTCTTTATATCAGACATTAACTTTTACGGAGTTATCCCTCTTGCCGTGGGGAAATAGACTAGGAGTTATGCCCCTTGCTGTAAGGAAATAGACTAGAGTTTTCGAAACTTATCTCCATATTTTTGTTGCTGCTCTTTCTTTCCTTCAAACATTTCAGATGAGACCTTTTTCCCTGGCCGTTGCGCTGAAGTCGTGGTCAAAGGGGAAGTTGTGGGCAGCCTAGAGTACTTCATCCGGACGTGATCAGCAAGTTTGACCTCAACATGCCTTGCTCGGCCTTGGAGATCTCAATAGAGCCATTCTTATAAATAAATAAAAAGAAAGAAAAGAATGTTTTGTTTTATTTCCAATTCTCTTTTGGGGGGAGGGGGGGGGGTTCATCACTTAATTTAATTGCGTGTGTGTTAACCTAAAATTAATCTTGTCATGTCACCTGACCGTAGCAGTAATAGAATCTTTGTCAACTCTATCACCTGACCGTAGCAGTAATAGAATCTTTGTCATGTCACCTGACCGTAGCAGTAATAGAATCTTTGTCATGTCACCTGACCGTAGCAGTAATAGAATCTTTGTCATGTCACCTGACCGTATCAGTAATAGAATCTTTGTCATGTCACCTATGTCACCGTAGCAGTAATAGAATCTTTGTCATGTCACCTGACCGTAACAAACTAATAGAATCTTTGTCATGTCACCTGACCGTAGCAGTGATAGAATCTTTGTCATGTCACCTGACCGTAGCAGTGATAGAATCTTTGTCATGTCACTTGACCATATCAGTAAAAGAAAACTTGTCATGTCACCGTAGCAGTAATAGAAAACTTGTCATGTCACCGTAGTAGTAAAAGAAAACTTGTCATGTCACTTGACCATATTAGTAAAAGAAAACTTGTCATGTCACTTGACCATATTGTCATGTCACCGTAGTAGTAATAGAAAACTTGTCATGTCACTTGAAAACTTGTCATGTCACCGTAGTAAAGAAAACTTGTCATGTCACTTGTAAAGAAAACTTGTCATTCACCGTAAAAGAAAACTTGTCATGTCACTGATGATAGTAGTAAAAGAAAACTTGTCATGTCACCGTAGTAGTAAAAGAAAACTTGTCATGTCACCGTAGTAGTAAAAGAAAACTTGTCATGTCACCGTCACAGTAATAGAAAACTTGTCATGTCACCGTAGTAGTAAAAGAAAACTTGTCATGTCACCGTAGTAGTAAAAGAAAACTTGTCATGTCACCGTAGTCAGTAAAAGAAAACTTGTCATGTCACCGTAGTAGTAAAAGAAAACTTGTCATGTCACCGTAGTAGTAAAAAGAAAACTTGTCATGTCACCGTAGTAGTAAAAGAAAACTTGTCATGTCAAAAGTAAAAGAAAACTTGTCATGTCACCGTAGTAGTAAAAGAAAACTTGTCATGTCACCGTAGCAGTAATAGAAAACTTGTCATGTCACCGTAGCAGTAATAGAAAACTTGTCATGTCACCGTCAGTAGTAAAAGAAAATCTTGTCATGTCACCGTCACAGTAATAGAAAACTTGTCATGTCACCGTCACAGTAATAGAAAACTTGTCATGTCACCGTAGCAGTAATAGAAAACTTGTCACGTCACCGTAGCAGTAATAGAAAACTTGTCATGTCACCGTAGCAGTAATAGAAAACTTGTCATGTCACCGTCACAGTAATAGAAAACTTGTCACGTCCCCGTAGCAGTAATCTAAACTGTTTATTATTGACCTTGAAATTTGTGTGTGAATGAGACATTGATGTTTTATTTTGATTTGATTTTAACCACATCTGCAACTAAGGTGATCTTGGGATTTTTGGTAGGATTTTTAACGTTGCCCAGACTGCCCTGTGAACAGCTAAGGGATCTTTAATGTGCACAGAGAGCTATAATTTGCACACGAGATCTCCTTTTATTGTCCGTCTCAGATGGGGCTAGGTGTCGATCCACCTGCCTGGGCCAGGGGGGATATATTTTCTCAAAAGGAATTCGAGAAAATGTTTCAACCGTTGGCGGGCTCAGACCCACTACCTTTTGGTTGAGAGGCCACACCTTGCCTCTGGACTACCGAGTCCCCCTAGACATTGATAAATAAATGCCTTATGAAAATAAGGAACATTTTCTTCATATTAAATTGTGTCAAATTCTAAAGTTTACCGTATTTAAATTGTAAGTGCAAGTTGTAGAGGATGCCTGTCATGTGTTCTTGATGATTTTCTTATTTTCTCTTTGAGGCATGGTAAGAAGTTGTTGGTGATTGTTATTTTAATATTTGCTCATGTGTTCGTTTTCACCTGTCTTTAAAACTTAAATTGTGAAAGGCAAGGAAAGGCAAGGGCCGGAAAGCACCAAATCATGGATCCAGGCCATTTCAGCCAATAGTAGCAGTAGTAGTAGTAGCAGCAAAGTGGCAGTAAAATTAAAGGAAGAAGTCAGAAGTTGTTAAAACACTAGCAATCTGATCCACCTGTTAGTAACACCGACTAGTATGTGAGAAATAAATACGGATGTGAACAGTTTTCACCATACAATAATGTGAATGTGAAAACACCATTGATGTGAACAGTTTTCACCATACAATAATGTGAAGTGAAAGCACCATTGATGTGAACAGTTTTCACCATACAATAATGTGAATGTGAAAGCACCATTGATGTGAACAGTTTTCACCATACAATAATGTGAAGGTGAAAACACCATTGATGTGAACAGTTTTCACCATACGATAATGTGAATGTGAAAACACCATTAATGTGAACAGTTTTCACCATACAATAATGTGAAGTACAATAATGAAAGCACCATTAATGTGAACAGTTTTCACCATACAATAATGTGAAGTGAAAACACCATTGATGTGAACAGTTTTCACCATACAATAATGTGAATGTGAAAACACCATTTATGTGAACAGTTTTCACCATACAATAATGTGTGTAGGTTTATGATTTCTTGTGGGGGAAGGGCTTATATATTATTTTAATGACTTATGCATTTGAAAAAAATAAATTTATTTGAATAAATGAGTCTTTTCAATGTGTTTTTTATTATTATGTATTCAGTTACACGTACAGCTATATGGTATTGGCGATTGGCCAGTGGTTGAGTTACACGTACAGCTACGTGGTCAGTTGGTCCGGTGGTTGAGTTACACTTACACGTGCAGCTACGTGGTCAGTTGGCCGGTGGTTGAGTTACACATACAGCTATGTGGTCAGTTGGCCAGTGGTTGAGTTACACGTACAGCTATGTGGTCAGTTGGCCAGTGGTTGAGTTACACATACAGCTATGTGGTCAGTTGGCCGGTGGTTGAGTTACACGTACGTGGTCAGTTGGCGGTGGTTGAGTTACACATACAGCTATGTGGTCAGTTGGCCAGTGGTTGAGTTACACGTACAGCTATGTGGTACAGTTGGCCAGTGGTTGAGTTACACGTACAGCTATGTGGTCAGTTGGCCGGTGGTTGAGTTACACATACAGCTATGTGGTCAGTTGGCCGGTGGTTGAGTTACACGTACAGCTACGTGGTCAGTTGGCAGTGGTTGAGTTACACATACAGCTATGTGGTCAGTTGGCCGGTGGTTGAGTTACACGTGCAGCCAGCTGGCCGGTGGTTGAGTTACACGTGGTCAGTTGGCCAGTGGTTGAGTTACACGTACAGCTCGTGGTCAGTTGGCCGGTGATTCTGGTAGGTCCAAACTTCTTTCCTTTCACCTTCACAAGTCTTTCAGTTTCAATTTGCTTTTTCTTCATAATTCACTTGGTTGAGATCACTGCATATGTTGGTCATGGAGGAAGGTAAATTGCAAGGAAGCAAAGAAATAAGCAAGCTCCAGCCTCAGCTAATGCTAACACGCATGTCAGCTATGTGACACAAGACCTGATCAAAGAGCCGATCACAGTGTCTGTCTGGTCAGATCATCATGGAGGGCGAGTTACACAAGGGCACGTGGCAGGGTGACAAGAGCCGAGGCAGAAAAGGCTAGCTATGTGGTCAGTTGGCACAGATCTGATGTCACACACTCATACACGTGTGTGGCAGATTTTGTTACTGGGACAGGTCAAAAACTTTTCCTTTCAACCTGTTGCAGTTTTCAGAAGTCAAGCCAGCTTTTGTTTCATTTTGAGGTGGTAATGAGCTTTGTTAAATTTGGTGACATGAAAAAAAAATGTGCATTATGAAGAAATAAGCATTTTGGCCTCGTGCAATTTAGCGGAGATTACTGTACTATTGTTACTATAGCACATGCTGAGTGAATGACCCTGAAATCACTGTTAACGTGGACAGGGTTCACTTCAAAGAAACCAACAAGTTGTGTGAGTGTGTGTGTGTGTGTGTGTGTATGTGATGGAATAATTGAAACTATTTGATGTCATGTCATGATTAGATTTGCTGTGAAAGGGGTAGTATACATCAGTGGTTGTTAGATTTGCTGTGAAAGGGGTAGTAATGTATACACCAGTGGTTCATAGATTTGCTGTGAAAGGGGTAGTAATGTATATACCAATGGTTGTTAGATTTGCTGTGGTAAATGTATATACCAATGGTTGTTAGATTTGCTGACATGAAAAAATTGTGCATTATATACCAATGGTTGTTAGATTTGTTGTGAAAGGGGTAGTTACTGTACTATTGTATATAGCAATGGTTGTTAGATTTGCTCTGAAAGGGGTAGTAATGTATATACCAATGGTTGTTAGATTTGCTGTGAAAGGGGTAGTATGTACACCAATGGTTGTTAGATTTGCTGTGAAAGGGGTAGTAATGTATACACCAGTGGTTGTTCGATTTGCTGTAAAAGGGGTAGTAATGTATACACCAGTGGTTGTTAGATTTGCTGTGAAAGGGGTAGTATACACCAGTGG
Organism: Doris montereyensis; assembly: GCA_037039925.1. Taxonomy (NCBI): domain Eukaryota; kingdom Metazoa; phylum Mollusca; class Gastropoda; order Nudibranchia; family Dorididae; genus Doris; species Doris montereyensis. The sequence continues at coordinate 259,247 of JAXRKP010000376.1, read as the reverse complement.
TTGTTAGATTTGCTGTAAAAGGGGTAGTATACACTAGTGGTTGTTAGATTTGCTGTGAAAGGGGTAGTAATGTATACACCAGTGGTTGTTAGATTTGCTGTAAAAGGGGTAGTAATATATAACCAGTGGTTGTTAGATTTGCTGTGAAAGGGGTAGTAATGTATATACCAGTGGTTGTTAGATTTGCTGTGAAAGGGGTAGTAATGTATACACCAGTGGTTGTTAGATTTGCTGTAAAAGGGGTAGTAATGTACACACCAGTGGTTGTTAGATTTGCTGTGAAAGGGGTAGTACACACCAGTGGTTGTTAGATTTGCTGTAAAAGGGGTAGTAGATTTAACAATGTACACACCAGTGGTTGTTAGATTTGCTGTGAAAGGGGTAGTAATGTACACACCAGTGGTTGTTAGATTTGCTGTAAAAGGGGTAGTAATGTATACACCAGTGGTTGTTAGATTTGCTGTGAAAGGGGTAGTAATGTATACACCAGTGGTTGTTAGATTTGCTGTGAAAGGGGTAGTAATGTATACACCAGTGGTTGTTAGATTTGCTGTAAAAGGGGTAGTAATGTATACACCAGTGGTTGTTAGATTTGCTGTGAAAGGGGTAGCAATGTATACACCAGTGGTTGTTAGATTTGCTGTGAAAGGGGTAGTAATGTATACACCAGTGGTTGTTAGATTTGCTGTGAAAGGGGTAGCAATGTATACACCAGTGGTTGTTAGATTTGCTGTGAAAGGGTAGTAATGTATACACCAGTGGTTGTTAGATTTGCTGTAAAAGGGGTAGTAATGTATACACCAGTGGTTGTTAGATTTGCTGTGAAAGGGTAATACACACCAGTGGTTGTTAGATTTGCTGTGAAAGGGGTAGTATACACCAGTGGTTGTTAGATTTGCTGTGAAAGGGGTAGTACACACCAGTGGTTGTTAGATTTGCTGTAAAAGGGGTAGTACACACCAGTGGTTGTTAGATTTGCTGTGAAAGGGGTAATGTATACACCAATGGTTGTTAGATTTGCTGTGAAAGGGGTAGTAATGTATACACCAGTGGTTGTTAGATTTGCTGTGAAAGGGGTAGTAATGTATACACCAGTGGTTGTTAGATTTGCTGTAAAAGGGTAGTACACACCAGTGGTTGTTAGATTTGCTGTGAAAGGGTAGTAATGTATACAAGTGGTTGTTAGATTTGCTGTGAAAGGGGTAGTATACACCAGTGGTTGTTAGATTTTGCTTTGAAAAGGGGTAGTAATGTATACACCAGTGGTTGTTAGATTTGCTGTGAAGGTAGTAATGTACACACCAGTGGTTCTTAGATTTGCTGTAAAAGGGGTAGTACACACCAGTGGTTGTTAGATTTGCTGTGAAAGGGGTAGTACACACCAGTGGTTCAAGATTTGCTGTGAAAGGGGTAGTAATGTATACACCAGTGGTTGTTAGATTTGCTGTGAAATGGGTAGTAATCTACACACCAATGGTTGTTAGATTTGCTGTGAAAAGGGTAATAATGTACACACCAATGGTTGTTAGATTTGCTTAACTAGTATCGTATACACCAGTACTGTCTGATAGATTTGCCGTGAAAAGGGGTATACTGTATACACCAGTGGTTGTTAGATTTGCTTAACTACTGTAGTATACCCTTAACTACTGGTAGATACCTTTAATGTATACACTGATGGTTCTTAGATTTGCTGTGAAAGGGGTTTTAACTACACACCTGTACCTCATAGATTTGCTGTGAAAGGTAGTAATGTATACACCAGTGGTTCATAGATTTGCTGTGAAAGGGGTAGTAATGTATACACCAGTGGTTCTTATATTTGCTGTGAAAGGGTAGTATACACCAGTGGTTGTTAGATTTGCTACTGAAAGGGGTAGTAATGTACACCAGTGGTTGTTAGATTTGCTGTGAAAGGGGTAATACACCAGTGGTTCATAGATTTGCTGTGAAAGGGGTAGTAATGTATACCAGTGGTTGTTAGATTTGCTGTGAAAGGGGTAGTAATGTATACACCAGTGGTTGTTAGATTTGCTGTGAAAGGGGTAGTATACACCAGTGGTTGTTAGATTTGCTGTGAAAGGGGTAGTAATGTACCACCAGTGGTTGTTAGATTTGCTGTGAAAGGGGTAGTAATGTATACACCAGTGGTTGTTAGATTTGCTGTGAAAGGGGTAGTATACACCAGTGGTTGTTAGATTTGCTATGAAAGGGTAGTAATGTATACACCAGTGGTTGTTAGATTTGCTGTGTAAAGGGGTAGTACACACCAGTGGTTGTTAGATTTGATGTGAAAGGGGTAGTAATGTATAACAGTGGTTCTTAGATTTGCTGTGAAAAGGGGTAGTAATGTACACACCAATGGTTGTTAGATTTGCTGTGAAAGGGGTAGTAATGTATACACCAGTGGTTGTTAGATTTGCTGTGATAGTAATGTATACACCAGTGGTTGATAGATTTGCTGTAAAGGGGTAGTAATGTACACACCAATGGTTGTTAGATTTGCTGTAAAGGGGTAGTAATGTATACACCAGTGGTTGTTATTTTTCCTGTGAAAGGGGTAGTAATTTTTTGTTAGATTTGCTCTACCGGGGTAGTAATGTACACACCAGTGGTTGTTAGATTTGCTGTGAAAGGGTAGTAATGTATACACCAGTGGTTGTTAGATTTGCTATGAAAGGGGTAGTAATGTATATACCATGGTTGTTAGATTTGCTGAAAAGGGGTAGTAAATATTCACCAGTGGTTGTTAGATTTGCTGTGAAAGGAGTAGTAAATTTATGTAGAAGTGGTTCTTAGATTTGCTATGAAAGGGGTAGTAATGTATACACCAGTGGTTGTTAGATTTGCTATGAAAGGGGTAGTACCACCAGTGGTTGTAAGATTTGCTATGAAAGGGGTAGTAATACACCAGTGGTTGTTAGATTTGCTGTGAAAGGGGTATATTTTATTTCAGTGGTTGTTAGATTTGCTGTGAAAAGGGTAGTAATGTATACACCAGTGGTTGTTAGATTTGCTCAAAAGGGTAGTAATGTATACACCAGTGGTTGTTTGATTTGCCTAAATATTTAGCTAGTATCACCAGTGGTTGTTAGATTTGCTGTAAAGGGGTAGTAATGTTTTCTTAGATTTGCTGTGAAAGGTAGTAATGTATACTCCAGTGGTTAACAGATTTTCTGTGAAAGGGGTAGTAATGTACACACCAGTGGTTCTTAGATTTGCTGTGAAAGGGGTAGTAATTTACACCAGTGGTTGTTAGATTTGCTGTGAAAGGGGTAGTACTCATCCAGTGGTTGTAAAATGTAATGACACCAGTGGTTGTAAGATTTGCTTGCAAGGGGTAGTAATGTACACACCAGTGGTTGTAAGATTTGCTATGAATCAGTATACACCAGTGGTTGTAAGATTTGCTGTGAAAGGGGTAGTAATGTATACACCAGTGGTTGTTAGATTTGCTGTGAAAGGGGTAGTAATGTACACCAGTGGTTGTAAGATTTGCTATGAAAGGGGTAGTAATGTTATACCAGTGGTTGTTAGATTTGCTGTGAAATGGGTAGTAATGTATACACCAGTGGTTTTAGATTTGCTGTGAAAGGGGTCAACACCAGTGGTTGTTAGATTTGCTGTGAAAGGGGTAGTAATGTATACATCAGTGGTTGTTAGATTTGAAACTTAACTACCATCGGATACCTCTAACTACTGTCTGATACCTTTAACTACCCTGTGATATTTACTGTGGTGATGTATATATCAGTGGTTGGATTAGATAAGTTAACTACCATCTGATACCTTTAACTACTGTCTGATACCCTTAACTACTGTCTGATTCTTAAATTTGCTGATAAAACTACACTCTGATACCCTTAACTACCATCTGATACCTTTAACTACTGTCTGATACCTTAACTACTGTCTGATACCTTTAACTACCATCTGATACCCTTAAATACTGTCTGATACCCTTAACTACTGTCTGATAACCTTTAACTACTGTCTGATACCTTTAACTACTGTCTGATACCCTTAAATACCCTCTGATACCCTTAACTACCATCTGATACCCTTAACTACCATCTGATACCTTTAACTACTGTCTAATACCCTAAAACTGTCTGATACCTTTAACTACTACTGTCTGATACCAAATACTGTCTGATACCCTTAACTACTGTCTGATAACCTTAACTACTGTCTGATACCTTTAACTACTCTCTGATACCCTTAACTACCATCTGATATATAACTATTGTCAATACCCTTAACTACTGTCTGATCTTATATTTCTGATCAATTAACTACTGTCTGATACCTTTAACTACTGATACCCTTAAATACTGTCTGATACCTTTAACTACCATCTGATACCCTTAAATACTGTTTGATACCCTTAACTACTGTCTGATAACCTTAACTATTGTCTGATAATCTGATACCCTTAAATACTTCTGATCTTAACTACTGTCTGATACCCTTAACTATTTTATACCCTTAACTACTGTCTGATAACCTTAACTATTGTCTGATAACCTTAACTATTGTCTGATACCCTTAACTATTGTCTGATAACCAATTATAACTTGTCTATAACCTTAACTACTGTCTGATAACCTTAACTACTGTCTGATACCCTTAACTACTGTCTGATAACATTTCTCTGATAACATGTTCTCTAAATGGGTTAATTGTGAAGTTTTCTTCATAAATTAATCTATCAAATATAGAAATTATTTTTCCTCCACATCTAACAATTTTTTGAATATCTACCGATGTAACAGTATCACAGCATCTTCCTGTTCTACTTCTAAAGTAACTCAGTTTTATTTATTTTATCTTTAAAAAATATTGGGGGCAAAGAACATAATATCTGGATATGAAAAATAGGATATTAAATATTCCAGCTTGAGGTCTAAAAGTTTGGTATTAAATTTATGTAGAAATTTGTTTTATTCTTTTCTCTTTTAAAAGGTCTATCTGACTCTGCTCTTGGATATTCTGAATTGATATTTGCCATTGCAGATGGATATAATGAGTTAATATCTAAAGCTATCATCATTTCTACTTCCTTACAAATATATTTTTATTTCTTATGTCATATTTTTAAAAGTATGAGAATTTTTATCAAGTTTATTATACTTATCAATTAACTCAATTATTGTTTCTAATTCATTTGGTTTGCCTAAATATTTAGCTAATTCTTTTCCACTTCTTCACTTGTATCAAACTTTTGTATATTAGTGGCAACCCTTCCTCCTTTAACACTTTTTCCTGATAAATGATCTTGTTAACTTGAATGTGAGGAATATTTTTTCTTTTTCTTCCTTCTCATTCATTTTCCTCATCCACGACTTAAATGTTAATGACAATGATGTTAAATTTTTTTGCATTATCTGACCAATCAGATCTCTCATCATTAAATTATATAAAGACACGAAACCGGCTAAACAAAGAACATCATTTTTTAAATATGGAATTAATTCGTTTTGTCTTTCTAAATAGTTGTCTTTATATATTTCTTAATATCGAAATCAATCTTTTGAGTATTCTTTGGAATTTATAATCTCAACACCATTTTTAATAAACATGTTTTCACATGTTCAAATAGAACACCTTAAGTATAACTTTTGTTGTAAGTTTTCACAGAATTTTTGTTTTTTTGTCTTTGTTGTATCTTTGCATTTCTTATCAATGAATGGATTGATAAGTGTAACAGTCAACAAATTTCTTTTTATTGGTGGTTGAGACATTTTAACATTTTTTATCATAATTTCAGAATCGAATTCTGAAAAATCGTTATGTGCAATTAATGTAAATGCAATGTCATTTATTTTTGCTAAATATTTTAAGAACTGATCAATACAATCTAATCCTAAATATTTTTTAATGTGTTTATTTATTAACTTTTTCAAACTTTTCTTGTGGAATGTTTTCTTCGTTAAGATGTTTTTTTACACACCCATTAAATGAATTTAAATTAATTGCTGCTAGGGCATATGGAACTTGTTTTCCAGTATGATCTTCAAACGTTTCTAAATCATATATATATGTTTGTTCATCTATTCCTTCTTCTACATCTGTTTTACAAAGATTTTTTTGTTTTACTCTAACATCCTCATCTAACTTTTTCCATGTTTGTATATAATTATCTTCAATTTCTTCAATTGCTTTCTTTTATTATTTCTATCAATTAAATAATAATGACCAATAGAACGATTTTTAGGATGATGTAGATAATATACATAGTTATATTTATTTTCAACCTTTTTAGGATAAGTGTTTCTATCTGATGGATTATAATATTCTACAACATCATTACAAAATGTATTAAATCTAACAAACTTAACATTTGACATTACAAAGGGAATTATCAATTTATCTTTATCGCCATATTCTTTATAAACAAATTCATTATATTTCTGTGTATGTATTTTCTCAGTTAACCAATTATAACATTTTATAAAACAACTTTTTTATGTTGGAATGTAACAATATTCACCCTCATATTCTGCAATCTTATATGAGCTTTGTTCCATCATCTTTCTTAGATTCTTTTAACTTTCTAAATTTATCTCATCTTTCAGTAGATTCTTTTGGTCTTTCTAAAATACATATCTCATAGCCTGACAGTCTCTTGGTCTTTGGCAAATACATGGGGTCTCATAGGGGTACAAAATCTTGGAAAATCTTTGGCAAAAGTGGCCTCCAAAGCTGGGTCTCTTATTCAAATGGGGTAAAAAAAACTTCTGAAAACAAACAAAAAAGGTTAGCAATGATACATAGTTAAAATAAATCAGTTGGAGGCAAAAAGTGGCCTCCTGTTGTTGCAACAATGCAAGCGGGCCAGGTCTCTTATTCAAATGGGATGAAGAAAGAATTTGAAACCGTGATAATCTAAATTGACCAACTTCTATCTCAAATGAAAAATTAAATCTGGGGAAATTTGTCACAGTCAAAAGGGATGCTACTACAAACAAACCAAAAATCACATGGTTAGCAATGATACACAGTTAAAATAGAATGAGAAGTGTTTCGATGGTTTCATACTCATAGACCTAACAATCCTAGCAATAACATTGGGGTGTAAATATCCCTTTAGAATTCTGAATTTTTTTAGCTTTTGAATGGTGAATCTCACAAATCAATTCTGCTGCTTGCTTTGCCGTGTCTGTTGTTTTTTTCACATGCAACTAATGCAACTCCTGACTTGAATCCCACTACTACTAACAGGTCAGGCGGGGTTATGGTCTTGTACTACTAACAACTACAGTTGGACAAATACTACTTTAGTCACATCCAAACTGACGGATACAAGAAATGAATAAATAACTAAATGAAACCGTGATAATCTAAATTGAAATCAGGCTTGGACAAATACACTTCCGAATTTCCTCCAAACTGTTTCAGAATGAAAAAAAACTTATAATGAAATAAAACTGTACTACAGATTTTTTCACACTAACTAGTCTTCAAAGAGGGATGTTGCAGTTTGTAGCACACCTTCATAATCAAATAGTCACATACATGTGTTTACATCACATGTGACAATCAACTACTAACATTCAATTCATGCATCATACAGACATATGCACTTAAAATCCTCGTTATATAACTACTCCTACCTAACCTAGAATTCATGTCTGCAGTCTAATCTTTTTCACCTTTGAATGGGTCTCACAATATACAGTTTAAAAAATCATACCCATGTCTACAACTAACACTGTACTACATTAGCTTTTTCACATGTCTAACTACTACTACCACAACTAACACTGTACTACAGTAGCTTTTTTCACATGTCTAACTACTACTACTACAACTAACACTGTACTACATTAGCTTTTTCACATGTCTAACTACTACTACTACTACTAACACTGTACTACATTAGCTTTTTCACATGTCTAACTACTACTACAACTAACACTGTACTACATTAGCTTTTTTCACATGTCTAACTACTACTACTACTACTAACACTGTACTACATTAGCTTTTTTCACATGTCTAACTACTACTACTACTAACACTGTACTACATTAGCTTTTTCACATGTCTAACTACTACTACTACTAACACTGTACTACAGTAGCTTTTTCACATGTCTAACTACTACTACTACTAACACTGTACTACATTAGCTTTTTCACATGTCTAACTACTACTACTACTAACACTGTACTACAGTAGCTTTTTCACATGTCTAACTACTACTACTACTACTAACACTGTACTACAGTAGCTTTTTTCACATGTCTAACTACTACTACAACTAACACTGTACTACATTAGCTTTTTCACATGTCTAACTACTACTACTACTACTACTAACACTGTACTACAGTAGCTTTTTTCACATGTCTAACTACTACTACCACTAACACTGTACTACAGTAGCTTTTTCACATGTCTAACTACTACTACTACTAACACTGTACTACAGTAGCTTTTTCACATGTCTAACTACTACTACTACTAACACTGTACTACAGTAGCTTTTTCACATGTCTAACTACTACTACTACTAACACTGTACTACAGTAGCTTTTTCACATGTCTAACTACTACTACTACTAACTAACACTGTACTACAGTAACTTTTTAACATGTCTAACTACTACTACTACTACTAAACACTGTACTACAGTAGCTTTTCACATGTCTAACTACTACTACTACTACAACTAACACTGTACTACATTAGCTTTTTCACATGTCTAACTACTACTACTACTAACACTGTACTACAGTAGCTTTTTCACATGTCTAACTACTTACTACACAACTAACACTGTACTACTACATTATTACATGTCTACTACTACTACTACTACTACTACTACTGTTGCTGCTGCTACTTACTACTGTACACTACTACTACTATTACTACTGCTACTACTACTACTACTACTATTAGTACTGCTACTACTACTACTACTGCTGCTACTGCTGCTGCTACTACTGCTGCTGCTGCTGCTACTGCTCCTCCTCCTGTTACTACTACTACTACTACTACTATTACTAACACTGTACTACAGTAGCTTTGTCACATGCATTAGGCCTACATACTACAACTACTACTACTACTACCACTACCACTACTACTAATACCACTACCACTACTACTACCACTACCACTACCACTACCACTACTACTACTACTACTACTACTACTACTACTACTACTACTGCTAATACTACTACTACTACTACTACTGCTACTACTACTACTACTACTACTACTATTAACAATGTACTACAGTAGCTTTTTCACAGGGGTACCAGAAAGACATTTGACACACATGTTTCCCACTAGACCCAAGTGTAAATGTTTCCCACTAGACCAACGTACCAGAAAGACATTTGATACATGTTTCCCACTAGACCCAACTGTAAAGGGGTACCAGAAAGACATTTGACACACATGTTTCCCACTAGACCCAAGTGTAAAGGGGGTACCAGAAAGACATTTGACACACATGTTTCCCACTAGACCCAAGTGTAAAGGGGTACCAGAAAGACATTTGACATGCATGTTTCCCACTAGACCCAAGTGTAAAGGGGTACCAGAAAGACATTTGACATGCATGTTTCCACTAGACCCAAGTGTAAAGGGACCAGAAAGACATTTGACAGGTTGGGACCAACAACAGAAAAAAAACCTGTAACAGACTTGCATCCTGTACAGGAGGTGCTTATCAATATTCATATCATGATTATCATATTATGTGCCGCTTTACGATACAGAAACCAGGATAAGCTCCGGATCTACGGGTCCTATCTTCCTTGAAGGAACTTTAATCACTACTAACTAATAAAGTAAGAGCAATAATCAAGAGTTGAGCATATAAGGTAATCAGGAGTGGAGTCCAGAGTTTTCTAGGTACACAATATCAGAGTTCCAGAGTTTTCTAGGTACACAATATCAGGAGTGGAGTCCAGAGTTTTCTAGGTACACAATATCAGGAGTTCCAGAGTTTTCTAGGTACACAATATCAGGAGTGGAGTCCAGAGTTTTCTAGGTACACAATATCAGGAGTGGAGTCCAGAGTTTTCTAGGTACACAATATCAGGAGTGGAGTCCAGAGTTTTCTAGGTACACAATATCAGGAAATCGAATGCCGGCTCCTGGGGTAGTAGTCAGAAACTCTACCATCTGAGCTAGCAGCCTCTGACTTACTACTACAACAAACAGAGGTGTGAAAGGTGGATGGATGACTAGAAAGAGTGAAATTTGAATACCTCCAACATGACTTGGCGACAAGCACCGCAAGGTGAGGCCCAGGTATCTGGCATGTCTCTAAAAATAGAAATAGAAGAAGGGCAAAATAACACATTTAATATATATATATATCAAGGACAACTTACAGTAGATATATATATATATATGTATATATCGTCGGTGAAACTATCTTAACACGAACGTCCGCTCTGACATAACTTGTCAAGACAAGCTTCAACACTGTGGCTTCGCCGTCATTGCAGAAAGATGAAAAGAGCTTTAATGCCATTGCAGTAAGATGGTAAGAACTTTGATGTCATTGCAGTCATATGGTAAAACCTTTCATGCCATTGCAGTAAGATGGCAAATGCGTTGATGACATTGTAGTCAGATAGTAACAGCTTTGATGTCATTGCAGTAAGATGGTCAAAGTTTTGATGTCATTGCATTAAGGTGGTAAAAGCTGATGTCATTGCATTAAGGTGGTAAAAGCTTTGATGTCATTGCATTAAGGTGGTAAAAGCTTTGATGTCATTGCATTAAGGTGGTAAAAGCTTTGATGTCATTGCATTAAGGTGGTAAAAGCTTTGATGTCATTGCATTAAGGTGGTAAAAGCTTTGATGTCATTGCATTAAGGTGGTAAAAGCTTTGATGTCATTGCATTAAGGTGGTAAAAGCTTTGATGTCATTGCAGCTAGATGGTTAAATCTTTGATGTCAATGCTGTAAAAGGTGGTAAAAGCGTTGATGTCATTGCAGCTAGATGGTTAAATCTTTGATGTCAATGCTGTAAAAGGTGGTAAAAGCGTTGATGTCATTGCAGTTATATGGTAAATGCTTTGATGTCATTGCAGTAAGATGAAAAAAGCGTTGATGTCAAAGCAGTTATAAAGGTTAAATATTTGATGTCATTGAAGTAAGATGGTAAGAGGTTTAATGTCCTTGCAGTTAGATGGTAAAAGCTTTGATGTTGTTGCAGTTCGATAGTAATAGGTTTGATGTCATTGCAGTAAGATGGTAAGAGCTTTGGTGTTATTGCAGTAAGATGGTAAGAGCTTTGATGTCGTTGCAGTTAGATGTTAAGATCGTTGATGTCATTGCAGTTAGATGGTAATAGGTTTGATGTCATTGCAGTAGATGGTAAGAGCTTTGGTGTTATTGCAGTAAGATGGTAAAAGCTTTGATGTCGTTGCAGTTAGATGTTAACATCGTTGATGTCATTGCAGTTAGATGATAATAGGTTTGATGTCATTGCAGGAAGATGGTAAGAGCTTTGATGTAATTTGAAACCGAGAAATTTCTCTCTGGGATAAAATAACGGTATTCGAATTTAATTGATTTGAATTGCAGTAAGATGGTAAGAGCTTTGTTGTCACTGTAGTAAGATTAATGGTAAGAGCTTTGATGTCATTGTGGTAAGATGATAACAGCTTTGATGTCATTGTGGTAAGATGATAAGAGTTTTGATGTCATTGTGGTAAGATGATAACAGCTTTGTTGTCACTGTAGTAAGATGATAAGATTGTTGATGTCATTGCAGTAAATGGTAAAGCGCTTTGATGTGATTGCAGTAAGAAAGTAAGAGCTTTACGTCATTGCAGTAAGGTGGTAAGAGCTTTGATGTGATTGCAGTAAAATGGTTAGAGCTTTGATGTGATTTCAGTAAGAGAGCAAGAGCTTTGCTGTCATTGCAGTAAAATGATAAATGATTTGATGCCATTGCAATTAGATGGTAAAAGCTTTGATGTGATTACAGTAAAATGACAAGAGATTTAATGGCATTGCAGTAAGAAGGTAAGACCTCTGATATCATTCCAGTAAGATGATACAAGCATTCATGTCATTGCAGTAATATGGTAAAAGCTTTGATGCCATTGGAGTTCTATGATAAACACTTTGATGACATTGAACTAAGAAAGTAGAACCTTTGATGTCATTGCAGTTCGAGGATAAGAGCTTTGATATCATTGTAGTTATATGATAAGAGCTTTGATATCATTGCAGTTATATGATAAGAGCTTTGATGTTATTACAGTGAAATGATAAGAGCTTTGGTGTGATGGTAAAAGTGGTGAGGTCATGGCAGTATAATGCCAACAGCTTTGATGTCATGGCAGTAAGATAGGAAAAGTGATGTCATGGCAGTAAGGTAGTACAAAACTTGTGATGTCTTGGCAGTAATATGGTAGAATCTTTTATGTCAATTGTCATGGCAGTACGATTGTAAAAGCTTTGATGTCATGGCAGCACGATGGTAAAAGCTTTGATATTATTGCGGTAAGATGGCAAAGGATTTGATGTGATTGCAGTAAGATGCTAAACGCTTTGATGTCATTGCAGTAAGATGGTAAGAGCTTTAATGTCGTTGCAGTAAGATGGTAAAAGCTTTGATGTCATTGCATGTCATTGCACTAAGATCGTAAGAGCTTTGATTTCATTGCAGTTAGATGGTAAGATAATTGATGTCATTAGAATAAGATAGTAAAGCCTTGATGTCATTGCATTCAGATGGTAAGAACTTTAATGTCACTGCAGTAAGATGGTAAAAGCTTTGATGGCATGGCAGTAAGATGGTAAAAGCTTCGATGGAATGGAAGTAGGATGGTAAAAGCTTTGATGGCATGGCTGTAGGATGGTAAAAGCTTTGATGGCATGGCAGTAAGATGGTAAAAGCTTTGATGGCATGGCTCTAGGATGGTAAAAGCTTTGATGGCATGGCTGTAGGATGGTAAAAGCTTTGATGGCATGGCAGTAAGATGGTAAAAGCTTTGATGGCATCGCTGTAAGATGGTGAAACCTTTGATGGCATGGCAGTAAGATGGTAAAAGCTTTGATGGCATGGCAGTAAGATGGTCAAACCTTTGATGGCATGGCAGTATGGCAAAAGCTCTGATCTCATGGCAGTAAGATGATAAACGCTTTGATGTCATGGCAGAAAGAAGGTAAACGATTTAATGCCATGCAGTAAGATGGTAAAAGCTGTGATGTCATGGCAGTAACATGGTAAAAGCTTTGATGTGATGGCAGTACGATGGTAAAAGTGATGTCATGGCAACAAGATTTTAAAAGTTTTTAAAAGCTTTGATGTCATGGCAGTAAGATGGGCAGTAAGATGATAATATAAGCTTTGATGTCATGGCAGTAAGATGGTAAACGCTTTGATGTCATTGCAGATTTGGTAAACGTTGTGATGTCATTGAAGTAAGATAGTAAAGGCTTTGATGTGATGGCAGCACAATGGTAAAAGCTTTGATGTCATGGCAGTAAGATGGTAGGGCTTTGATGTCATGTCATGGCAGTAAGATGATAGAAGCTTTCATGTCATTGCAGTAAGATGATGATAATATAAAGCTTTGATATCATTGCAGTAAGATGGTAAACGCTTTGATGTCATTGCAGTAAGATGATAGAAGCTTTCATGTCATTTGGCAGCACAATGGGTAAAATCTTTGATGTCATGGCAGTAAGATGGTAAGGGCTTTGATGTCATGGCAGTAAGATGATAGAAGCTTTCATGTCATTGCAGTAAGGCGGTAAAGGCTTTGATATCATGGCAGTAAGATGGTATGTTACTGATGTGATGTCATGGTTGAAAAAGATTTGTCATGGTTAAATCACGGCAGTTATTTGGTAAACATTTTGATGTCATTGCAGTAAGATGGTAAGGGCTTTGATGTTATGGCAGTAAGATGGTAAAAGCTTTGATGTCATTGCAGTAAAGGTGGTAAAAGCTGTGATGCCATTGCAATAAGATGGTAAATTCTTTGATGTCATTGAGTTAAGGTGGTAAAAGGTTTGATGTCATTGCTGTAAGATGGTAAAAACTTATTATTAATATTATTATTCTTATTCTTATTATTATTCTTATTCTTATTCTTATTCTTATTATTATTATTATTATTATCATTGTTATTATTATTATTATTATTATTATTATTATTATTATTATCATTTTTATTATTATTGTATTATCATTATTACTATCAACACTGCGGTTTCATTTGAAAGGAAGTATAATAGAATTTTATCAAAGAACAATTTTTTACATTTTCGTACATTTTCAAAAATCCCAATAATCAAAATGATGTCAGTTAAGACTTTGACAAACTCGCTAAAGTTGTGATCAAAAATGATCCCAATAATGTCAAAATGATGTCACCCATTTTCAAATGAAAGGTTTTCAAAATGAAAAATGAAAGGTGTAATGTATAATCAAAATGATGTCACCCATTTTCAAATGAAAGGTTGTAATGTATAATCAAAATGATGTCACCCGTGATGTCACCCGTTTTCAAATGAAAGGTTGTAATGTATAATCAAAATGATGTCACCCGTTTTCAAATGAAAGGTTGTAATGTATAATTTGGGCATTAGTATTTCTTTAGAAGAAGTTATCACCTAAGACGGTTAGCTGTGGCGGGTGAAGTAGTTAAGAAGATGCAGCGACTGGGAGAGAGAGAGAGAGAGAGAGAAAATGATGTCACCAGAGAGAGAGACAGAGAGAGAGAGAGAGAGAGACAGAGACAGAGACAGAGACAGAGACAGAGAGAGACAGAGAGACAGAGAGGGAGGGAGGGAGGGAGGGAGGGAGGGACGGACAGACAGACAGACAGACAGACAGTTTTCCTGTCAATTGAAACGTCGAATAATCAAAATGATGTCACCCAGTTTTTCAAATGAAAGGTTGTAATGTATAATCAAAATGATGTCACCCCATTTAGCTACTGAGCAAATCTAGAATACAGTTACAGTCGAATAATCAAAATGATGCCACCCATTTTCAAATGAAAGGTCGAATAATTCCAGAGACAGAGACAGAGGTGAGAGAACCGGCATCGTGAAAACAGGACAGAGAGACAGAGAGAAAGCTGCCACAGCAGAGAGTCGTTTTCATTTGAAAGAGAGCGTAGCAATAACAGTTTCACCTCACGGCTGGCAATTATCGTTGCATGTGAAACAGCTTTCTGGATGGCAGATTCTCTTGATGGTCAACATTTCCTGGAAATTAGACAGATGTATTTCTTCAGAAGAAGGGTTTATCACCTAATCAAAAGACAAATGGTTAGGGAGTGGCGGGTGAAGTAAGTTAAGAGAGATGCAGCGAGGGAGAGAGAGAGGGGGGAGAGAGAGACAAAGAGACAGAGAGAGAAAGGGAGATAATATATATACAGGGAGAGAGAGAGAGAGAGAGAGAGAGAGAGAGAGAGAGAGAGAGAGAGAGAGAGAGAGAGAGAGAGAGAGAGAGAGAGAGAGAGAGAGAGAGATAGAGATAGAGATAGAGAGAGAGAGAGAGGAGAGAGAGAGAGAGAGAGAGAGAGAGAGAGAGAGAGAGAGAGAGAGAGAGAGAGAGAGAGACAGAGACAGAGAGAGAGAGAGAGAGACAGAGAGACAGAGAGGGAGGGAGGGAGGGAGGGACGGACAGACAGACAGACAGACAGACAGACAGACAGACAGTAGCAATGAGACAAAACAGAATTCCAGAAACCAAAGCCAAATGGAAGTGTCAGTGAATAATACATTAATGATGCTCAATCAAGACTCCAACCATATAAATGAAGGTTTAAAATTTAGAAAACGAAAGTTGCTGATCGGGACAGTAGGCAAAATGCTTGGCCTCGTGATTCACATCAGATCTTCTGCTGAAACTGATGCTTTTTGATGTCGACAAAGTGAAGAGATAAGACAGGAGAGAGAAGCTCAATGTGGCGTCCGTCCTAGTTCTTTTACCAAAAAATGATGATAAAAGATTGTAGCAGAACATTCAATGTTATTATAGATAATGTCTTGTGGACCATCCTCGTTTGCTTATCATGACAAATTTCAAATACAATTGTCTGCCACGCTCTCCGTGCCCACACCCTCCTGCACCTCCTTTCATGTGCAATGAGGCGTGGACGCCAGACAGAGACAGAGAGACAGAGAGGGAGACAGAGAGAGAGAGAGAGAGAGAGAGAGAGAGAGAGAGAGAGAGAGAGAGAGAGAGAGAGAGAGAGAGAGAGAGAGAGAGAGAGAGAGAGAGAGAGAGAGAGAGACGGACAGACAGAGACAGAGAGTGGCTACGGTACCTTCCTGTGACACGACAGAGACAGGTGTGGAAGCAATTACTAGACTGCTTAAACTTAAAGCTGGATTTGAAAGTGAGGGCAGTAAAATCTTACTTCGGCTTCAGTGCCAGTGTGACATAAATAAATGTCAAGTTTAATGTGACGGTCTGAGCTTAGATCTAGTCATTTTCATAAATGTCGAAATGAATGAATAAAATGTTTACAATGACGCAAGTTTAACTGATATAAAAGCCAGACAAAGCAATAAAAAGGACTTGACACACGTTTCTCGCAAAGATATTATTTCATCACTGTCTATCTGTATTTCAACATTGCACAGCTATATGTTAGCTGACATTGACAATGGTAACGACAACAAGAATAGAGAGAATTGAGAGTAAGATACGTTGTGATTGAACATTGCTAATTACACACATACAATACAAACTATGGATTGAACATTGCTAATTACACATACAATACAAGTTAATTGAACATTGCTAATTACACACATACAATACAAGTTATGGATTGAACATTGCTAATTACACACATACAATACAAGTTATTGATTGAACATTGCTAATTACACACATACAATACAAGTTATGGATTGAACATTGCTAATTACACACATACAATACAAGTTATTGATTGAACATTGCTAATTACACACATACAATACAGAGTTATTGATTGAATATTGCTAATTACACACATACAATACAAGTTATTGATTGAACATTGCTAATTACACACATACAATACAAGTTATTGATTGAACATTGCTAATTACACACATACAATACAAGTTATTGATTGAATATTGCTAATTACACACATACAATACAAGTTATTGATTGAACATTGCTAATTACACACATACAATACAAGTTATTGATTGAATATTGCTAATTACACACATACAATACAAGTTATTGATTGAACATTGCTAATTACACACATACACATACAAGTTATTGATTGAATACACCACCATAAGAATAATTTAAGAGGGGAACTATATTATGGTGAAATCTAATTAACTTGGTAGAACAAACTGTACGGACGTAAAAAGATTTAAAACTTTCTTCTTTGTATGAGATATACTTCAATACTCCGGACAGGCAGCAGGTGGTTGCACTTGGACGGGGATTAGGCGATCTCACCCTCCATGAGTCTCCTGCTGCCTTGCAGGTGAGTCTTGGCTGACAAAGGCTAAGGGAGTTAACCGTGGCAGAAAATAACACAACCTACTGCCTTGCAGGTCAATCTTGGTTCATCAAAGGCTAAGGGAGTTAACCTTAACAGAAAATAACAACTTACTGCCTAGCAGGCCGGTCTTGGTTGACCAAAGGCCAAGGGAGTTAACCCTGACAAAATAAAAATAAGGCCTGGTAAGGGGTCTCAATGTGGCATCTCCACAGCCTACCTAGGGTACAGTGGGCTAATCACTGCTTACGCAAAACCAACTGATTCAAACAAATAAATATGGTATACCCAGACCGAACTTCAGAAAAGAGGAAACCGATTTTTGGAACATGGAATGTCAGAGCAATCATGAAAAAGACTAAGAATAAGCTGAAGAATTAGAAACATTCAACAGGAAACACTTTTCAGTTGTAGTTGTAGTGAAGAGGTCTGTGGTAGGAAACAAATTAAAGAAGATAGGAAAAGAACAACATGGTGGAATGAGAATGTCAAGACTAAGTTCAAAGAAAAGAAGAAAGCCTGGAACAAATACTTTCAAACGAAAAGGCCACAGGATAGCATAGATTACGTGAGTAAATTACTAAAAGAACTATCGCCAAAAAAGAAGTGGGGAAAGCAAAACAGGAACAGTGGGGGGGAAGAGTTTGGACAAAGACTTAAAAAACTACCAAGGAGATGAAAAGATTAAAACACCATGGGAGAGAGGCAGACAAACTATTGCAAGAAATATGCCGGCAAGTATGGAAGTCAAAGGTGCCAGGTGACTGCAAGAAGGGAACGCTAGTACTAACACAGGAGAAAGGATCAACTATGAATAGTATGAAATGCCCAAACTATTACAGAGGGATATCACAGCTGAGTGTACCAGGAAAAGTGTATGTCAGGATACTGAAACCAGACTAAAGAAAGAAGAGGATCTGATTGAAGAACACCAGAGTGGATTTAGACCAGGGAGAAATGTTCAGGACCACATACTGTATTTACGAGACAAATAATTGAAAAATTCCTTGAAAGAAATATTGACTTACACCTCTGTATTAACTGTTACTGACTTGAAAGAGGCATTTGATACCATGAGGAGAGATGAACTATGACATTCTTTAAAAGAACATAATACAGAACAAATTTTGATAGAAGCTAATATTAAAAAGTTTTTTACAATAAACCAACATGTGTGGAGAGAGTAGCTGGAAATGTTTCTGAATTTTGAACCCTCTCTTGTTTATCACATTTATGGAGTCAGTGGCAAAGGCATAATCAAAACTGAAGAAAATGAATGCAGGTATGTGGAAACTTAAACCAGTAAATCTATAAATGTCTTCATTTGCTGATGATTTAGCTCTATTTGGGAAACCAGAAAATGACCTTCAATATAATATCAGCATGCTGAATAATGAACTAAATAATTTAATGCAAGAAAAAGGGACACCTGGAAACCTTTCTTTCTTTCTTTCTTTATCACTTCCCATTCTACATTCCGGTGTATGGGTTTTAGATGCCCGAAATGATCTTTCTCAAGGCTGCCCTGTCCTGACAGTTTCTATTTCCTCCCGTGAAAGTTAAATTTCTTTGCGTTAATGTCTCTTTTATATCTTCTTCCCATTTTCTCCGAGGTTTGCCTTTTGGTCTTTTACCTTGAGTTTTAGCACTGTATACTGATTTAGCTATTCTATTGTCATTCATTCTGTTAACATGCCAAAACCATCTCAGTTGATTCATTTCTATCTTAGTTTTTATGCTATCTGCTTTGGTTTGATCTCTTACTGTTGTGTTTCTGATTTTGTCTCTTTTAGTTTTCCCTACTACTCTTCTTAGATATTTCATTTCGGCTGCCTGCACTCTACTGTATTCCCTGCTGTCTAAGGTCCAGGTTTCACTGCCATAGAGGAGAGTAGGAGTAGGACAATAAACTGTGTTGTATACTGCCATTTTGGTTTTTGTTGACAATTCTTGTTTACCTACTGATGTCTTTCCTAGATGGTTATATATTGCACTTGCCTTTTCGATTCTCTGGCTGATTTCTTCTCTTAGAAAATAACACAAAACAAACGCTTCAGATGGGTTTCCTTGTTGTAGCAGCCCCCGTATTCTTTTCAACACTCTTTGACATTGTTACTAATGTAAAGAGGATTATAAATCTAGGTTAAGATTTGCATTGTTATTAAAACAGATGTCAAAATGACCAGTTTTTTGTTATTTTCCTCTATATCCTATGCTTGTATGCGTGTTTACATAAACACTGATGCGTTAATGCCTCTAATATCACACAGCGATGGGCCGCAGCGATGAACGATGTCAGCAGAAATGAGATCACTTCGGTGTTGCCACATTCGGCGATTAACCGCAAATATACGGGTTTTCACTGCCATCTTCTCAGTCAGTGTTAGGGTATTTACGCAAAATTTTGATTGTTTTTACTACCCCTTGCCTACAAAATATTTTGTAAAAAAATTATACGTCATATGGATATTTTTCTGCCGTGAACTTGTAGATAAATGATCGTTCTACCCGAATATATGCAATGAACAGAAAATAAACCCTTTGGTCTGTAACTCACAGTCCAGGAAGATTCCATCCACTGACCTAGTTCTACTTCTAGTTCTATTTATATCGGCCCCTTTGCTATTCGCCATTAATGGCGGATGAGTATCGCCACTATTTGTCATTAATGGTGAAAGTTAAAGGAGCTTGTCACTCATTCGGTACGCCATTAACCCAAGAAAAGCGCCGGCCTTAAATAAAAGGCGTGTTGCCGTCCGCCCGGGAAGCATGCAGGCCCTATATTTAGGGCCGCCGTCATTGGCATCGGGAAATGCGCAGGCCCTATATTTAGGCCGCCGTCATTGGCACGGAAGCGCGCAGGCCCTATATTTAGGGCCAGCCGTCATTGGCACGGAAGTGCGCAGGCCCTATATTTAGGCGAGACACCTAGACTTTTTAATGGAAATTTCCACTTTCCTTACATGGTTTATGATGTAGTCGACCCTTGAGTTCATAGTTAAATAACAGCCAATGAGATTACAATTTATTTTTAAGTTTGGCTTTCCCAATCGCCTCGTTATCATTCGTCAAAAAGACGCTTTGCCATTCAGTACACTTCGTGAGAGGTCTAAGTTGATTACACGGCTATCGCGGCTTATGTTTAGTCTTTAGTTTAAGTTTCTCTTGTTACAATAACATCTCAATAAGAATTCCTTATTCTTTCAACTTATAAAAAATGCATGTTTTATAGGTCTTGTATCATCTGCAAATGTGAACTCATTGTTAAAACTAAGTGTATAAATCCTAGTTTCGCCCGTTGCACACACTCGTTTTTACATGCAAATGGCTGGGGAAACCCTCACTCTATGAAGGTCACTTTCGGTAACACCGCAAGCTCTACTTGGGTTAATGACGAATGGACCCTGGCAGGTTTCGTCATTAATCATAAACGATGATCTTCAGCATGATCCTAGTCAGATTAGGAATAGATCTAGACTTTGCATTTTTGTAATGACTAATTTATAAATGTAAACATCCAATGATAATACATTGTTGTTATTATTTGACATTTTCATTATTTTCCCCTCGAATTGACAAATTACAGATAAATCTGGTGGATGGGAATGATTCATCACAAGATTTAAATCTAGATGTGGCGTGTGTGCTTTGATCTACATCTCTCTCTTTTCACTCAGTCTTGTGTGTGTATGTGTGTCTCTCTCCTTCTATCTGTCTTGGTCTTATTCTCTCTCTTTCTCTCTGTTCAAAAGTTTGCAAAAAGTAATTTTAAATTTATAAGTCCCAACACCCAGCTAGTGTTGGTTTTATTCCTAACCGTTTCATATTTGGAATAAAAAAAGTAGTATTCCCAATGCAGAAATTTGGGAATATCAACACACTTGGGAATATCAAAACAGTTGGGAATATCAACACAGTTGGGAATAACAAAATATTTAACTAATCCTTTAGCCATATCAGTACTCCTTAAGATGTCCCATTTGACCCAGAAATAGTTGACCAGATAAGAATGCCTCACTAAATGTTTTAAAATGGAAATAAAGTGAAAATAAGGGAAGGGGGGGGGGGGGTTCAGCCTGGTCTCCCTCTGATTATGAAAAACAAGTGAAAAAAGGGGTGGGGGGTTAGATGGAATAGATAAAATTGGTAAATCTGGTAGTGATAGTTAACACTATTTGACGTAAGAAATAGGAGTTAAACACCACCTAGCTACGTTTTTTAGTTACATTCATGTGACACTGTTATGTCTCAGATCTGAAAAGTTTTCAGTTTTGTATTGAGTGTTGTGTTTGATTGTATTATATATATGTCCGTCTACACTGTCTGCGTCTCTCTCACCCCCCCCACCCTTACACACCCTCTCTTATTGTTTATGTTTTGATCGTTTTGAGCCATAACTGTTGACCCTCCCCTTCCCCCACCTCAGTCCTGCTTGTGAAACCGTTGCATGACAACGAAAGTGGCGATAAAGTTCAAACTGATTAGCTTAAAAAGACATAACATTGGTCGTTAGTAACGGTTTCACCAGGACTGGCGAGGTGGGGGGACGGGGGTCGACAGTGATGGCTCAAAATGATTAAAAACAAACAATAACAGAGGTGAGTGTAAGGGAGGTGGGGTGGGGGGGGAGACGAGACAGTGTAGGCGTTCATATACAATCAAATGCACACACTCAATACAAAAAACTGAAAACTTTTCAGATCTGAGACATAACAGGGTCATGTATTCTTGAGGTCAAACAGGACATCAAGGATTAAAAACTTTTAGTCATGACATTATCATGTAATGATTATATCGTCGATGTCGCAAGCAACCAGGTTATGTCCAGAAATTGGAAAATTCCTGAAAAACCCCAACACTTTTCTATGGATGTCAACACACCATCTGACGTCAATGTTATATAAATCAACCAACGAGAAATACGCTGCAAGCCACACGCTTAAATCTCTGCTGACTGCTAGGTTTACCGTGCTAGTTTTGTTTTAAGAACTTTTATTATTCTCCTGAAAAGCGAGGTCACCTTGACTTTTAATTAAGCATTTTCCTTGCTACGCCTCTGACAATTATATTTGTGGTTGACTTATTTCTCCTCTGATCATCCCATCCGTCCATAGTACAGAACATCAAGCCTTAATTCATCTTGGTGAATGAGGCAGCCATCGCTGGGGAAGGGGGGGGGGGCGAGGAGGCGGTAACTTCGATTTCCATCCAAATCAAGCCTAGATTCAACAAGTACAAACTAGATCTAGAATCTAAATCTAGGGCCACTCTACCACAGAGAGTTGGTGCACATTTGACTAGATCTATTCTGAATGAGTTTATTTCTTAAAGATCTATAACTTAATCTAGATCTAGATCTAGACATAACAAAACCTCATCTGATAGACATAGAACTAGATCTAGCAAAGACGTTCTTTGGATCTAGTCTAAAAACGAGAGCCTTGTCTGCTTTAATTGATTCAGTCAGATTTTTGTTGTCGTTGCTGTGGAAGGGACATAACTCTCCGAAATAATTATAACTGCTGA
Organism: Doris montereyensis; assembly: GCA_037039925.1. Classification (NCBI taxonomy): domain Eukaryota; kingdom Metazoa; phylum Mollusca; class Gastropoda; order Nudibranchia; family Dorididae; genus Doris; species Doris montereyensis. The sequence continues at coordinate 236,249 of JAXRKP010000376.1, read as the reverse complement.
CATTTAATTTACATTTTGGGCCTTATTCGGACCCGGGTCCCAATAGCGTGGCTTTTATTCGGACCCGTGTCCCAATAGTGTGGGTTTTATTCGGACCCGGGTTTTTATTGGGACACACAGATCTAGATCTAGAATCTATGTCTAAAAACATATTTTTAGAGAGTTGAAGTTGAAGACACGTAATTTCAGTTTCAATCGTAGCGAAGCAAGGCCATCTTGACGGCCTGCCTTGAGCGAAGTCCTTCTATTTCTAGCGGTCATATTTCGTTCCGGGAAAGAAAGTAAACGGAAGTAGACCCTTCATATCTTCCGACAAACTCATTTTCGGGAGCACGGGTCGCGATTTTTATTACCCATTTTATGTATTTTTTAATAGGTAAATATCCCAGTAGGTGCTACACTACGTTATTATGGATAATACGAAGGAGCCACAGTGGAGTGAAGTCAAAGGCGAAATATGACAATAAGTGACAACTCCACTAATAAAGACAAAACAAACGCGTGACGTTTCGGGTATAACCCTTCGTCAGACAACAAACAAGAAATATCTAGAATCTAGATCTAAGTACTACCTCAGGCATCACACAATGTGATGTCAGAAGATAAAACAGAAAGGAGAAAGAGAAAGAAAAAGACAGTGATGATAAGAAACGTAGCAGAGGGGGTGTGAAGAATGAGCGAGGGTGGAAGGTTCAGATCTAGAATGAAATAAAAAATATGAAAATAAGTAAGTAATAAAAGTTGAGAAGGAGATAGATAGAGAGAGAGAGAGAGAGAGAGAGAGAGAGAGAGAGAGAGAGAGAGAGAGAGAGAGAGAGAGAGAGAGAGAGACAGAGAGAGAGAGAGAGAGAGAGAGAGAGAGAGAGACAGACAGACAGACAGACAGAGAGAGAGAGAGAGAGAGAGAGAGAGAGAGAGAGAGAGAGAGAGAGAGAGAGAGAGAGAGAGAGAGAGAGAGAGAGAGAGAGAGAGAGAAAAAAGGCAGGAAGAAAGAAAGGGAGAGAGAGACGTGTGAGTATGGGAAACAAGAACGAAAAATAGGATAAATATAAGACTAGATCTATATCTCACTGGGTCTAGAAAGAAGAAATGATAGAGAATGAATGAAAGGAAGTATCAATCAAGGCAAAGTTTACACTGAAGGGAAAATACTTGAGACTTTGATAACTTGGACAGCATCAGTTAGTCCTAACTGGCATTTTTTGAAATTTCAGATAAGTTGTTTACTCTCTTCCCTTATTGCATCGATAAATTTGTAATTTATATACATTTCGCACCATCAGTGTAAATTTTTGCCTTTATTGATACTTCCTTTCATTCATTCTCTATCCTTTCTTCTTTCTAGACCCAGTGAGATATAGATCTAGTCTTACATTTATCCTATTTTTTCGTTCTTGTTTCCCATACTCACACATGTCTCTCTCTCTCCCTCTCTCTTCTCTTCTCTCTTCTCCCCTTTCTTTTTTCTTTGTTCTTTCTCTCTCTCTCTCTCTCTCTCTCTCTCTCTCTCTCTCTCTCTCTCTCTCTCTCTCTCTCTCTCTCTCTCTCTCTCTCTCTCTCTCTCTCTCTCTCTCTCTCTCTCTCTCTCTCTCTCTCTCTCTTTATTCATCTCATACTCTCTATCTCCTTCTCACCTTTAATTACTTACTTATTTTCATATTTTTATTTCATTCTAGATCTGAACCTTCCACTCTCGCTCATTCTTCACCCCCCTCTCTGCTACGTTTCTTATCATCACTGTCTTTTTCTTTCTTTCTATCTCCTTTATGTTTTTCTTCTGACATCGCATTGCGCGATGCCGGGGGTATTACTTATATCTAGATTCTAGATATTTCTCGTTTGTTGTCTGACGAAGGGTTATACCCGAAACGTCACGTGTTTGTTCTGTCTTTATTAGTGGAGTTGTCACTTATTGTCATATTTCGTCTACGTTATTTGGAGTAGGCTACCGGGAAAGTTATTATTTTAAAAAAGGTTCTTAGCATGCGCGGTTTAGTTTAGGTTATGACGTCATTTTACATAAATAGTCCGTGTCCCAATAGGCCCAAGCGTGTCCGAATAGTGTGGCTGTTATTGTTACACTTTTTCGAAACAGCCATCACCAACACACGGCCACATCACTAGTCCCAAGGCACAGTTCGTACTAGGTAGGCTACACAGGCAGCCACATGACATAACAATATTTACAGTTAGAATCTACCATTATTAGTAATATTATATGTGCTCAATAATTTCGCAAGAATAACCGTAACAAGAAATAAAAGCAGATGGCACAGCGAAGATGTGGCTTATACTTGTGCTAGAAATCAAACCTGACACTGAACCAGACTCAGATCACACAATAACAGTTAACACATAAAGATGCAATGAATGAGGAATGGTTGGCAAGGCGGGTTTTATAATGTCAATTGTGTCGTTATGACATACATCCGGTATTGTATCCACGTCAGCATAAATTAATTGGTCAGGTTTATATTTTATATTTTAATTATCGACACCGATACATACGCATAAAACTAAAACAGTAAAAGGGACGCCCCAACCCCCCCCCACCCCAAACCCAAACCACCAACACAACTGACACCAGGTGTCACTTTGAAACCCGAGGCAGAAAAAAAGCGAAAAAAAAAAGCTTACGTGCAGTCAACCACATAGTCCACTCAAGACGAAGGCCTACACCAATGTTCCTCTCACAGCACAACATGATACATGAGACGTATGATCCCAATGTTCCTCTCACAGCACAACATGATACATGAGACGTATGATCCCAATGTTCCTCTCACAGCACAACATGATACATGTGACATATGATCCCAATGTTCCTCTCACAGCACAACATGATACATGAGACGTATGATCCCAATGTTCCTCTCATAGCACAACATGAGGCATATGATCCCAATCTTCCACTCACAGCACAACATGAGGCATATGATCCCAATGTTCCACTCACAGCACAACATGAGGCGTATGATCCCAATGTTCCTCTCACAGCACAACATGATATGATCCCAATGTTCCTCTCATAGACAACATGAGGCATATGATCCCAATCTTCCTCTCACAGCACAACATGAGGCGTATGATCCCAATGTTCCTCTCACAGCACAACATGAGGCGTATGATCCCAATGTTCCTCTCACAGCACAACATGAGGCGTATGATCCCAATGTTCTCTCACAGCACAACATGAGGCGTATGATCCCAATGTTCTCTCACAGCACAACATGAGGCGTATGATCCCAATGTTCTCTCACAGCACAACATGAGGCGTATGATCCCAATGTTCCTCTCCCAGCACAGCATGATACATGAGACGTATGATCCCAATGTTCCTCTCACAGCACAACATGATACATGAGACGTATGATCCCAATGTTCCTCTCACAGCACAACATGATACATGAGACGTATGATCCCAATGTTCCTCTCACAGCACAACATGAGGCGTATGATCCCAATGTTCCTCTCACAGCACAACATTATACATGTGACGTATGATCCCAATGTTCCTCTCACAGCACAACATGAGGCATATGATCCCAATGTTCCTCTCACAGCACAACATGATACATGAGACGTATAATCCCAATGTTCCTCTCACAGCACAACATTATACATGTGACGTATGATCCCAATGTTCCTCTCACAGCACAGCATGATACATGAGACGTATGATCCCAATGTTCCTCTCACAGCACAACATCATACATGAGACGTATGATCCCAATGTTCCTCTCACAGCAAAACATGATACATGAGACGTATGATCCCAATGTTCCTCTCACAGCACAGCATGATACATGAGACGTATGATCCCAATGTTCCTCTCACAGCACAGCATGATACATGAGACGTATGATCCCAATGTTCCTCTCACAGCACAGCATGATACATGAGACGTATGATCCCAATGTTCCTCTCACAGCACAACAGGATACATGAGACGTATGATCCCAATGTTCCTCTCACAGCACAACAGGATACATGAGGCGTATGATCCCAATGTTCCTCTCACAGCACAACATGAGACGTATGATCCCAATGTTCCTCTCACAGCACAACATGAGGCGTATGATCCCAATGTTCCCTCACAGCACAACATGAGACGTATGATCCCAATGTTCCCCTCACAGCACAACATGAGGCGTATGATCCCAATGTTCCTCTCACAGCACAACATGAGACGTATGATCCCAATGTTCCTCTCACAGCACAACATGAGACGTATGATCCCAATGTTCCTCTCACAGCACAACATGAGACGTATGATCCCAATGTTCCTCTCACAGCACAACATGAGACGTATGATCCCAATGTTCCTCTCACAGCACAACATGAGACGTATGATCCCAATGCTCCTCTCACAGCACAACATGAGGCGTATGATCCCAATGTTCCTCTCACAGCACAACATGATCCCAATGTTCTCCTGACGCACAACATGAGACGTATGATCCCAATGTTCCTCTCACAGCACAACATGAGGCGTATGATCCCAATGTTCCTCTCACAGCACAACATGAGACATGATCCCAATGTTCATGATACATGACGTATGATCCCAATGTTCCTCTCACAGCACAACATGATACATGAGACATATAATCCCAATGTTCCTCTCACAGCACAACATGATACATGAGACATATGATCCCAATGTTCCTCTCACAGCACAGCATGATACATGAGACGTATGATCCCAATGTTCCTCTCACAGCACAGCATGATACATGAGGCGTATGATCCCAATGTTCCTCTCAGACAACATGATACATGACGTATGATCCCAATGTTCTTCTCACAGCACAACATGATACATGAGACGTATGATCCCAATGTTCTTCTCACAGCACAACATGATACATGAGACGTATGATCCCAATGTTCCTCTCACAGCACAACATGATACATGAGACGTATGATCCCAATGTTCTTCTCACAGCACAACATGATACATGAGACGTATGATCCCAATGTTCCTCTCACAGCACAACATGATACATGAGACGTATGATCCCAATGTTCCTCTCACAGCACAACATTATACATGTGACGTATAATCCCAATGTTCCTCTCACAGCACAACATGAGACGTATGATCCCAATGTTCCTCTCACAGCACAACATGAGACGTATGATCCCAATGTTCCTCTCACAGCACAACAGGAGAGCGTATGATCCCAATGTTCCTCTCACAGCACAACATGAGGCGTATGATCCCAATGTTCCTCTCACAGCACAACATGATACATGAGACGTATGATCCCAATGTTCCTCTCACAGCACAACATTATACATGTGACGTATGATCCCAATGTTCCTCTCACAGCACAACATGATACATGAGACGTATGATCCCAATGTTCCTCTCACAGCACAGCATGATACATGATACGTATGATCCCAATGTTCCTCTCACAGCACAGCATGATACATGAGACGTATGATCCCAATGTTCCTCTCACAGCACAACAGGATACATGAGACGTATGATCCCAATGTTCCTCTCACAGCACAACAGGATACATGAGACATATGATCCCAATGTTCCTCTCACAGCACAACATGAGACGTATGATCCCAATGTTCCTCTCACAGCACAACATGAGGCGTATGATCCCAATGTTCCTCTCACAGCACAGCATGATACATGACGTATGATCCCAATGTTCCTCTCACAGCACAGCATGATACATGAGACGTATGATCCCAATGTTCCTCTCACAGCACAGCATGATACATGAGACGTATGATCCCAATGTTCCTCTCACAGCACAGCATGATACATGAGACGTATGATCCCAATGTTCTTCTCACAGCACAAATGATACATGAGACGTATGATCCCAATGTTCCTCTCACAGCACAACATGAGACGTATGATCCCAATGTTCCTCTCACAGCACAACATACATGAGACGTATGATCCCAATGTTCCTCTCACAGCACAACATGAGACGTATGATCCCAATGTTCCTCTCACAGTACAACATGAGACGTATGATCCCAATGTTCCTCTCACAGCACAACAGGAGAGACGTATGATCCCAATGTTCCTCTCACAGCACAACATGATACATGAGACGTATGATCCCAATGTTCCTCTCACAGCACAACAGGATACATGAGACGTATGATCCCAATGTTCCTCTCACAGCACAGCATGATACATGAGACGTATGATCCCAATGTTCCTCTCACAGCACAACAGGATACATGAGACGTATGATCCCAATGTTCCTCTCACAGCACAACATGATACATGTGACGTATGATCCCAATGTTCCTCTCACAGCACAACAGGATACATGAGACGTATGATCCCAATGTTCCTCTCACAGCACAACAGGATACATGAGGCGTATGATCCCAATGTTCCTCTCACAGCACAACATGAGGACGTATGATCCCAATGTTCCTCTCACAGCACAACATGATACATGAGACGTATGATCCCAATGTTCCTCTCACAGCACAACAGGATACATGAGGCGTATGATCCCAATGTTCCTCTCACAGCACAGCATGATACATGAGACGTATGATCCCAATGTTCCTCTCACAGCACAACAGGATACATGAGACATATGATCCCAATGTTCCTCTCACAGCACAACATGATACATGAGACGTATGATCCCAATGTTCCTCTCACAGCACAACAGGATGAGACGTATGATCCCAATGGTCCTCTCACAGCACAACATACATGAGACGTATGATCCCAATGTTCCTCTCACAGCACAACATGATACATGAGACGTATGATCCCAATGTTCCTCTCACAGCACAGTACAACATGAGACGTATGATCCCAATGTTCCTCTCACAGCACAACAGGATACATGAGACGTATGATCCCAATGTTCCTCTCACAGCACAACAGGATGAGACGTATGATCCCAATGTTCCTCTCACAGCACAACATGAGACGTATGATCCCAATGTTCCTCTCACAGCACAACATGAGACGTATGATCCCAATGTTCCTCTCACAGCACAACATGAGACGTATGATCCCAATGTTCCTCTCACAGCACAACATGATACATGAGACGTATTATCCCAATGTTCCTCTCACAGCACAACATGATACATGAGACGTATTATCCCAATGTTCCTCTCACAGCACAACATGATACATGAGACGTATTATCCCAATGTTCCTCTCACAGCACAACATGATACATGAGACGTATTATCCCAATGTTCCTCTCACAGCACAACATGATACATGAGACGTATTATCCCAATGTTCCTCTCACAGCACAACAGGATACATGAGACGTATGATCCCAATGTTCCTCTCACAGCACAACAGGATACATGAGACGTATGATCCCAATGTTCCTCTCACAGCACAACAGGATACATGAGACGTATGATCCCAATGTTCCTCTCACAGCACAACAGGATACATGAGACGTATGATCCCAATGTTCCTCTCACAGCACAACAGGATACATGAGACGTATGATCCCAATGTTCCCCTCACAGCACAACAGGATACATGACACGTATGATCCCAATGTTCCTCTCACAGCACAACAGGATACATGAGACGTATGATCCCAATGTTCTTCTCACAGCACAACAGGATACATGAGACGTATGATCCCAATGTTCCCCTCACAGCACAACAGGATACATGAGACGTATGATCCCAATGTTCTTCTCACAGCACAACAGGATACATGAGACGTATGATCCCAATGTTCTTCTCACAGCACAACAGGATACATGAGACGTATGATCCCAATGTTCTTCTCACAGCACAACAGGATACATGAGACGTATGATCCCAATGTTCTTCTCACAGCACAACAGGATACATGAGACGTATGATCCCAATGTTCTTCTCACAGCACAACAGGATACATGAGACGTATGATCCCAATGTTCTTCTCACAGCACAACAGGATACATGAGACGTATGATCCCAATGTTCTTCTCACAGCACAACAGGATACATGAGACGTATGATCCCAATGTTCTTCTCACAGCACAACAGGATACATGAGACGTATGATCCTGGCGAAGACATTCAGAGGTGAACAACGTGTCCTTTTTGGGACTCATTTTGTTCAAATTTAAATTTAAAAAATAAGACCCAAATTTGGTATCAAAATTTAGCTTTAAGTTCATAGATTCCAAATATAAAATTCACAAGGGCAGTTGTTACAACAGTAATGTGCCGTTAACGACAGTTACCCTGTGATTTCGGTGAGATTAATATACAGATGTAACGTTTCCTTTCGTGATTGTCATCGACAATGACTCATATCAGTGTAATACTTTCAGAACTCAGTTGTAACTTCAAGTTGCTCATAAAAAAGCATAAAATAAATAAGTCATAATAATGCGTCATATTTTGTCAGCATAAAAGAGCAAGGGAAGATAACTTTGGGCGGAAATAAATGAAGAAAACGTCGCCTTATATGCTGCCCGAGCACCACGAGGATAAGTAAGTAAGTAAAGTAAATGAAGAAAACATTTGCATTAAATAAGTGAAGGTATTTCAAAACAAAACAATCCAATTGATCAAATGCTTAACAAAAGATATGTTATATAAAGCAAATAAAACATTAATAAAGGCGTGATAGAAAAATGGGTTGAAAATTATGTACAGTAAATGAGTGAAAAATTACCATGACTGTATGAATTTGTAAAAAACACTGAAAACAGCTAACTTTTAAAGATATAACTTTAAAAGAAACAACGAGCTAACTTTTAAAGATATTAC
>JAXRKP010000376.1:212500-222500 GCA_037039925.1 Doris montereyensis | reverse complement strand
GTGGTAGTAGTGGTAGTAGTTCCGCACCATATTCTACCAAGAAATGTGAATACCAAATTTTCAGTTGTTTCTAGAACTTGTCAGAACAGATGTATAACATAATTATTGTTTTGTTGTTAGATTTTTGTTGTTGCCATGCAACTTTGTGGAACGTTGGCATTGCCCAATAATTGTTCACAAGGCAAAGAACAACATAATGATGTAAACTAGAGCTAAGTCTAGAAGAGTTCTTATCGCTCGATTAAAAAAAAAACTTCCATTGGTTGACTTGATATCATCTTTGACAATGAACTTTATCCCGGCCATTTTATCCAGAGTTTAAACCTGCTTGGTGCTTCTAAAACCATCATTTCTTACTGAATGGAAACGGCGTCGGGTGTGTTAGTAACATTGCCCATAAAAGTGTCGAGTGTGTTAGTAACATTGCCCATAAAAGTGTCGTAACATTGCCCATAAACGTGTCGAGTTAGTAACATTGCCCATAAACGTGTCGAGTGTGTTAGTAACATTGCCCATAAACGTGTCGGGTGTGTTAGTAACATTGTCCATAAACGTGTGGGTGTGTTAGTAACATTGCCCATAAACGTGTCGAGTGTGTTAGTAACATTGCCCATAACAGTGGTGGGTGGAGGAAAAAGAAAGAAAATCCAATAATAACTTCAAACACAATAAATATAAATTTATTTGAGCAGAAAACAAACCCAACTAAACTACGAAATTTTAATGATTACACTTCTTAAACCTTTCATCAGTGTTGTGTTGTTGATGTGGTTGTTGTGGGTTTTTTGTTGTTGTGAGTTTTGTTTTGTTTTGTTCAGTACGTCGTATGGACGCCAGTAGAACGAAATAGATGCAAAAAACACGTCTCCTCAATGACCACCTAGGTGTCGCACGTCTTCTTGAAATGGTATAAACTTTAATGACTATACTAGTTTTCGAACATCTTTTTGAAATGGTATAACATTTAATGACCATCCTAGGTTTCAAACATTTTCTTAGGATGATATAACCTTTAATGACCATCCTAGGTTTGAAACATCTTTCTTGAAATATATAACATTTAATGACCATCCTAGGGTTTGAACATCTTCTTGAAATAATATAACCTTTAATGACCATCCTAGGGTTTGAACATCTTCTTGAAATAATATAACCTTTAATGACCATCCTAGGGTTTGAACATCTTCTTGAGATTATATAACCTTTAATGACCATCCTTTGAACATCTTCTTGGACCATCCTAGGGTTTGAACATCTTCTTGAGATGATACAAGCTTTAATGACCATCCTATGATTTGAACATCTTCTTGAGATATATAATACAAGCTTTAATGACCATCTTGATTTGAACATCTTCTTGAGATATATAATACAACCTGTAATGACCATCTTTGGTTGTGAACGTCTTCTTGAAATGATATAACCTTTAATGACCATCCTAGATTTCGAATTCCTTGAAATAATGTAACCTTTAATGACCATCCTAGATTTCGAATTCTTGAAATAATGTAACCTTTAATGACAATCATTGGTTTTGCACGTCTTCTTGAGATTATAACCTTTAATGAATCTTCTTGAAATGTTAATTTAATGACCATCTATCCTTTTAACCAATGTTCTTGACATGATATAACCTTTAATGACCATGATTGGTTTTTCCGTCTTTTTGAGATGATATAACCTTTAATGACCATCCTAGGTTTCGAATATATACTAGAGATGATATAACTTTTGATCATCCTTGATTATGAACGTCTTTTGAGATGATATAACCTTTAATGACCATATTTGGTTTTTCCCGTCTTTTTGAGATGATATAACCTTTAATGACCATCTTTGGTTTTTTCAAGTCTTTTTGAGATGATATAACCTTTAATGACCATCGATTGGTTTTTCCGTCTTTTGAGATGATATAACCTTTAATGACAATCCTATGTTTTTTAACGTCTTTTTGAGATGAGATGATATAACCTTTAATGACAATCCTATGTTTTGAACGTCTTTTTGAGATGATATAACCTTTAATGACCATCTATTGGTTTTGAACGTCTTTTTGAGATGATATAACCTTTAATGACCATCCTTGGTTTTGAAGTCTTTTTGAGATGATATAACCTTTAATGACCATCCTTGGTTTTGAACGTCTTTTTGAGATGATATAACCTTTAATGAATGACCATCCTTTTGAGATGATATAACATTTAATGAATCATTGGTTTGAATGTCTTCTTGAGATGATATAACCTTTAATGACCATCCATTGAACGTCTTTTTGAGATGATATAACTTTTAATGACCATCCTTCGTTTTGAACGTCTTCTTGAGATGATATAACCTTTAATGACAATCATTGGTTTTTCCCGTCTTTTTGAGATTTAATCTTTAATGACCATCCTTCGTTTGAACGTCTTTTTGAGATGATATAACCTTTAATGACCATCCTTCGTTTTGAACGTCTTTTTGAGATGATATAACCTTTAATGACAATCATTGGTTTGAATGTCTTTTTGAGATGATATAACCTTTAATGACCATCTTTTTGTATTGAACGACAATTTTCTTTCTTTGAGATGATATAACCTTTAATGACAATCCTTGGTATTGAACGTCTTTTTGAGATGATATAACTTGACCATAATGTCAATCATTGGTTTGAACGTCTTTTTTTGAGATGATATAACCTTTAATGACAATCATTGGTTTGAACGTCTTTTTGAGATGATATAACCTTTAATGACAATCATTGGTTTGAACGTCTTTTTGAGATGATATAACCTTTAATGACCATCATTGGTTTGAACATCTTTTTGAGATGATATAACTTTTAATGACCATCCTTCGTATGATATAACCTTTAATGACCATCTTTGGTTTTGAACGTCTTTTTGAGATGATATAACTTTTAATGACCATCCTTCGTATTGAACGTGTTTTTGAGATGATATAACCTTTAATGATCAATCATTGGTTTGAACGTCTTTTTGAGATGATATAACCTTTAATGACCATCATTGGTTTTGAACGTCTTTTTGAGATGATATAACCTTTAATGACCATCCTAGGTTTGAACATCTTTTGTGAGATGATATAACCTTTAATAACAATCATTGGTTTGAACATCTTTTTGAGATGATATAACCCATAATGGTTTTTCCATCTTCTTGAGTTTGAACGTCTTTTGAGATGATATAACCTTTAATGACAATCATTGGTTTTTCACGTCTTTTTGAGCTGATATAACCGCTAATAACTCATTTTTGAACGTCTTTTGATGATATAACCTTTAATGACAATCATTGGTTTGAACGTCTTTTTGAGATGATATAACCTTTAATGACAATCATTGGTTTGAACGTCTTTTGAGATGATATAACCTTTAATGACAATCCTTTGGTTTGAACGTCTTTTTGAGATGATATAACCTTTAATGACAATCATTGGTTTGAACGTCATTTTGAGATGATATAACTTTTAATGACCATCCTTGGTTTGAACGTCTTTTTGAGATGATATAACTTTTAATGACCATCTTTTTTGAACCATCGTTTTTGATTGAACGGTTTGAACGTCTTTTTGAGATGATATAACCTTTAATGACAATCATTGGTTTGAACGTCTTTTTGAGATGATATAACCTTTAATGACCATCTTTGGTTTGAACGTCATTTTGAGATGATATAACCTTTAATGACCATCCTTCGTATTGAACGTCTTTTGAGATGATATAACCTTTAATGACAATCATTGGTTTGAACGTCATTTTGAGATGATATAACCTTTAATGACCATCCTTGGTTTGAACGTCTTTTTGAGATGATATAACCTTTAATATCATTGGTTTGAACCTTTTTGAGATGACAATCATTGGTTTGAACGTCTTTTTGAGATGATATAACCTTTAATGACCATCCTTTTGAGATGATATAACCTTTAATGTTTTGGTTTGAACGTCTTTTGAGATGATATAACCTTTAATGACAATCCTAGGTTTTGAACGTCTTTTTGAGATGATATAACCTTTAATGACCATCCTTTTGGTTTTGAACATCTTTTTGAGATGATATAACCTTTAATGACCATCCTAGATTTTGAACGTCTTCTTGAGATGATCCACTACATACACTTACACACGCAGCACACAAGGACACTAAAAACAACTCACTCTACACACACCGCCGCTCGGCAAAACCAGTGTACAACAAGCTCACCGAATAAAGCAGTCGCTTTCTACTTTTCTCCTCAACCCTTGTGTTTGTGTTTCATCCTTGGCTTCATTGGTGACCCCGTAAGTTTACAACGACTTTTGTAAACATTATTTTTTTCTTTATGATTACTTTCTAATCTACGATAATTCAAGACAAATAGTTTTCTATCTCTACACATAATGGCAGTCGACATGGTTGCCATCAAGCTACCCACATTTTGGACAAGTAGCCCACAGGCATGGTTTGTGCAAGCCGAAGCTCAGTTTGCCTTACGAGGCATAACATGTCAGGACACACGTTACTACCATGTAGTGGCGTCACTTGACTCAGAGACCGCCAACCGTGCTCTTGCATTGTTAACATCACCCCCGAAAACGACAAGTACAACGCCATCAAACGTTTCCTACTGTCCGCGTTTAGTTTGTCAGAACAAGAGCGTGCCATGGCTCTGTTAAACATGAACAGCATAGGCGACCAGAAACCATCAGAGCTGATGGACGAAATGCTGTCCCTTCTGGGGGAGCACAAGCCGTGTTTTATCTTTAAACACCTTTTCCTGTCACGACTCCCAGACACCGTAAGAATACCTTTAGCGGCGTCAACCACACAGGACTACAGAACCCTCGCACAAGAAGCCGACCGGTTGTTGATCGCTACAACGTCCACCCACACTATCAACGCCACTACCCACGCGACCCACACGAACCGCCCATCACAGAAAGGTGATCAACACAAAAACAAACCACCGATTTGTTATTTTCACCTAAGATTCGGCAGTGCTGCTAAAAAATGCACCCCACCTTGCAACTTCCCCCAACAGTCACACAAACCGAGTGCCAACCAGGGAAACGATCGGGCGGGTCAACAGTAGCCCATACTGCTGGTGGCCCGCGAAAGACTTCTCTCTTTATAACTGACGATGTATCAGGAAAGAAATTCCTTGTAGATACTGGCGCCCAAGTATCGGTAATCCCAGCTACGTGGAGAGACAAACACTCAAAATCAACAGGCAAAACCCTAACAGCCGCAAACGGATCACCCATTCCAACATACGGCGTGCGCTATACACGAATACGCGTAAACAAACGCAACTACGAAGCCCGTCTCGTCATAGCTGACGTCCAACGCTCACTTTTAGGAGCAGATTTCCTGAGGCAACACAACTTTCTCGTTGACATCCGAGGACAACGGTTAATCGAGGGGACACATACACCTCTATTCCGTGCTCCATATTTCAAGTCAGCTACAACTACCTAGCTCCGATCGACAACAACAGCAATAATTTCCGAAAAGTATTGAACGGTTTCCCAGAAATACTTTCACCCACTTTCTCCTCAGCAGATGTCAAGCATGGAGTAAGTCTCCACATACCCACCACTGGCCGGCCCGTCCACGCGCGGGCACTACGCTTAGACCCAAAAAGCTCTTCTTAGCTAAAAAAGAAAATGGAGAAGATGGAAATCATAAGAAGATTCAATAGTCAATGGGCCTCGCCTCTGCACATGGTTAAAAAATCGAATGGCGATTGGAGACCTTGCGGAGACTTCCGGCGACTGAACGACATCACCGTCCCAGATCGTTACCCAATCCCCCACATCCAAGATTTCACAGCCAACCCAGCGGGCAAGAAAATCTTTTCCAAGATAGATTTGGTAAAAGCTTACCACCAAATTCCCGTACTTCCGGAAGATGTGCCCAAAACAGCTGTGATAACGCCTTTCGGCCTCTACGAGTTCATACGAATGCCATTTGGCCTAAAAAACGCCGCCCAGGCATTCCAACGCCTCATAGACTCGGCCTTACAAGATCTCCAATGCACATTTGTTTATCTGGATGATATCTTGATCGCCAGTTCATCCGAAAAGGAACATATTGCAGATCTGCGCACAGTCTGCAAAAGGCTAACAGAATTTGGACTCGTAATACGTCTGGAAAAATGCCTGTTCGGTGTCAGCGAAATCGACTTCCTCGGACACAGGATCTCGAGCGCGGGTACAATACCGCTGCAGTTAAAAGTGAAGGCTCTGAACGACTTTTCAAAACCTACAACTATCAAAGGATTGCAGGAATTTATCGGAATGGTCAACTTCTACCATCGTTTCATCCCCCGCCTTGCTGCTCTCCTGCAACTGCTCTACGCCGCACTCAAATCTGCTCAAGCCCGGCAACCGTTGTCCTGGTCAGAACAAATGACAAAATCCTTCGACCACACAAAGCAAGCATTGGCCAACGCTACTTTATTTGTACACCCCAACCCGACCGCTAAACTAGCGCTGACAAGCGACGCCTCTAATCGTGCGATTGGAGCGGTTTTAGAGCAATACGTACAAGGATCATGGAAACCCCTAGCCTTTTTCAGTAAACAACTACGCGAGACAGAACAAAAGTACAGTACTTTCGACCGCGAGTTGCTAGGACTGTATCTTGCCATTCGACATTTCCGTTTCATGTTGGAAGGTAGAATGTTCACCGCATATACCGACCACAAACCCTTAGTCCAGGCAATGAGTAAAGCAACAGAACCTTGGTCAGCTCGTCAGCAACGACATTTATCCTTCATTTCCGAATTCCACCAACATACAGCACATCGCTGGGAAATCTAACATTGTTGCCGATTGTCTCTCGAGACCATCAATCGAAACAGTCTCTCTTGGTGTTGATTATACAGCGATGGCAAAGGCCCAAACCGGCTGCGAGGAAATCCAGCTCTACCGTACCGCTACCACCGGTTTGCAGATGGCATCCTCCCTGTCTCCGATTCTGGTCCTAACCTGTTATGCGACATTTCAACAGGACGGGCTCGACCTATAGTGCCAACCGAATTTCAAAGACATATTTTTGATTCAGTCCACAACCTTGCGCATCCGGGAATTAAAACAACACGACGTCTGATCTCTGAGAAATTCGCGTGGCATGGATTAAATAAACAAGTCAACAAGTGGTCTAGAGAATGTATCCAATGTCAAGTCTCTAAGATACAAACTCACGTCCATGCGCCACTTAACACTTTCACTGTGCTGGAGAAACGCTTCAGCCATATCCATGTCGACATTGTCGGCCCCTTACCATCATCTGGCGGATTCTCCCATTTGTTCACCATCATTGACCGCACAACGCGTTGGCCTGAAGCAATTCCACTGAAAGAGACGACCTCCAAAGAGTGCGCAAGAGCCCTCATCAACCACTGGGTCTCCCGATTCGGAGTGCCAGTTGACATAACGTCAGATCAGGGCCTCAATTCACATCGGCTCTATGGAACGAGATGGCGACTATGCTTGGTACAAAACTCCACCGAACAACGGCATACTACCACATTTCGAACGGAATAGTCGAACGTTTCCATCGCACTCTAAAAAATGCCCTGAAATCAAGACTGACTGGTCCTGCTTGGGTCGAATGTCTACCGTGGGTGCTTCTCGGTATACGCACAGCACCAAAAGAGGGCTTAGATACTTCGCCGGTGGAAATGGTTTATGGTGAACCGCTAACGGTCCCGGGGGATTTCGTTACTACAGAAACAACCGTGAAATCAACCTCTGAGCTACTCAGCTCAACACGATCAGCTGTAAAGTCATTCACGGCACCTCCCACAACCCGTCACGGACAGCCACCAACCTTCATACCACAAGAACTGAAGTTCGCTCAATTTGTTTTCATTCGAAATGACGCCCACCGTCACCCATTGCAACGACCATACAATGGACCATTCAAAGTTATCGCACTAGGGGACAAAACATTCCGCATCGATGTCGGGGGTCGAGAGGAAGAAATTTCCGTCGACCGGCTAAAGCCAGCCTATGTGGACATAACCAACCCCGTGCCTGTTGCTCAAGCCCCACGTCGGGGCGCCCTCCAAACAGGCCTAGATCTAACGTCCTTGTGAACCAAGATACTGCACCTAAAATTCTTTCACCACCCCAGGCGAAAGAAGACAATCATAAGCGCTTTACCACAAGGTCGGGTCGTGCCATCAAGACTCCCAACCCCTATGATCACGCCAGGGGAGATGTGTAGCGTGGCCACTACATTCACTTACACACGCAGCACACAAGGACACTAAAAACAACTCACTCTACACACACCGCCGCTCGGCAAAACAGTGTACAACAAGCTCACCGAATAAAGCAGTCGCTTTCTACTTTTCTCCTCAACCCTTGTGTTTGTGTTCTATCCTTGGCTTCAATATAACCTTTAATGACCATCCTTGGTTTTGAACATCTTTTTGAGATGATATAACCTTTAATGACCATCCTTGGTTTTGAACGTCTTTTTTGAGATGATATAACCTTTAATGAACATCCTAGGTTTTCAATGTCTTTTTGAGATGATATAACCGCTAATGATTTGCTAGGTGTTAAACGTCTTTTTGAGATGAGATAACCGCTAATGACTATCCTACGTTTTGAACGTCTTTTTGAGATGATATAACCGCTAATGACCATCCTTGATGTGAACGTCATTTTGAGATGATATAACCGCTAATGACCATCCTTGGTGTGAACGTCTTTTGAGATGATATAACCGATAATGACCATCCTTGGTGTGAACGTCTTTTTGAGATGATATAACCGATAATGACCATCCTTGGTGTGAACGTCTTTTTGAGATGATATAACCGCTAATGACCATCCTTGGTGTGAACGTCTTTTTGAGATGATATAACCGCTAATTACCATCCTTGGTTGTGAACGTCTTTTTGAGATGATATAACCTTTAATGACCATCCTAGGTTTTGAAGGTCTTCTTGAAATGATATAACCTTTAATGACCATCCTAGGTTTTGAAGGTCTTCTTGAAATGATATAACCTTTAATGACCATCCTAGGTTTTGAAGGTATTCTTGAAATGATATAACCTTTAATGACCATACTAGGTTTCGAACACGTTCTTGAAATGATATAACATTTAATGAATATACTAGGTTTCGAACATATTCTTGAGATGATATAACATTTAATGACCATCCTAGGTTTCAAACATCTTCTTGAAATGATATATCCTTTAATGATTATACTAGATGTCAATTTCGATAAGGGGTAATTGTGCCCATTGATGTCAATTTCAATAAGAGGTAATTGGGCCCATTGGTGTCGATTTCAATAAGAGGTAATTGTGCCCATTGATAACAATTACAATAAGAGGTAATTGTGCCCATTGATATCAATTTCAATAAGAGGTAATTGTGCCCATTGATGTCCCTTTCAATAAAAGGTAATTGTACCCATTTATGTGAAATTCAATAAGAGGTAATTGAGCCCATTGATGTCAATTTCAAAAAGAGGTAATTGGGCCCATTGACGTCAATTTCAATAAGAGGTAATTGTGCCCATTGATGTCAATTTCAATAAGAGGTAATTGTGCCCATTGTTGTCAATTTCAATGAGAGGTAATTGTGCTCATTGATGTCAATTTCAATCAGAGATAAGTGTGCCCATGGATGTCAATTTCAATAAGAGGTAATTGCACCCATTCATGTCAATTTTGATATGAGGTAAGTGTGCCCATTCGTGTCAATTTCAATAAGAGGTAATTGTGCCAATCGGTTGTAAATACCAGAAGAGGTAATTGTCCCAATTGATGTCAATTTCAATAAGAAGTAATTGTACCCATTGAAGTCAATTTCAATAAGAAGTAATTGTACCCATTGAAGTCAATTTCAATAAAAGTAATTGTACCCATTGATGTCAATTTCAATAAGAAGTAATTGTCTCAATTGATGTCAATTTCAATAAGAAGTAATTGTACCCATTGAAGTCAATTTCAATAAGAAGTAATTGTACCATTGAAGTCAATTT
>JAXRKP010000376.1:197500-207500 GCA_037039925.1 Doris montereyensis | reverse complement strand
ATGCAAAGGAGATACTGTGACGATACAAAAGAGTTACTGTGACGATGCAAAGGGATTACTGTGACGATGCAAATGGATTACTGTGACGATGCAAAAGGATTACTGTGACGATGCAAAGGAGTTACTGTGACGATTCAAAGGAGTTACTGTGATGATGCAGAAGGAGTTACTGTGACGATTCAAAAGGAGTTACTGTGACGATTCAAAGGAGTTACTGTGACGATTTAAAGGAGTTACTGTGACGATGCAAAGGAGATACTGTGACGATGCAAAGGGATTGCTGTGACGATGCAAAGGGGTTACTGCGACGATGCAAAGGAATTACTGTGACGATGCAAAGGGATTACTGTGACGATGCAAAAGAGTTACTGTGACGATGCAAAAGAGTTACTGTGACGATGCAAAAGAGTTACTGTGACGATGCAAAAGAGTTACTGTGACAATGCAAAGGGGATTACTGTGACGATGCAAAGGGATTACTGTGACGATGCAAAGGGATTACTGTGGCGATGCAAAGGGATTACTGTGACGATGCAAAGGGATTGCTGTGACGATGCAAAGGGATTACTGTGACGATGCAAAAGAGTTACTGTGACGATGCAAAGGGATTACTGTGACGATGCAAAGGGATTACTGTGACGATGCAAAGGGAATACTGTGACGATACAAAGAGTTACTGTGACGATGCAAAGGGATTACTGTGACGATGCAAAGGGATTACTGTGACGATGCAAAGGGATTACTGTGACGATAAAGGGATTACTGTGACGATGCAAAGGGATTGCTGTGACGATGCAAAAGGATTACTGTGACGATGCAAAGGGGCACGTGACGATCCAAAAGAGTTACGGTGACAATGCAAAGGGATTACTGTGATGATGCAAAGGGATTACTCTGACGATGCAAAGGGATTACTCTGATGATGCAAAGGGGTTACTGTGACAATACAAAAGAGTTACTGTGACGATGCAAAAGAGTTACTGTGACAATACAAAAGAGTTACTGTAACAATACAAAGTGGTTACTGTGACAATGCAAAGTGGTTACTGTACAATGTAAAGTGGTTACTGTACAATGCAAAGTGGTTACTGTGACAATACAAAGTGGTTACTGTACAATGTAAAGTGGTTACTGTACAATGCAAAGTGGTTACTGTACAATGCAAAGTGGTTACTGTACAATGTAAAGTGGTTACTGTACAATGTAAAGTGGTTACTGTACAATGTAAAGTGGTTACTGTACAATGTAAAGTGGTTACTGTACAATGTAAAGTGGTTACTGTGACAATGCAATGTACAATGCAAGGGGTTACTGTACAATGCAAAGTGGTTACTGTACAATGCAAAGTGGTTACTGTACAATACAAAGTGGTTACTGTACAATGCAAAGTGGTTACTGTGACAATGCAATGTACAATGTAAAGTGGTTACTGTACAATGCAAAGTGGTTACTGTACAATGCAAAGTGGTTACTGTACAATACAAAGTGGTTACTGTACAATGCAAAGTGGTTACTGTACAATGCAAAGTGGTTACTGTACAATGCAAAGTGGTTACTGTGACAATGTAAAGTGGATACTGTACAATGTAAAGTGGTTACTGTACAATACAAAGTGGATACTGTACAATGTAAAGTGGTTACTGTACAATACAAAGTGGATACTGTACAATGTAAAGTGGTTACTGTACAATACAAAAGTGGATACTGTACAATGTAAAGTGGTTGCTGTGACCATGCAATGTACAATGCAAAGTGGTTGCTGTGAAAATGCAATGTACAATGCAAAGTGATTACTGTGACAATGTAATGTACAATGCAAAGTGGTTACTGTGACAATGCAATGTACAATGCAAAGTGGTTGCTGTGACAATGTAATGTACAATGCAAAGTGGTTACTGTACAATGCAAAGTGGTTACTGTGACAATGCAATGTACAATGCAAAGTGGTTGCTGTGACAATGCAATGTACAATGCAAAGTGGTTGCTGTGACAATGCAATGTACAATGCAAAGCGGTTACTGTGACAATGCAATGTACAGTATGTACAATGTAAAGTGGTTACTGTACAATGTAAAGTGGTTACTGTACAATGTAAAGTGGTTACTGTACAATGTAAAGTGGTTACTGTACAATGCAAAGTGGTTACTGTACAATGCAAAGTGGTTACTGTACAATGCAAAGTGGTTACTGTACAATGCAAAGTGGTTACTGTACAATGCAAAGTGCTTACTGTACAATGTAAAGTGCTTACTGTACAATGCAAAGTGGATACTGTACAATGCAAAGTGGATACTGTACAATGCAAAGTGGTTACTGTACAATGCAAAGTGGTTACTGTACAATGCAAAGTGGTTACTGTACAATGTAAAGTGGATACTGTACAATGCAAAGTGGATACTGTACAATGTAAAGTGGTTACTGTACAATGTAAAGTGGTTACTGTGACAATGTAAAGTGGTTACTGTGACTGTACAATGTAAAGTGGTTACTGTACAATGCAAAGTGGTTACTGTGCAATGTAAAAGTGGTTACTGTGACAATGTACAATGCAAAGTGGTTACTGTGACAATGCAATAAAGTGGTTACTATGACAATGCAATGTACAATGCAAAGTGGTTACTGTGACAATGCAATGTACAATGCAAAGTGGTTACTGTGACAATGACAATGCAATGTACAATGCAAAGTGGTTACTGTGACAATGCAAAGTGGTTACTGTACAATGCAAAGTGTACAATGCAAAGTGGTTACTGTGAAATGCAAAGTGGTTACTGTGACAATGCAAAGTGGTTACTGTACAATGCAAAGTGGTTACTGTACAATGCAAAGTGGTTACTGTACAATGCAAAATGGTTACTGTGACAATGCAAAGTGGTTACTGTACAATGGTTAAGTGGTTTACTGTACAATGTAAAGTGGTTACTGTACAATGTAAAGTGGTTACTGTACAATGCAAAGTGGTTACTGTGACAATGTAAAGTGGTTACTGTGACAATGTAAAGTGGTTACTGTGAGCAATGTAAAGTGGTTACTGTGACACAATGTAAAGTGGTTACTGTGACAATGTAAAAGTGGTTACTGTACAATGTAAAGTGGTTACTGTGACAATGTAAAAGTGGTTACTGTACAATGTAAAGTGGTTACTGTGACAATGTAAAGTGGTTACTGTGACAATGTAAAGTGGTTACTGTGACAATGTAAAGTGGTTACTGTGACAATGTAAAGTGGTTACTGTGACAATGTAAAGTGGTTACTGTGACAATGTAAAGTGGTTACTGTGACAATGTAAAGTGGTTACTGTGACAATGTAAAGTGGTTACTGTGACAATGTAAAGTGGTTACTGTGACAATGTAAAGTGGTTACTGTGACAATGTAAAGTGGTTACTGTGACAATGTAAAGTGGTTACTGTACAATGTAAAGTGGTTACTGTGACAATGCAAAGTGGTTACTGTGACAATGCAAAGTGGTTACTGTGACAATGCAATGTACAATGCAAAGTGGTTACTATGACAATGCAATGTACAATGCAAAGTGGTTACTGTGACAATGCAATGTAAAATGCAAAGTGGTTACTGTGACAATGTAATGTAAAATGCAAAGTTGTTACTGTGACAATGCAATGCAAAGTGGTTACTGTACAATGTAAAGTTGTTACTGTATGACAATGCAATGTTACAAATGCAAAGTGGTTACTGTGACAATGCAAAGTGGTTACTGTGCAATGTAAAGTGGTTACTGTGACAATGCAATGTAAAGTGGTTACTGTACAATGCAATGTAAAGTGGTTACTGTACAATGCAAAAAGTGGTTACTGTGACAATGCAAAGTGGTTACAATGTACAATGCAAAGTGGTTACTGTGACAATGCAATGTATAATGCAAAGTGGTTACTGTGACAATGCAAAGTGGTTACTGTACAATGTAAAGTGGTTACTGTGACAATGCAAAGTGGTTACTGTACAATGCAAAGTGGTTACTGTGACAATGTAATGTACAATGTGGGTTACTGTGACAATGCAAAGTGGTTACAATGCAATGCAAAGTGGTTACTGTACAATGCAAAATGATACAATGTAAGTGGTTACTGTACAATGTAAAGTGGTTACTGTACAATGTACAATGTGGTTACTGTGACAATGCAAAGTGGTTACTGTGACAATGTAAAGTGGTTACTGTGACAATGCAAAGTGGTTACTGTACAATGCAAAGTGGTTACTGTACAATGTAAAGTGGTTACTGTACAATGCAAAGTGGTTACTGTACAATGCAAAGTGGTTACTGTGACAATGCAATGTACAATGCAAAGTGGTTACTGTGACAATGCAATGTACAATGCAAAGTGGTTACTGTGACAATGCAATGTTACTGTACAATGCAAAGTGGTTACTGTGACAATGCAATGGTTACTGTGACAATGCAAAGTGGTTACTGTGACAATGCAATGTACAATGCAAAGTGGTTACTGTGACAATGCAATGTGACAATGCAAAGTGGTTACTGTGACAATGCAAAGTGGTTACTGTGACAATGCAAAGTGGTTACTGTGACAATGCAAAGTGGTTACTGTGACAATGCAAAGTGGTTACTGTACAATGCAAAGTGGTTACTGTACAATGCAAAGTGGTTACTGTAAATGCAAAGTGGTTACTGTACAATGCAAAGTGGTTACTGTACAATGCAAAGTGGTTACAATGCAAAGTGTTACAAATGCAAAGTGGTTACTGTGACAATGCAAAGTGGTTACTGTACAATGCAAAGTGGTTACTGTGACAATGCAAAGTGGTTACTGTGACAATGCAAAGTGGTTACTGTGACAATGCAAAGTGGTTACTGTGACAATGCAATGTAGTGGTTACTGTGACAATGCAATGTACAATGCAAAGTGGTTACTGTGACAATGCACTGTACAATGCAAAGTGGTTACAATGTATAATGCAAAGTGGTTACTGTGACAATGCAATGTACAATGCAAAGTGATTACTGTGACAATGCAATGTATAATGCAAGTGGTTACTGTGACAAAGTGGTTAAAAGTGGTTACTGTGACAATGCAATGTACAATGCAAAATGGTTACTGTGACAATGCAATGTACAATGCAAAGTGGTTACTGTGACAATGCAATGTACAATGCAAAGTGGTTACTGTGACAATGCAATGTACAATGCAAAGTGGTTACTGTGACAATGCAATGTATAATGCAAAGTGGTTACTGTGACAATGCAAAGTGGTTACTGTACAATGCAAAGTGACAATGTGCACAATGCAAAGTGGTTACTGTGACAATGCAATGTACAATGCAAAGTGGTTACTGTGACAATGCAATGTACAATGCAATGTACAATGTGGTTACTGTGACAATGCAATGTACAATGCAAAGTGGTTACTGTGACAATGCAATGTATAATGCAAAGTGGTTACTGTGACAATGCAATGTATAATGCAAAGTGGTTACTGTGACAATGCAATGTATAATGCAAAGTGGTTACTGTGACAATGCAAAGTGGTTACTGTACAATGCAAAGTGGTTACTGTGACAATGCAAAGTGGTTACTGTACAATGCAAAGTGGTTACTGTGACAATGCAATGTACAATGCAAAGTGGTTACTGTGACAATGCAATGTACAATGCAAAGTGGTTACTGTGACAATGCAATGTACAATGCAAAGTGGTTACTGTGACAATGCAATGTACAATGCAAAGTGGTTACTGTGACAATGCAATGTATAATGCAAAGTGGTTACTGTGACAATGCAAAGTGGTTACTGTACAAAGTGGTTACTGTGCAAAGTGGTTACTGTGACAATGCAATTTACAATGCAAAGTGGTTACTGTGACAATGCAATGTATAATGCAAAGTGGTTACTGTGACAATGCAATGTATAATGCAAAGTGGTTACTGTGACAATGCAATGTATAATGCAAAGCGGTTACTGTGAATGTAAATGCAAAGTGGTTAAATGCAAAGTGGTTACTGTGACAATGCAAAGTGGTTACTATGACAATGCAAACAATGCAAAGTGGTTACTGTGACAATGCAATGTATAATGCAAAGTGGTTACTGTGACAATGCAATGTATAATGCAAAGTGGTTACTGTGACAATGCAATGTATAATGCAAAGTGGTTACTGTGACAATGCAATGTACAATGCAGAGTGGTTACTGTGACAATGCAATGTATAATGCAAAGTGGTTACTGTGACAATGCAAAGTATAATGCAAAGTGGTTACTGTGACAATGCAAAGTATAATGCAAAGTGGTTACTGTGACAATGCAAAGTATAATGCAAAGTGGTTACTGTGACAATGCAATGTACAATGCAAAGTGGTTACTGTGACAATGCAATGCAATGTACAATGCAAAGTGGTTACTGTGACAATGCAATGTACAATGCAAAGTGGTTACTGTGACAATGCAATGTACAATGCAAAGTGGTTACTGTGACAATGCAATGTAAAATGCAAAGTGGTTACTGTGACAATGCAATTTACAATGGAATGTGGTTACTGTGACAATACAATGTACAATGCAAAGTGGTTACTGTGACAATGCAATGTATAATGCAAAGTGGTTACTGTGACAATGCAAAGTGGTTACTGTACAATGCAAGGTGGTTACTGTGACAATGCAATGTACAATGCAAAGTGGTTACTGTGACAATGCAATGTATAATGCAAAGTGGTTACTGTGACAATGCAATGTATAATGCAAAGTGGTTACTGTGACAATGCAATGTATAATGCAAAGTAGTTACTGTGACAATGCAATGTACAATGCAGAGTGGTTACTGTGACAATGCAATGTACAATGCAGAGTGGTTACTGTGACAATGCAAAGTACAATGCAAAGTGGTTACTGTGACAATGCAATGTACAATGCAAAGTGGTTACTGTGACAATGCAATGTACAATGCAAAGTGGTTACTGTGACAATGCAATGTACAATGCAAAGTGGTTACTGTGACAATGCAATGTACAATGCAAAGTGGTTACTGTGACAATGCAATGTACAATGCAAAGTGGTTACTGTGACAATGCAATGTAAAATGCAAAGTGGTTACTGTGACAATGCAATTTACAATGGAACGTGGTTACTGTGACAATACAATGTACAATGCAAAGTGGTTACTGTGACAATGCAATGTACAATGCAAAGTGGTTACTGTGACAATACAATGTACAATGCAAAGTGGTTACTGTGACAATGCAATGTACAATGCAAAGTGGTTACTGTGACAATACAATGTACAATGCAAAGTGGTTACTGTACGATGCAAATGGGTTACTGTGACAATGAAACGTGGTTACTGTGACAATGCAAATGGGTTGCTGTCACAATGTAAAGTGGTTACTGCGACGATCTAAAGGGAGTACTGTAAGATGCAAATGGGTTACTGTGACATTGAAATGGGATTAGTGTTATAATGCAAAGTGGTTACTGTGATGATACAAATGGGTTACTGTGACAATGCAAAGGGATTACTGTGATGATACAAATGGGTTACTGTGACAATGAGAAGGGTTACTGTGAAAATGCAAAGGGTTACTGTGACCATGCAAAGGGTTACTGTGACAATGCAAAGGGATTGCTGTGACAATGCAAAGGGATTGCTGTGACAATGCAAAGGGATTGCTGTGACGATGCAAAGGGTTACTGTGACGATGCAAATGGATTACTGTGACGATGCAAAGGGATTACTGTGACAATGCAAAGGGTTACTGTGACAATGCAAAGTGGTTACTGTGACAATGCAAAGGTGTTGCTGTGACGATACAAAGGGGTTACTGTGACGATGCAAAGGGATTACTATGACAATGCAAAGGGATTACTGTGACAATGCAAAAGGGGTTACTGTGACGATGCAAAGGGGTTACTGTGACAATGCAAAGGATTACTGTGACAAAGCAAAGGCATTACTGTGACAATGCAAAGGGATTACTGTGACAAAGCAAAGGCATTACTGTGAAAATGCAAAGGATTACTGTGACAAAGCAAAGGCATTGCTGTGAAAATGCAAAGGGATTACTGTGACAAAGCAAAGACATTACTGTGAAAATGCAAAGGGATTACTGTGACAAAACAAAGGCATTACTGGAAAATGCAAAGGGATTACTGTGAAAATGCAAAGGGATTACTGTGACAATGCAAAGGGATTACTGTGACAATGCAAAGGGTTACTGTGACAATGCAAAGGGATTACTGTGACAATGCAAATGGGTTACTGTGACGATGCAAATGGGTTCTTTGAAGAAGCAAAGGAGGTTCTGTGACGATGCAAATGGATTCTTTGAAGATGCAAATGGGTTCTTTGAAGATGCAAATGGATTCTTTGAAGATGCAAATGGATTCTTTGAAGATGCAAATGGGTTCTTTGAAGATGCAAATGGATTCTTTGAAGATGCAAATGGGTTCTTTGAAGATGCAAATGGATTGTTTGAAGATGCAAATGGATTGTTTGAAGATGCAAATAGGTTCTTTGAAGATGCCAATGGGTTCTGTGTGCGTTAAAGAACCCGTGGCACATAGACGTCCCAAGCAAAAGTATTAGAAATTCTACCCCCCCCCTTCGACCAAAGATTACTTTTAGCTGTGAATGTGGATAAAATTCAATAAATGAAAATCACGACCACTACAAACTAATAGTATTAAATTTGCTACTATTATAATGTAGCGGGTCGATACCGATGCAGTCCCATAATCGATTCCAATGCCCATCCTTTCATGTGTGACATTTACAGCAGGGACATGACGTCCAACTAATCCCTAATGTTTTCACATTAATAATCGGTTAACAAATTACTGAACTTGTTTGATGTGTGTATATGTAAGGTCATCCGTGGCTGCAGTGGACAGTTTAGGTCAAGAGCTTCATAGCAACACAACGTTAGGAAATAATACTTATCTAGGCTAGATAAAGAAACTCCTGTTTAAACCTTGAAGATCTTAAGATACATTATTGTGAAGCATTCAAAAACTACTAGGAAATAAATTAAGAATAGCAGCTGTTTAACCTAGTATTAATTCAAGCATTTTTTTTTATCTAAAAAATCTGCAACAATAATTTTAAAAAAAACCAGAGTGCAATTCTTTGACAAAATATTATAATCAACCAACAAAAGTATAAACCGAAAAGCAACGGATATATTTTGATCGAAATAATTTTCGTTATCCTCAGTGATAAAACCTCAGACGTAATTTGGAAAAAAGTTCTCTTTGACTGAAACTACAGAGTCCAATCTCGCAACAACAAAACTCATTTAAAAGCAAAAATTATCAACAAAACTTTTAAAATATTTTTTTAAAAATCAAACGAAGTACACATTGACAAAGCACACATTGACGAAGTACACATTGGCGAAGTACACATTGACAAAGTACACATTGACGAAGTACACATTGACGAAGTACACATTGACAAAGTACACATTGACGAAGTACACATTGATAATAAAATCCATAAGAAAAATACACGTAAATCAATTCTGAGTAAAATAATTGTGTATTTCATCAAGTTAATAAAACAATACAACGAAGATCTGATAGTAATTTATTTTTGCATTACTAACAATAACTATTGTGCCTGTAAATTAATTTGTTCTTCTGTTTAAACAAAACTCTTTACGAATTAAATCTGAGACGACAAGACACAATCGTCTTTTGAAAGAAACGCCTCACCAACCATCCCCTCCCCCAAAAAAAAACAACAACAACCCACCTCAAACAACGCCCTATCCAAACCCAACTAACTCACAAACTTTCTGATTCAAACGGAAGCTGAATTTGTCACCTAAGTCACAGTCACAAACTTTTTGATTCAAACGGAAGCTGGATTTGTCACCTAAGTCACAAACTTTTTGATTCAAACGGAAGCTGAATTTGTCACTTATATAACAAACAAGAAATAAAACAAACAGCAACGCTTTATTGAGTTTGACGTGGAAGAAGTGATTCAAAAGAAAAACATGTGTACAATACTTGGACATTTCGTTGTTCCTTT
>JAXRKP010000376.1:185000-190000 GCA_037039925.1 Doris montereyensis | reverse complement strand
ACTCGAATGCAAAGTTCTTAATCCCAAAACTGACATGTTAGTCAGTCTTACCGAAGCCATTACAGTTCTTTGAGTGCTATTTGTTCATGAGCGCAGTCTTACTGTAATCAATGTTTTTGAAGATAGAACTATGTTTATGTTTGACAGTCTTATCTGGTTATTCTTTGAGTGCTATTAAGTTTAAACTGGCAGTCTAATGAAAGAAAGTTCTTTGAGTTATTTGTTTATTTATAGCCTTAAAGAAAACACAATTCCTTTTCTGCCTCTATATTCTTCTGAACTTATCCATTTGAATTGTTTCATGTCGGAACAGGTATTTCCTTCGTAAAGGATAGTCTGACGCAATTTTTCTCCCAAGCTAGTGATTGTACATTTTTTGAACCTGGGAACAGTCATTGGTTCATGTGCGTGTTAATCGTTCCTAAAGATATCACAACGTTAGATTTATTGCAATTCATGGACTCTTTTGGTATTTCCTTAATAAAGATATCCATAATCAATTGGTTCATGACGCCATTACATATTTCCTTTAATCAAATATCCATTGGCAATTGGTTCATGTTAATAACCATGGTATGTTTAAAGATGATCTGGTTATTCTTGTAATTAAGTTTAAACATCTAATGGTTTTGGTATTTCCTTTAAAGATAATACATTTTCATTTCTGGCTCTATATTCAAAGATATCCATTGCAATTGGTTCATGTCGGTTTTGGTATTTCCTTTAAAGATATCCATTGTCATTGGTTCATGTCGCTTTTGGTATTTCCTTTAAAGATATCCATTGCAATTGGTTCATGTCGCTTTTGGTATTTCCTTTAAAGATATCCATTGTTGGTTCATGTCGTTTTGGTATTTCCTTTAAAGATATCCATTGTCAATTGGTTCATGTTGGTTTTGGTATTTCCTTTAAAGATATCCATTGTCATTGGTTCATGTTGGTTCATGTTTTTGGTATTTCCTTTAAAGATATCCATTGCAATTGGTTCATTCATATATCCGTAGGAAACGGTTCATGGTTTTGGTTATATAGTGTTGTTTCCTTTAAAGATATCCATTGCAATTGGTTCATGTTGGTTTTGTTATTTCCTTTGGTGTATGTATGATTAGTAGTTACGAAGCTGGCTGCATTCTTTTGTACTTTCAATTTCTTGTATGTAGGTCTGCTGGTGTTGGTTCCAGACACAGCTACCATTAATCTAAGACTGGTTTTACTAAAGCCTTGTAGCACTTCTCTTTTACATTTTGAGGACAGTTTACGTGTAAACGTTCTTCTAAGGAAGGCCAAAAAGCCATTTGCTTTTCTGCATAGTATATATGTTGTTCTTATCAGTGCAATTTAGTGTCTATTGTAAACCCTAGGTATTTTGGACTTCTTCCTTTTTAGTGTTTAGTTATATATGTAATAGACTGAGTTGACTATTTTCACTTTTTGTGCATGTATGTAGAACCGGACATTTATCTCGATGGAACTCCATTTTCCCTTTCTCTCCCATTGTTGCTGTGTGTTAAGGTAATGTTCTAATATTTGCAAGCCTCCATGTAAATAATTTTTCTATAGAAAAGAATTTTATCAGCAAAAAGGCTTCGTATGGTACCTGGTGAGAGGTTTTGGTCAATATCATTGGTAACTTAGTTCCCTGGGACACAACTGAAAGCATTGGTTTGGGATTAGATCTAATACCTTCAACAATCTCATTTTGAGTGCGTTCCAAAAGAAACGATTTGATCAATACAAGAAGACAATTTTAAACATCATACCCTCGAATTTTATCTTTAATCAATTGTGACCCACTTTGTCAAAAACATTTTAGGAATCTAGCATCTGTTTGGCTTCTTCAGTTTAGAGAATTACTGAAATCATTCATTGTTGTCATAAGCTGAGTTCTACAGCTTCGTTCTTGGCTGAATCTATGTTTGACATCTGTTAGGATGCTATGTTGATCCATTATGGCTGAATCCATGCTAGACATCTGTTAGGATGCTATGTTGATCCATTATGGCTGAATCCATGTTAGACATCTGTTAGGATGCTATATTGATCCATTATGGCTGAATCCATGCTAGACATCTGTTAGGATGCTATGTTGATCCATTATGGCTGAATCCATGCTAGACATCTGTTAGGATGCTATGTTGATCCATTATGGCTGAATCCATGCTAGACATCTGATACATCTGTTAGGATGCTATGTTGAATCCATTATGGCTGAATCCATGCTAGACATCTGTTAGGATGCTATGTTGATCCATTATGGCTGAATCCATGCTAGACATCTGTTAGGATGCTATGTTGATCCATTATGGCTGAATCCATGCTAGACATCTGTTAGGATGCTATGTTGATCCATTATGGCTGAATCCATGCTAGACATCTGTTAGGATGCTATGTTGATCCATTATGGCTGAATCCATGCTAGACATCTGTTAGGATGCTATGTTGATCCATTATGGCTGAATCCATGCTAGATCTGTTATCTGTGAATAGATGCTATGTTGATCCATTATGGCTGAATCCATGCTAGACATCTGTTAGGATGCTATGTTGATCCATTATGGCTTATGGCTGAATCCATGCTAGACATCTGTTAGGATGCTATGTTGATCCATTATGGCTGAATCCATGCTAGACATCTGTTAGGATGCTATGTTGATCCATTATGGCTGAATCCATGCTAGACATCTGTTAGGATGCTATGTTGATCCATTATGGCTGAATCCATGCTAGACATCTGTTAGGATGCTATGTTGATCCATTATGGCTGAATCCATGCTAGACATCTGTTAGGATGCTATGTTGATCCATTATGGCTGAATCCATGCTAGACATCTGTTAGGATGCTATGTTGAGCCATTATGGCTGAATCCATGCTAGACATCTGTTAGGATGCTATGTTGAGCCATTATGGCTGAATCCATGCTAGACATCTGATAGGATGCTATGTTGAGCCATTATGGCTGAATCCATGCTAGACATCTGATAGGATGCTATGTTGAGCCATTATGGCTGAATCCATGCTAGACATCTGATAGGATGCTATGTTGAGCCATTATGGCTGAATCCATGCTAGACATCTGATAGGATGCTATGTTGAGCCATTATGGCTGAATCCATGCTAGACATCTGATAGGATGCTATGTTGAGCCATTATGGCTGAATCCATGCTAGACATCTGATAGGATGCTATGTTGAGCCATTATGGCTGAATCCATGCTAGACATCTGATAGGATGCTATGTTGAGCCATTATGGCTGAATCCATGCTAGACATCTGATAGGATGCTATGTTGAGCCATTATGGCTGAATCCATGCTAGACATCTGATAGGATGCTATGTTGAGCCATTATGGCTGAATCCATGCTAGACATCTGATAGGATGCTATGTTGAGCCATTATGGCTGAATCCATGCTAGACATCTGTTAGATGCTAGGCTGAATCCATGCTATAGGATGTTGAGCCATTATGGCTGAATCCATGCTAGACATCTGATAGGATGCTATGTTGAGCCATTATGGCTGAATCCATGCTAGACATCTGTTAGGATGCTATGTTGAGCCATTATGGCTGAATCCATGCTAGACATCTGATAGGATGCTATGTTGAGCCATTATGGCTGAATCCATGCTAGACATCTGATAGGATGCTATGTTGAGCCATTATGGCTGAATCCATGCTAGACATCTGATAGGATGCCATTATGGCTGAATCCATGCTAGACATCTGATGTGGCTGAATCCATGCTATCTGATTGAGCCATTATGGCTGAATCCATGCTAGACATCTGATAGGATGCTATGTTGAGCCATTATGGCTGAATCCATGCTAGACATCTGATAGGATGCTATGTTGAGCCATTATGGCTGAATCCATGCTAGACATCTGATAGGATGCTATGTTGAGCCATTATGGCTGAATCCATGCTAGACATCTGATAGGATGCTATGTTGAGCCATTATGTTCACTGTGTTGAATAGTTTACACGTTGCTGAAGTTATGAGAGACAAGACTGTCATGCTATTCTGCTCTGGTATTCTTAACATATGCTTTTGAGCCAATGCGCACACACACATGGGCATGCTATGTTGACCATTACTGACATCCACACAAGATACATCTGTTATATATATATATATATATGGCTGAATCCATATAGACATATATGTTAGGATGCATATATTCTGGCTGAATCCATAGACATCTGTTAGGATGCTTGTTGAGCCAAATGAAATCCTTATGTTAGGATGCTATGTTGAGCATGGCTGAATCCATGCTAGAATCTGTTAGGATGCTATTTGAGCCATTATGGCTGAATCCAAAGACATCTGAAGGGCTATGTCAACATTATTTACTGGCATGTTCCAATGTTTATACTTGCTGAGTTAGGCCTCAATGAGTATCTTCTAAGCTATTCTTAACTTGAAGGACTTCAAAGAGTAACCATATTTCATGTTTATACTTGAAGGGCTTCAAACAAAGTAACCATATTTCATGTTTATACTTGAAGGGCCTCAATGAGTAACCATATTTCATGTTTATACTTGAAGGGCCTCAATGAGTAACCATATTTCATATTTATACTTGAAGGGCCTCAATGAGTAACCATATTTCGTGTGTTAACTTGAATGACTTCAAAGAGTAACCATTATTTACGTGCATGTTTGTATAAGGACTGTCAAAGAGTAAATCATATTTCATGTTTATACTTGAAGGGCCTCAATGAGTAACCATATTTCATGTTTATACTTGAAGGGCCTCAATGAGTAACCATATTTCATGTTTATACTTGAAGGGCCTCAATGAGTAACCATATTTCATGTTTATACTTGAAGAGCCTTAACCATATTTCATGTTTATACTTGAAGGGCCTCAATGAGTAACCATATTTCATGTTTATACTTGAAGGAGCCTCAATGAGTAACCATATTTCATGTTTATACTTGAAGGACCTCAATGAGTAACCATATTTCATGTGTGTTAACTTGAAGGACTTCAAAGAGTA
>JAXRKP010000376.1:172500-180000 GCA_037039925.1 Doris montereyensis | reverse complement strand
GACACTTGTTTACCTGGAGAACGTCACTGGGCTGTGACACTTGTTTACCTGTAGAACGTCACTGGTCTGTGACACTTGTTTACCTGGAGAATGTCACTGGTCTGTGACACTTGTTTACCTGGAGAACGTCACTGGTCTATGACACTTGTTTACCTGGAGAACGTCACTGGTCTGTAACACTTGTTTACCTGGAGAACGTCACTGGTCTATGACACTTGTTTACCTGGAGAACGTCAATGGTCTGTGACACTTGTTTACCTGGAGAACGTCACTGGTCTGTGACACTTGTTTACCTGGAGAACGTCACTCGTCTGTGACACTCGTTTACCTGGGGAACGTCACTGGTCTGTGACACTTGTTTACCTGGGGAACGTCACTGGTCCGTGACAAGTGTTTACCTGGAGAACGCCACTCGTCTGTGACACTTGTTGATCTGGAGAACGTCACTGGTCTGTGACGCGTGTTCGCTTCGGTGTGAACGAAGTTTAATTTTGACAATCCTTCTACATATTGCCAGGCAAGTCGTGCTGAACGAAAGCATCAGACATGCAAGGAAGATACAAAAACGTTTTGCCTTTCGCTGTCAAGCAACATGATTCTGAAGGTAGTGCTCACTCAAGGTTTAACCAATTTTCCCCGAACAGGGCGCACTATCAAAAAACCACGCACAGAATGCTCTGGTGTTGGCGTTTTCTTTTTTTCTACTAGCTACTACTGTTTACTACATAAGCGTGTTTCGTGTTTCGTCTAGCTACTACTGTTTACTACATAAGCGTGTTTCGTGTTTCGTCTAGCTAATACTGTTTACTACATAAGCGTCTTTTGTGTTTCGTCTAGCTACTACTGTTTACTACATAAGTGTGTTTCATCTAGCTACTACTGTTTACTACATAGTGTGTTTCGTCTAGCTACTACTGTTTACTACATAAGCGTGTGTTTCGTCTAGCTACTACTGTTTACTACATAAGCGTGTGTTTCGTCTAGCTACTACTGTTTACTACATAAGTGTGTTTCATCTAGCTACTACTGTTTACTACATAGTGTGTTTCGTCTAGCTACTACTGTTTACTACATAAGTGTGTTTCGTCTAGCTACTACTGTTTACTACATAAGTGTGTTTCATCTAGCTACTACTGTTTACTACATAAGTGTGTTTCGTGTTTCGTCTAGCTACTACTGTTTACTACATAATCGTGTGTGTTTCGTCTAGCTACTACTGTTTACTACATAAGTGTGTTTCGTCTAGCTACTACTGTTTACTACATAAGTGTGTTTCGTCTAGCTACTACTGTTTACTACATAAGTGTGTTTCGTCTAGCTACTACTGTTTACTACATAAGTGTGTTTCGTCTAGCTACTACTGTTTACTACATAGTGTGTTTCGTCTAGCTACTACTGTTTACTACATAAGTGTGTTTCGTCTAGCTACTACTGTTTACTACATAAGTGTGTTTCGTCTAGCTACTACTGTTTACTACATGAGCGTGTTTCATCTAGCTACTACTGTTTACTACATAAGCGTGTTTCGTGTTTCGTCTTACTACTGTTTACTACATAAGTGTTTTCGTCTACATAAGTTTCTTTTAAGTGTGTTTCGTCTAGCTACTACTGTTTACTACATAGTGTGTTTCGTCTAGCTACTACTGTTTACTACATAGTGTGTTTCATCTAGCTACTACTGTTTACTACATAGTGTGTTTCGTCTAGTTTACTACTGTTTGTTTCACTACATAAGCTGTTTTCATAAGTGTTTCGTCTAGCTACTACTGTTTACTACATAAGCGTGTTTCATCTAGCTACTACTTTTACTACATAAGCGTGTTTCGTCTAGCTTCGTCTACTACTACTGTTTACTACATAAGCGTGTTTCGTCTAGCTACTACTGTTTACTACATAAGCGTGTTTCGTGTTTCGTGTTTCATCTAGCTACTACTGTTTACTACATAAGCGTGTTTCGTGTTTCGTGTTTCATCTATCTACTACTGTTTACTACATAAGCGTGTTTCGTGTTTCGTGTTTCATCTATCTACTACTGTTTACTACATAAGCGTGTTTCTTGTTTCGTGTTTCATCTAGCTACTACTGTTTACTACATAAGGGTGTTTCGTTTTCGTGTTTCATCTATCTACTACTGTTTACTACATAAGCGTTTTCATCTATCTACTACTGTTTACTACATAAGTGTTTGTGTTTCATCGTACTACTGTTTACTACATAATCTGTCTTTCTGTTTCTACATAAGTGTTTTCATCTATCTACTACTGTTTACTACATAAGTGTTTCGTGTTTCGTGTTTCATCTATCTACTACTGTTTACTACATAAGCGTGTTTCGTGTTTCGTGTTTCATCTATCTACTACTGTTTACTACATAAGCGTGTTTCGTGTTTCGTCTTTCTACTCTATCTACATAAGCGTGTTTCGTGTTTCTCTATCTACTACTGTTTACTACATTTCGTGTTTCGTCTATCTACTACTGTTTACTACATAAGTGTTTCGTGTTTCGTGTTTCATCTATCTACTACTGTTTACTACATAAGCGTGTTTCATCTATCTACTACTGTTTACTACATAAGTGTTTCGTGTTTCGTCTTTACTACTGTTTACTCATAAGCGTGTTTCATCTTTAGTTTCGTCTATGTTTCTACTGTTTCGTGTTTCGTCTAGCTACTACTGTTTACTTAAGCGTGTTTCATCTATCTACTACTGTTTACTACATAAGCGTGTTTCGTCTAGTACTACTGTTTACTACATAAGTGTTTTCGTATAGCTACTACTGTTTACTACTAAGAATTGTTGGTGTTTCTCTTGGAACAGGTCCAGCACAAGCTTAACGGCGGAAGATGTGGCGTCTGTGGGGACCCCTACAATGCGCCCAGGGACAACGAGGTCGGAGGACGATACGATTCCGGCATCATCACCAGACGATATCGAACAGGAAGTGACATCACCATGGTAGCAGATCTGCTCTCTGCTAAGGGAGGTTTCATAGAAATCAAACTGTGTTCAAGGAATGATCCAAATGTGGCAGCTACTCAAGCTTGTTTCGACCGGCACACACTTCAAGTAAGTAGGCCATCAATTTGATGAACAAAAACACTACCAGCGTGCACTCCAAGTAAGTATGAAACATCAATTCGATAAAATAAACTCCAAGACATAAGTAAGTAGATCATCAATTCGATAAAAGAAAAGCAACCTGCAAACATTTCAAGTAAGTAGATCATCAAGTCGATAACAAGTAAAAACAACCTGTAAGTAGATCATCAAGTCGAATTCAAGTAAGTAAGAATCATCAAGTCGATAACAAGAAAGCAACCTGCACACAATAAGTAGATCATCAAGTCGATAACAAGAAAACATCAATTCAAGATAACAAAGTCGATAACAAGAAAAACAACCTGCAAACAATTCAAGTAAGTAGAACATCAATTCGATAACAAGTAAAGCAACCTGCACACAATTCAAGTAAGTAGAACATCAAGTCGATAACAAGAAAGCAACCTGCAAACATTTCAAGTAAGTAGATCATCAAGTCGATAACAAGAAAGCAACCTGCACACATTTCAAGTAAGTAGAACATCAAGTCGATAACAAGAAAAACAACCTGCACACATTTCAAGTAAGTAGATCATCAAGTCGATAACAAGAAAAACAACCTGCACACATTTCAAGTAAGTAGAACATCAAGTCGATAACAAGAAAAACAACCTGCAAACACTTCAAGATTTGATGATCATCAAGTCGATAACAAGATAAACAACCTGACATGATTCAAGTATGTAGATGCATCAAGTCGATAACAAGCGTAATGAGTGTGCGTTGATAAGACAAGATGATATGATTTGATATGATAAGATAAGATGATGATATGATAAGATGAGTCAAGATGGGATGACATTAAGAAGATGATAAGATGTGAGATGATTTGGGAAAATATTATATGATATGATTTGATATGATATGATAAGATATGATATGATAAGACATGACATGACATGACATGACATGATATGATGTGATATGATATGATATGATATGATATGATATGATATGATATGATATGATATGATATGATATGATATGATATGATATGACATAACATGACATTATATGATATGATATGATATGATATGATATGATATGATATGATATGATATGATATGATATGATATGATATGATATGACATACATGACATGATATGATATGATATGATATGATATGATATGATATGATATGACATGATATGATATGATATGACATGACATTATATGATATGATATGATATGATATGATATGATATGATATGATATGATATGATATGATATGATATGACATGACATAACATGACATTATATGATATGATATGATATGATATGATATGATATGATATGATATGATATGATATGATATGATATGATATGACATGACATGACATGACATGATATGATATGATATGACATGACATGACATGACATGACATGATATGATATGATATGATATGATATGATATGATGATGATGATATGATATGATATGATATGATATGATATGATATGATATGATATGATATGATATGATATGATATGATATGATATGATATGACATGACATGACATGATATGATATGACATGATATGATATGATATGATATGATATGATATATGATATGATATGATATGATATGATATGATATGATATGATATGATATGATATGATATGATATGATATGATATGATATGATATGATATGATATGACATATGACATTATATGATATGATATGATATGATATGATATGACATGATATGACATGACATGACATGACATGATATGATATGATATGATATGATATGATATGATATGATATGATATGATATGACATGATATGATGACATGACATGACATGATATGATATGATATGATATGATATGATATGACATGATATGACATATGATATGACATGACATGATATGATATGACATGACATGACATGACATGACATGACATGATATGATATGATATGATATGATATGATATGATGATGATATGATATGACATGACATGATATGATATGACATGATATGACATGATATGGTATGACATGGTATGATATGATATGATATGATATGATATGATATGATATGATATATGATATGATATGATATGATATGACATGATATGATATGATATGACATGACATGACATGGCATGACATTATATGATATGATATGATATGATATGATATGATATGATATGATATGATATGATATGATATGACATGATAACATGACATTACATGATATGATATGATATGATATAATATGATGTGATATGATATGATATGATATGATATGATATGACATGATATGACATGACATGATATGATATGATATGATATGATATGATATGATATGATATGATATTATGATATGATATAACATGATATAACATGACATTATATGATATGATATGATATGATATGATATGATATGATATGATATGATATGATATGATATGACATGACATGACATGACATGACATGACATGACATGACATGACATGATATGACATGACATGATATGACATGACATGACATGACATGACATGGCATGGCATGATATGATATGATATGATATGATATGATATGATATGATATGATATGATATGATATGATATGATATGATATGATATGATATGAATGATATGAAATGATATGATATGATATGACATGACATGATATGATATGATATGATATGATATATGATATGATATGATATGATATGACATGACATGACGTGATATGATATGATATGATATGATATGATATGATATGATATGATATATATGATATGATATGATATGATATGATATGATATGATATGATATGGTATGATATAGATTAGATGAGGTAAGATGGGATGAAAAGAGATGAGATGAGAAGAGATTAAATGAGATAATATGAATAGGATGAGAGAAGATCAGATAAGATAAGATGAGATTAAATAAAATGAAATGAAGTGAGATAAGATGGGATGAAATGAAATGAGAAAAGTTGAGATGAGATGAGATGAGTTAAGAGAAGATAAGATAAATATAAGATAAGATAAGATAAGATAAGATAAGATAAGATAAGATAAGATAAGATAAGATAAGATAAGATAAGATAAGATGAAATGTTAGATGAGGTGACGTGAGCTGAGATGAGATGAGATGAAATTAAATTAAATGTAGTGAAATGAAATTAGATGAAGTGAAATGAAATATAATGAGATTAAATTAAGTGAAGTGTAATGAAATAAAATAAAATTAAATGAGATGAGATGAGATGAAATGAGAAACGATGAGATAATATAGGGTAAGATATGATGATATGAGATGAGATGACATGACATAAGATGAGATGAATGAGATGACGTGAGGTGAGGGAAATAGACGAGATGACATGATGTGAGGTGAGGTAAGGTGAGATGAGATAAAATGAAGTATGTGCGATAAGATGAGATAAGATGAGATAAGGTATGGTGACATTAAATGAGAACAGATGAGATATTAAGAGGGGATATAAGAGGAAATATGTTAAGATGACATAAGATGACATCAGATGAAGTAAGATAATAACATGAGATAAGATAAGATAAGATAAAATGAGATGAGATGAGATTAGATGAGATAAGATAAGATAATATAAGAGGGTGTGAGAGATAAAATAAGATGAGATTCAATCAAATGAAATGAAATAAAAAGAAATGAAATGAGATGAGATGAGATATCATGGGATGAATTAAGATGGATGAGGTGATATGCGACGAGATTTCAAAAAAGATAGATGAGATACGATGACATGAGGTGAGACAAAATAAGATGAGATTAGATGAGATATAAAGATATAAGATGAGATAAGACGAAATGAGATAAGATGAGGTAAAATCAGATGAGTTCGGATGAGTTAAAATGAGATAATATGAGATGTGATAAGATGAGAGGAGATAAAATACAATCAGGTAAGATGAGAAGATGCCATAAGATGAGATAAGATGAGATGAGATAAGATGATATAAAACGAGATAAGATGAGATAGATGTGATGAGATAGAATGAGATGAGATGGGAGGACATTAAATGAGATGATATGAGATAAGATAAGATGGGATGAGAAGAGATGAGATGAGATGAGATAGGATAAGATTAGGTGAGATGGCACGAGGTGAGGGGAGGTGAGATGAGGTGATGTGAGGTGAAGCAAGGTGGGTTAAAATAAGATGAGGTAAATACGATGAGATTAAATGAGATGACATTTAATGGGATGAGATGAGATATTATGAGATCAGATGAGATAAGATCATATTAGATATGATGAGGTAAGATGAGATGAGATGGGATGAGTTAAAATGAGATAACATGAGATGAGATAAGATGAAAAGAGATCATATACAATGAGATAAGATGAAACAAGATGAAATAAGATCATAAAGATGAGATAAAATGAGTTAAGGTGAGATAAG
>JAXRKP010000376.1:160000-167500 GCA_037039925.1 Doris montereyensis | reverse complement strand
CTCCCATGCTACCTGTTACCTTCTGGTGTATGGGTTCAGTTATCTGTGTTACCTTCTGGTGTATGGGTTCAGTTATCAGCTCCCATGCTATCTGTTACCTTCTGGTGTATGGGTTCAGTTATCAGCTCCCATGTTACCTTCTGGTGTATGGGTTCAGTTATCTCCCATGTTGTTACCTTCTGGGGTATGGGTTCAGATGCCCGAAATGATCTTTCTCCAGGCTACCCTGTTCTGACATTTTAATGTTTCCCTTCGTGAAAATTTTGTTGTTGTTGCTTTAATGCGTCTTTTATATCTTCTTCCATTTTCTTCGTGGTCTGCCTTTTGGTCTTTTACCTTGGGCTTAAGCAATGTATACTGATTTAGCTTTTCTATTGTCACGCATTGTGTTTACATGCCCAAACCATCTCAATTGTTTTGTTTCTATCTTAGTTTTTATGTCATATGCTGTGGTTTGATCTCTTATTGTTGTGTTTGTGATTTTGTCTCTTTTAGTTTTCCCTACTACTCTTCTTAGATATTATATTTCAGCTGCTTGCACTCTATTGTATTCCTACTGTCTAATGTCCATGTTTCTGATTTTCCAAACGAAACTAAATCATCAGCAAATGAAAGCATTGATACATTTACTGGTTTGAGCTTCCACATACCTACATTCATTTTCTTCATTTTTGAGGATGCCATTGCGAGTGAATCCATATATTTGATAAACAAAGAGGACTTAGGACAAACCCTGCATTACTCCTATATCTACATCAAATTCTGCTGATAAATTTCTAGTTACTCTCACTGCGTTGCTCCATATTGTGTGTTTTAAGGGGGGGGGGGGGGGTTCTGTGAATGCCATTTTTGCCGAAAATGGGATAAATTTAGTCTATCATACTAGTGGATAGAGCAGTTCATTCCCGTTAAAATAATATCATAAAAGAAGCTCGGTATGTTTTTTTAAATGTATAGGATATATTTTCAAACACCATGGAAGTTGTGAAGGAAGTTCAAACTTGGCTTTAGAGCTTAAGCCACGCATTCTATTCCCAAGTGGTTTGGGCGATTTAAAGGCTAGAGTAGGCAACAATATAGAAACATTAGAAGGAGTAATAGGAAAAGAAGGAGAGATAATAACTTCTCGAAATGGAGAGAGAGAGAGAGAGATTAATAGATTTTGCCTAATGAATAACATAAAAATAGACAACACCTTTTTTCCTCACAAAGATATCCACAAATATACAACAGTAAATGAAGACAGGTGTGAAAAGTCAATGATAGACTACATAATAGTTAGCAGCTCCCTTTTACAGTACATTGGATGCAAAATTAAACAAAAAGAGCAGAAACATTTAGTGATCATCCCTAGTGATTGCCAAAATGAGATTACTGATTGGAGAGAACAAACAGAAAAGGAAAGAAAGAAAGCTACTAAACTCAAAATAGAAAAACTGAATAAACCAACAATAAAGCAGATGTACCAATCTAGGGTAAAAAGAGTTATCAGTGAAAGACAGATGAACCTGAATGATAGAAGAACAGTGGTAAATGTATACAGAAACACTCATCAGTTGTACTGAAGACGTCTGTGGTAAGGAAACAAATTAAAGGAGATAGGACAAGAACAACAGGGTAGAATGAGAATGTCAAGGCTAAAATCAAAGAAAAGAAAAGATACCTGAAAGAAATACTTGCAAACAAAGAGGCCAGATGATAGAATATATTATTACGTGAGTAAAAGAACTATCTCAAAGATGAAGTGAGGAAAGGGAAACAAGACAATTTCATAATACCTCCAGAACATATGAAACAAGCAGTACAGATCAATTAGTAAGAGTAACTAGTAATCCGGGCGAAATATGAGAATAAGTGGCAACTCCACTAATAAAGACAGAACAAACACGTGACGTTTCGGGTATAAACCTTCGTTAGGCAACAAACGAAAAATGTCTAGAATCTAGATTTAAGTACTACCTCAGGCATCACAAAATGTGATGTCAGAAATAAACACAAAGGAGGAAGAAAAAAGAAAAAGACAGTGATGATAAAGAAACGTAGCAGAGGGGGTGTGTGAAAAATGAGCGAGAATGGAAGGTTGAGATCTAGAATGAAATAAAAATATGAAAACAAGTAAGTAATAAAAGCTGAGGAGATAAAGAAAAGGAGAGAAATATATATATATATATATATATGTATGTATGTATGTATGTATGTATATAAAGGAACTTACTTCTCTTGTGTGCACACAAAGGATACTTATTTCCGGTCTATTCTATTCTTGTCAGCACAGTGTGTTGTCAGTCAGTCGAAAATGGATTCGTCGTCTGATGAAGAGTTTTTGTTACTTGATAGCGTGCTTCCTAGACTAAAAAAGAGAAGACATGGAATCCATGCCACCAATAGAGAGAGGCAAACTTTTGGTGAATATCACCACCTCTTTCTTCGTTTGAAAGATAATCACCCCGATAGATATTTCCAATATACACGAATGACAAAGGAAACATTCACACGTAATTACAACTGACATGTTTTTCTTTCTGTTTTTCTTTTTTTAATTTAAAGACGGGTTGGGGGATGGGGGGATGGGGTGGTTGTTATTCGGATGTTTTGTCCCGGGTATTTTGCTTTATTTTATTTTATTTTATCTTTATATTCTTTTAATGTTTTCTTGTTTTTGTTTTCATGTTTGTAGTGGTGTTTTGTTTTGAA
The DNA here is from genome assembly GCA_037039925.1 of Doris montereyensis. NCBI lineage: Eukaryota > Metazoa > Mollusca > Gastropoda > Nudibranchia > Dorididae > Doris > Doris montereyensis. Next base: position 164,806 of record JAXRKP010000376.1, on the reverse strand, counting down.
ATAATGAATTCAATAAAACAAGGAGAAAAAAAAAAGAAAACAAGAAAAGCTATGATGAATGGAAGCACAACAGACCGCAGAGGCAACCCCAAAATGACCATTACTATATTTCATCCCTATCCTAAGTTCATTTAATAGTCAAAATTTCTACAAGTATAAATATCATTATAATCATCTCTTATACTAATAAAAAAAAAAAAAAGAAGAAGAACAAATATTAGGGCAGTGGTTGTGGTGATAGAGGACGATAGTAATACTAGTAAAGTAAAGGTGGTGTAAATAGTAAAATGATAGTAGTGATAGCGTTAGCAAACAGTCATTGCATTAATTAAATTATGCAGCATGTGTTGGGGGGGGGGAGGGGGAGAGGTTGAGGAAAGTTTAATAAGAACTATTCGGATTACGTATGATTATCTTTTAGATATCTAATTTGTATTGCAAAAAAAAAAAAACAAAAAAAAAAAAACAAAAAAAAAAAATTATGGGATATATTGGAACCAAATACAATTTTGTGACAATATATGAAAACACAACATGTGTGCCATTTTGAAAGCACGAGCACTCTAAACTGTCGTGAGGTAAGGTGCCAGCCCGGCTTCCGGAACCTACAATATGTAGATGACACTTGATACCGGCACTCTAAACTACCCAGAGACACAGTGCACAGAAAGCGTTGTTTCAGTACAGAGCCGTATTCAACTATATATCCCACTAAGGAGAGGGGAAAAAAACAAAAAACAAACAAACAAAAAACAAAAGAAAGAGAGAAAAGCGTAAACAAACAAAAAACAAAACAAAAAAAACAAAAACAGAAAGAAGAGAATGAGAGAGAAGAGAGAGAGAGAGAGAGAGAGAGAGAGAGAGAGAGAGAGAGAGAGAGAGAGAGAGAGAGAGAGAGAGAGAGAGAGAGAGAGAGAGAGAGAGAGAGAGAGAGAGAGAGAGAGAGAGAGAGAGAGAGAGAGAGAGAGAGAGAGAGAGAGAGAGAGAGAGAGAGAGAGAGAGAGAGGGAAGGAGGAAGCTATAGGTAGATAGATAGGCAGAGTGAGAAAAACAAAGATATATAATAGAGTTTGATTGAAATGGGACTAGATAACAAATCTGCAATGGTCGAATAGCCGTTTATCTGCTGACGTTTGATATACGCCTACCAATCTGAGCGAGGAAAAAAAAAAAAAAAAAGGAAAAAAAAAGGAAACATTCCACAAAGGGCTTCTTTTAAAAACATTGGCAATAATCAAATCAACATCCATTGTTGTAGATTTTGTGTCCATCTAGAGAAAAACCTCACTACACACGTGTTTGATAGGGAAGATTCAATTTTCCCTATCAAACACGTGGGTAGTGTATAGTATTGTTTCTCTAAAAAATGAAGATAAATATTATTTTCTAAATTATAGAGAAATAACGAATTCTGCTCGATTCTTTCCATAATTGGATGATGCTGAGTTCAACAGTGTTATTAGATTTTTTCTACGATCAACGGCCGCTCTGCTATGGTCATTTGAAAATGTCCCTAGTCCATCCCAGACATCACGACGCCCACGCCTTGTGACGAGACGCGAGGAGCGACGGTGGTGTCGGTGAGTTTCGGTCGCAATAAGTATTGTCCCTCAATACTTATAAAATCGGTACGAACTACCAGTACGGATCAGTATCCGCAATAAGGATCTTCTATGTGTGCGTTGTTGGGTTTGATAGATGTGCGCAGACATATGTAATCAACTGTATGCACCATTTCTCCCCTAGTCTGTGCAGACATAAATCAACTTTCTCCCTAATGTGCGCAGACATATTTAATCAACTGTATGCACCCTTTCTCCCTAGTGTACGCAGACATATGTAATCAACTGTATGCACCCTTTCTCCCTATATGTAATCAACTGTATGCACCATTTCTCTCCAATTCAATCAATTCAATCCTTTGTCCCTAATCTTTTAAAAAAGGAAGTTATGCACCCTTTCTCCCCTAGTTATCACAATTTCAACTTTGAAAAATAACAGAATACATCAATGTATTTAGATTAAAAACAAATTTAACCTTTGTTTAATCTTTTAAAAAGTTTATATTGAGTTATCACAATTTCGTTTGAAATATATATTTTCAATGATTTATATTAAAAATATATATAACTAAGTTTATCATGAAGTGAATATATATTTTATAGAAATATATATATATATATATAAAGATACAAAAGTGAGTAAAACGATAGTGAGGTGAAACAATAATTATAGACGAATCCGTTTAGCTTCATAACTTATTACAAACCATTACATCACCATCCATCAATTTCTATTTCCTAAACATTGTAAGTAAAAAGTCATTTTGCTTTCAAAGTTACGTTAGGTCAAACTTTCGTATGGCAAATGGAAGAAAAAAAATCTAAAATACATGTCGTTGGATTTCGAAGTCTCTATCTGTATTCTTTCGTAGTCATGACAAATTCTTATTGACCGCAGTAATAACATCTTAAATCTTTCTTCTCTTTTTTTAAACATAATACTTCTCTGTCTTCTCGTGCGCCAGATATACTCTGAATTCACGGACGTCTCCTCGCTAATTGTCAACTCGGACCATTCTTCTGCCTGGGCATCTGGCAACGAACTGACCACCAGCTCTCGTCGTCGCGGCAACGGCAACGGCAACGGCAACGGCAAGGCAACAGCAACAGCGATTTTGACAGCTACTACTACGACACGGAAAGCCTGAACGTCAACTACGGCCAAGTGTCCGGCGGTTACGCCAACTTGTTGTCGGCGGCAAACGGTGACAGCATGTACGACTACGACGACTACGGCTTTGGCAACATGATGACGACGATGATGGGTGCGCTGGGCGGGGGGAGCAGTGACGATGACGACGATGACGTTAGGAATAATCGAATGAACAACTTCAGGATGACCTCCAACAGAAATGGCGGCAACCAACGCGGCGTGTCGAGGGTCAGAGGTCAACAGCAACGACGACGAGGACGTGGGGGCGGCGGTGGCGGCAGTGGCGGAAGTAGCGGAAGCAGTGAAGAAGAAGGTGGCAGTCGGAATAACGTCAGAGGAAACAACCGCAACAACAACAACAATTTAAGGAACAACGCACTGGTCATCCCGTCGCTGAGTCGGCAGTACAGGCGGTTGAACGTGGGGTCACGGACGGGCAATGGCGGAGGAAGCAGTGAGGAAGATGAGGACGAGGAGGAGGAGGAGGAATGCGTGGCAGAAACCGGGAACGGTGTCTGGCGATTTGAACAGACAGAAACTGGTGGACGGGCTCAACAAGCTGGCAAACCGCATTAACAACATCATCGGCGGCAGCACCACAGGGCCCGATTCCGGTAACGACGGCAGCAGCAACAACAACAACAACAACTTTCCCAATAACGGCGGAAGCAATTACGAGTACCCTGACAGGAATGGCTACGAGGAAGGCAATAACTACGACGACGATGACTACGCAACGGGATCGAAGACTCCTTCTGAGTTCGATTCCACCGATGTCCCTCCGTACTTCCAAGACGGATCTGATGGGAACAGTGTGAACGGAGCCGGCGATTACAATTCCGATAACCAGGGTAACACACCAATCACAAACAAAGGAGATTACAACACACCCACACCCGAGCCAACAGATGACTACTACAATGACTACACGGGTACAAAGGTAAATGGCGATTACGGAGAAAACTACCCCAACACGGGAGTAGGAGCTGGCGATTACGGAGAAAACGACCCCAACACTGGAGTAGGAGCTGGCGATTACGGAGAAAACTACCCCAACACTGGAGTAGGAGCTGGCGATTACGGAGAAAACTACCCCAACACTGGAGTAGGAGCTGGCGATTACGGAGAAAACGACCCCAACACTGGAGTAGGAGCTGGCGATTACGGAGAAAACTACCCCAACACGGGAGTAGGAGCTGGCGATTACGGAGAAAACTACCCCAGCACTAGAGGAGGGGTAGGAGGTAACAGTTACGAGACGCAAAATCCGATACCCGCCAGCGAACCGTCACCTTTGAATTCAAATGGAGCAATCGATTACAACAACAACAATGACATCAACGGAAACCGACCCAACATCGACGGAGAACCCGGGCACAACGGCGAATATGGACAAGATTACATCGAGGACGACCAAGAATCTGGACTCGGGATTCGAGTACCGTACCAGCATCCAAATCCGAATCCTATTGATAATGACGTGGAAAACAAGAACGAGGACGAACGTCGTCCCTCCTCTAGAAAGAAAGAGATTCGGACCTTTGCCTTGGTATATGATGGGGTCATGGCCCTACAGCTACCCGACGGGTCTTCACAGCCCGTACCAGATGGGACCGTGGGGCGTGCACATGAATCCATCTCTGATGGCTGCGGCCTACGCCAGAGGTCAGGTTCCGTATTCACAGATAGCCGCTCTTCTCTCCACGCTCAACGCGCCTCACATGACAAACCCCCCAACTATTGCACACCCTTCTTACTACGACAACAACAACAACAACAACAACAACAACAACAACAACAGATACGCCACTGGCAACCGTGTGTTGCCATGGATGCCAGCCCGACAGAGGTCATGGCCATGGGAGCGCAGAGGTCGCCAATCTTCTCGCCGCAAATAGCCAACCACTACCTGTCCTCATTCACCAGTCTGAGTCACTCCCACCCATCGCTGCAGTGTCAGCGCATCGACCAGCTGATCTGCATGGCCACGCCTGCCTACAGGGGAATCCCCAACGCCGACCAGATCTGCACCAGCAAGTGCCGTTCTGGGGGCGCGTGCAAGTCCGACTTTTGCACGTGCGCATGTCAGAA
>JAXRKP010000376.1:145000-157500 GCA_037039925.1 Doris montereyensis | reverse complement strand
GCCCTTCTTGTACCAACGAAGGCATTTACTTATGCATAGACAAAAATGATCCATACACAGTAATTTATTCATGGACACACACGCTCGCACACACACACACATGTACACACATGTACACACACAAAACCCCACCCCCCACAAAATCCAACAACAAATTAACTTTTCCTCTAACGAACCAAAACAACAAAACAAAACAACTCAACAACAAACAAACAACAAACAAACCAAAACCGAACAAAGGCCCAACAAAACAAATAACAACAACAAAATACCAAACAAAAACAAGGCACTGTCACAACTTAGATAGGCGACACCAATGTCATAAGTCTAGCTAAATCTAGATCTAATTCTATAGGCTAGCAGTAGACTAACATAACATGAAATCATTTATAAGTCATAAGTCTAGCTAAATCTAGATCTAGATCTATAAGCTAGAATCATATAAGATAAGTCTAGCTAAATCTAGTCTATGTGGCTAGCAGTAGACTAACATAACATGAAATCATTTATAAGTCATAAGTCTAGCTAAATCTAGATCTAGTTCTATAGGCTAGCAGTAGACTATCATAGCATGAAATCATTTATAAGTCATAAGTCTAGCTAAATCTAAATCTAGATCTAGTTCTATAGACTAACATAACATGAAATCATTTATAAGTCATAAGTCTAGCTAAATCTAGATCTAGATCTTATAAGTCTAACATGAAATCATTTATAAGTCATAAGTCTAGCTAAATCTAGATCTAGATCTGAAATCTAAAGTTATAATCTTACAGAAAATCTTCTTTACGTATTGTATTTTCTAGCAGTTTGTTACAAGCATTTTCTTCGTTTTGTTTTATCTTTTGTCTTATTTTTCTTCTTTTGGTACAAAAGCAAAGTGCTAAATTCTTCTCTCTTAGTTTAGATCCATCGAAAAAGAACAATAAAATTCATCATTGAAATAACAGCAACCCAGTGTTTGTCTTTTCTAATGTAACATCCCCCCCCCCCCCCCCCCCCCCCAGATGAATGTCGGATGATGTTTACTAATATCTATTATCTCCTCCTCCATTTATTGTTTTAAATTTGATGGCGTCTAAATGTATGCTAGTCTTCAGAGTTCAATGTATCACTATCAGCCTCGGACATGATCATAATTCAAACTTTGAAACTCTCAAGTTTTTCATGGTTGTAACCACCAAATAGATAGGACCATGGATATATGTCTATAATGTAAGACAGATAGGACTGTGGATAATATGTCTGCCTGTTGCTACTGTCAGACATACAGGACTGTGGATAATATGTCTGCCTATTGCTACTGTCAGACATATAGGACTGTGGATAATATGTCTGCCTGTTGCTACTGTCAGACATACAGGACTGTGGATAATATATATGCCTGTTGCTACTGTCAGACATACAGGACTGTGGATAATATGTCTGCCTGTTGCTACTGTCAGACATACAGGACTGTGGATAATATGTCTGCCTGTTGCTACTGTCAGACTATAGGACTGTGAATAATATGTCTGCCTGTTGCTACTGTCAGACATACAGGACTGTGGATAATATCGGTTACTACTGTCAGACCAGGATGTTGATATAACTACTACTGTCAGACAGACAGGACCGTGCATGATATAACATATTACTGTCAGGACTGTGGATGAATAACTACCGATTACTACTGTCAGACAGACAAGACTGTGGATGATATAACTACCGATTACTACTGTCAGACAGACAGGATAGTGGATGATATAACTACCGATTACAACTGTCAGACAGACAAGACTGTGGATGATATAACTACCGATTACTACTGTCAACAGACAAGACTGTGGATAATATAACTACCGATTACTACTGTCAGACAGACAAGACTGTGGATGATATAACTATCGGTTACTACTGTCAGACAGACAGGATAGTGGATGATATAACAGTTACTGTGGATGATATAACTATCGGATTACTACTGTCAGACAGACAGGATGTGGATGATATAACTACTGTCAGACAGACAAGACTGTGGATGATATAACTACTTACTACTGTCAGACAGACAAGATAGTGGATGATATAACTACCGATTACTACTGTCAGACAGACAGGATAGTGGATGATATAACTACCGATTACTACTGTCAGACAGACAGGACTGTGGATGATATAACTACCGATTACTACTGTCAGACAGACAGGACTGTGGATGATATAACTACCGATTACTACTGTCAGACAGACAGGATAGTGGATGATATAACTACCGATTACTACTGTCAGACAGACAGGATAGTGGATGATATAACTGCCGATTACTACTGTCAGACAGACAGGATAGTGGATGATATAACTGCCGATTACTACTGTCAGACAGACAAGATGATATAACTGCCGGATGAGACAGACAGGATATATGACTGCCGATTACTACTGTCAGACAGACTACAGTAGTAGGATGATATAACTATCGGTTACTACTGTCAGACAGAGTAGTGGATGATATAACTAGATTACTACTGTCAGACAGACAGGATAGTGGATGATATAACTACCGATTACTACTGTCAGACAGACAGGATAGTGGATGATATAACTAGTTAGTCAGACAGACAGGATAGTGGAGAATAACTACCGATTACTACTGTCAGACAGACAATAGTGGATGATATAACTACCGATTACTACTGTCAGACAGTAGTAGTATGATATAACTATCGTTACTACTGTAGACAGACAGGATAGTATGATATAACTACCGATTACTACTGTCAGACAGACAGGATAGTGGATGATATAATACCGATTACTACTGTCAGACAGACAAGTAGGATGATATAACTACCGATTACTACTGTCAGACAGACAAGACAGGATGATATAACTACCGATTACTACTGTCAGACAGACAAGATAGTGGATGATATAACTACCGATTACTACTGTCAGACAGACAGGATAGTGGATGATATAACTACCGATTACTACTGTCAGACAGACAGGATAGTGGATGATATAACTATCGATTACTACTGTCAGACAGACAGGATAGTGGATGATAGAACTATCGATTACTACTGTCAGACAGACAGGATAGTGGATGATAGAACTATCGATTACTACTGTCAGACAGACAGGATAGTGGATGATATAACAGATTACTACTAGACAGACAGTAGTGGAGTATAACTACGGTTAGTCAGTAGTAGTAGTAGTAGTAGTAGTAGTAGTAGTAGTAGTAGTAGAAGTAGTAGTAGTAATACTTGTACTAATAGTAGTAGTAGTAGTAGTAGTAGTAGTAGTAGTAGTAGTAGTAGTAGTAGTAAAAGTAGTAGTAGTAATACTTGTACTAATAGTAGTAGTAGATGTAGTAGTATTAGTAGTAACAGTAGTGATAGTTCTGATAGTAGTAATAGCAGCAGTAGCAACAGTTGTAGTAGTAGCAGTAGTAGTAATAGTAGTGGTAGTAGTAGTAGTAGTAGCAGAATAAGCAGTAGTAGTAGTAGTAGTAGTAGTAACAGTAGTAGTAGCAGTACCATACGGTAGTAGTAGTAGTAGTAGTCCAGCCGTAGTAGTAGTAGTAGTAGTAGTAGTAGTAGTAGTAGTAGTAGTAGTAGTAGTAGTAGTAACAGTAGTAGTATTAGTAGTAGTAGTAGTAGCAGCAGCAGCATAATAGTAGTATTAATAGTAGTAGCAGTAGTAATAGTAGTAGTAGTATTACTAGTACTAGTAGTAGTAGTAGTAGTAGTAGTAGTAGTAGTAGTAGTAGTAGAAACAATAGTGGTAACGGTAGTAGTAGCAGTAGTAGTAGTAGTAGTAGTAGTAGTAGTAATAGTGGTGGTAGTAGTAGAAGAAACAGTAGTAGTAGTAGTAGTAGTAGTAGTAGTAGTAGTAGTAGTAGTAGTAGTAGCAGTAGTAGTAGAAAGTAAGCAGCAGCTGCAGTAGTAGTAGTAGTAGTAGTAGCAGTATTAGTAGTAGTATTTGCAGTAGTAGTAATAGAAGTAGTAGTAGTAGTGCAATAGTAGTAGTAGTAGTAGTAGTAGTAGTTGTAATAGTAGTAGTAATAATAATAGTAGTGGTAGTAGTAGTAGTAGTAGTAGTAGTAGTAGTAGTAGTAGTAGTAGTAGAACTAGTAGTAGTACTACTACTAGTAGAACTACTAGTAGTAGTAGTAGTAGTAATACTAGTAGTAGTACTAGTAGTAGTAGTAATAGTAGTAGTGGTAATTAGTAGAAGTAGTAGTAGTAGTAGTAGTAGTAGTACTAGCAGTAATAGTAGTAGTAGTACTAGTAGTAGTAGTAGTAGTAGTAGTAGTAGTAGTAGTAGTAGTAGTAGTAGTAGTAGCAGCAGTACAAACTGAACTAAACAGAAGCGCTATTTCGAGGGGGATGAGGCGAGGGGGAGGGCAAGCTCTTGAGGGTAGACAATCTGATAGTTGAAGAAGTCGTCGTCGCAGCAGAAGAAGTGGCGAAGGAGAAGGAGAAGGAGAAGGAGAAGGAGAAGGAGGATGATGAGGAGGATGTGGAGGGTGATCTTGAGGAAACCCTTAGTGCTCGTCAAAACTCCGACGATTCAATGTCATTATTGTCATGGCAAGAGGAAATGTTTATTAATAAATCAATGACTTATTGTAATGGCAAGAGAAATGTTTATTAATAAATCAATGACATTATTGTCATGGCAAGGAAATGTTTATTAATAAATCAATGACATTATTGTAATGGCAAGAGGAAATGTTTATTAATAAATCAATGACATTATTGTCATGGCAAGAGGAAATGTTCATTAATAAATCAATGACATTATTGTAATGGCAAGAGGAAATGTTTATTAATAAATCAATGGCAAATGTATGACGTATCAACGCTTAAATAATACGATAGGCTGATTGCCTCCCTCATAATTGCAAATTATTCTCCAAATACAATCACTGTAGCACCAACTTTCATGTCCACACATAGACATCATACCTTGACACGACCAACAACAAACACCAACCTTTATGTCCACACGTAGACATCATACCTTGACACGACCAACAACAAACACCAACCTTTATGTACACACATAGACATCATACATTGACAACACCAACAACAAAACACCAACTTTCATGTCCACATATAGACATCATACGTTGCACGACCAACAACAAAACACCATCCTCAAACCACAGAAAATTTATACAATGATTCATCATGCTATGAAGTGATAAAAATAATAAACCAAAACAAGAATATAAAACCGCATCATAATATGCTGTGATTTCAGGGTGAATTCAAATCGCACCATAATATGCTGTGATCTCAGGGTGAATTCAAACCGCACCATAATATACTGTGATCTCAAGGTGAATTCAAACTGCACCATAATATGCTGTGATCTCAGGGTGAATTCAGACTGCCCCATAATATACTGTGATCTCAGGGTGAATTCAGACTGCACCATAATAAACTGTGATCTCAGGGTGAATTCAGACTGCACCATAATACCTCATAATATACTGTGATCTCAGGGTGAATTCAGACTGCCCCATAATAAACTGTGATCCCAGGGTGAATTCAGACTGCACCATAATACATGTATAGTGATCTCAGGGTGAATTCAGACTGCACCTTAATATACTGTGATCTCAGGGTGAATTCAGACTGCACCATAATATACTGTGATCTCAGGGTGAATTCAGACTGCACCATAATATACTGTGATCTCAGGGTGAATTCAGACTGCACCATAATATACTGTGATCTCAGGGTGAATTCAGACTGCACCATAATATACTGTGATCTCAGGGTGAATTCAGACTGTACCATAATATACTGTGATCTCAGGGTGAATTCAGACTGCACCATAATATACTGTGATCTCAGGGTGAATTCAGGTGAAAATTCAGTAGATGAAAGATTTGACAATAAATAAAACAAGGAAAGGAAAGAAGTGTGACCTAAACCAGCAGCGCCCTTGTTTGTTTGTTTCATTGGAATTTACCCGTCCACCATTGCAGTGATCTCAGGGTGCATCAAGATGAAAGATTAAAAAAAAGAGTAGGAGGCAAGAAATAAGACCTAAACCAGCAGTGGGTCACACTTGTTTGGTCTGTGACAAAATATGGGTCACACTTGTTTGGTCTGTGACATGGGTCAGACTTGTTTGGTCTGTGACAAAATATGGGTCACTTGTTTGGTCTGTGACTTGTTTGGTCTGTGACAAAATATGGGTCAGACTTGTAATCTGTGACAAAAAATGGGTTACACTTCATTAGTCTGTGACAAAATATGGGTTACATTTCTTCAGTCTGTGACAAAATATGGGTCAGACTTTTGTAATCTGTGACAAAAAATGGGTCACACTTTATTAGTCTGTGACAAAATATGGGTCACACTTCTTCAGTCTGTGACAAAATATGGGTCAGACTTTGTAATCTGTGACAAAAAAATGGGTCACACTTTATTAGTCTGTGACAAAATATGAGTTACACTTTTTTAGTCTGTGACAAAATTTGGGTTACACTTATTTAGTCTGTGACAAAATTTGGGTTACACTTTTTTAGTCTGTGACAAAATTTGGGTTACACTTTTTTTTTTTTTAGTCTGTGACAAAATTTGGGTCACACTATAGACTGATAAAATTTGTGTTGCGTTTTAGTTTGTGATGAAATCTGGGTCACATTTTAATCTGTGACAAAATTAGGGTCGCACCAGTTTGTGACAAAATTTGTTTGTGCTTTTAGTCTGCGACAATATGAATCGAACTATATTTTGTGACAAACTATAGGTTGTGTTACAGTCTGTGACAAAATATGGGTCATACTATAGTGTGTGACAAAGTATAGGTCGTGATATAGTCTGTGACAAAATATGGGTCATACTATAGTGTGTGACAAAGTATAGGTCGTGATATAGTCTGTGACAAAACATGGGTTGCGCTATAGTCTGTGACAAAACATGGGTTGCGCTATAGTCTGTGACAAAACATGGGTTGCGCTATAGTCTGTGACAAAATATGGTTGAGCTCTTACAGTCAAGAAAAATAAAACGAAACAAACCCTGTACTGCAGGCATCACAATTTGAAAATCAGACACTCCAAACCTATAGTTAGAGAAATTGGTCAATAAAACTGTCTTAACGCACAAGTCCACAATATAATTATGGGATATGAGATTTGTCCTTAAAGTGATCAAACGCATGTTTCTTTCGTGTCATTATAAATATGGGAGATCTTGAACCAATATAAAAGATCATTGTTGTGTGCACATCATCTCAACAAAGAGTTTTCATTTTTCTTCCAAAAAGCATCGCATAGGGTTTGATTATTTATGACGTTTGTTCTTTTCCTGAAAAAAGATTGCGCAGGGGGACTTACGCATTTAGATAGTTTCACCATTTAGATAGTTTCACCATTTAGATAGTTTCACCATTAAGATAGTTTTAGCTGTTCTGTTTGTCTCAGAGGTAAGGCAAGTGAGCAGGTCCCAGGTGAGAATGAACTAGACATTGAACTCTGCCCATTTACTGGACCTGTATCAAAAATGGTGTCTCTCACGATGCCATTAGTCATAATTATTCCGCCTTGTACATTGCATTCATTTGATTGGGCGTGGGGAGTTTGAGTTCTGAGAAACTTTTGCTTGAAACTGTTGGGTTTGGGGTGTTAAAGCTCCAAGAGCCCTTACTTGAAACGGTTGGGAATGGGGCGTTTGAGCTCTGAGAGAGCCCTTCCTTAAAATTAAAACAGCAACAGTCTGGCCTTTACTTTCAACTCTTAGAGTGAAACTTTGCTGTTTAAAACATAACTCTGTTTAGGCCTTTACTTTCAAACTCTTAGAGTGAGAGTCATAATTATCATTTTACACGACCTATTTTGATATGATTTTTTTGTTTTTGTTTTTGTGCATACTTTACAAATGAGATAGTGTTATACTCATGATTCACATTTCCTGTTGTGACCTGTCTGTCAGCCAGTAATGACACAAACATAACGTACACACACACATACACATACACACTCACTGACAGACAAACCGGGCCTCACACTGTTTCTGTCTGTTAGCACTGAGGACAGAAAGGAAAATAGGGAAAAGAAGGGGCAACGACGGCAGTCAGAGGAGAAGAAAGACGGGGGGAGAGAAGGAGACGGACGAAGAGGAGGAGAAGAAAGAGAAGAAAGAGGAGGAAAAGGAGGAAGATGAAGGCAATGACGATGGATAGGAGAAAAAGAGGAAGAGAAGGAAAAGGAGGACGAAAATGAGGAGGATGGAGAGAAGGAGAAAGAAGAAAAGGAGGAAAAAGAGAAAAAGGAAGAGGAAAAGAAAGAAATAAAAGAAGAGAGGGAGAAGGAAGAGGAGGAGGAAGAAAAAAGGAAGCAAATGAGGAGGAAAAGGAGGAAGAAGAGAAAAGAAAGCAAAGGAAGAGGAAGAGAAGGAGGAGGAAGAGAAGGAGGAAATGAGAAGGAGAAGAAGGAGAAAGAGGAGGAAATGACAAGGAGGAAATGAGAAGGAAAAGGAGAAAGAGAAGGAGGAAATGAGAAAGAGAAGGAGGAAATGAGAAGGAGAAGGAGGAGATGAGAAGGACAAGGAGGAGAGAGAAGAGGAAATGAGGAGAAATAAAAAAAGAAAACAGAGGAGGTAGAGAAAGAAAAGAAAGAGAAAAAGGAAGAGGAGGATTAGGAAGACGAGAAGGAGAAAGAGAAAGAGATAAGAAGAAAAGAGAAAAGGGAGAATGAGGGGGGGAGCAGTAGAAGGAAAAGGCAGGGCAGGAAGAGGATAAGGAGGAGGAGGAGGGAGGAAGAGGAGGATGAAAAAGAGGAGGAGGCAGAGGAGAAGGAGGAAGAGGAGGAAGAGGAGGAGGAGGAGGAAGAGGAGAAGGAGGAAGAGGAGGAAGAGGAGGATGAAGAAGAGGAGGAGGAGGAGGAGGAGAGGAGGAGGAGGAAAGAGGCGGAGGAGGAAGACGTGGAAGAGGAAGAGGTAGAGAAGAAAGAAACAAAGAGGCAGACTAAAAAGGAGCTGGTTGAGGAGATGGCAGAGGGGGAAGAGCATTAGAAAAAGAAAAGAAAGGAGTTCATAGATACATCAAAGTGAAGAACACAATAAATCTAGAAGAAAACAACACAATAACACAAACTGCAAAGAAATAGAAAGACATAACCATAGTGTTACCTGGAACATCCCTATAAGGAATAGAAAGACATAACCATAGTGTTACCTAGAACATCTCTATAAGGAATAGAAAGACATAACCATAGTGTTACCTAGAACATCCCAAAAACCTGGAAATACGAACAGGTAACACAATTTGGCAATGAAACGAGTTTCAAAATGAATCGATCATTTCCCCACTACTGCCGTGGTAAAAAGCAGAATCATGATGCTTACATACACAGTCACTCACACACACACACACACACACACACACACATACATATACATACACACACACGCACAATGCACCAAACAACCAGATAGCAAAACACACAATTTGTTCATAGTACTAGCCGAAATGAAAGACATTGGTGGCGTGGAAGCTGAGTGCACCTGGTGAAGGCCATTGACTTCTTAGGGATGGCAGCACTTTCCACAAGTTTTTTTTTTAAACGGGAAAGCCATTGGGTGAACTTTTCAAGCTTGTCAAACACAAATACAAAAAGCTTTGTGACTAAACTCTCCTCTCCTCTCCCCCCCCCCAAATAACAAAACAAAGGAAAAACAATAACAACAAGAAACTTACAAAGAAGCAAAACAAACTCTTCCTCAGGGTTGTATCAGTCCTTTAAGTTAAAACATTTTTTTCAAACATTTGATTTTTTGGTAGATTAGGAATTACAAAACGTTTAGATTTGCCTATACTACGTGATAATACCTCCCCCTCCCCCCTGAAACAAACAAAAATAAAAATGACTAAATCCGCTCCGTCTCACTTTTCCCATCAGGATATTAATAGAAGAACCATACTAGTAAGAAAGTTTTGAAAATTTTAGAAGAACCATACTAGTAAGAAAAGTTTTGAAAATTTTAGAAGAACCATACTAGTAAGAAAGTTTTGAAAATTTTAGAAGAACCATACTAGTAAGAAAGTTTTGCAAAATTTTCTCTTAATCTAGCATGCCAGAGTTCCATGTTGGGGGAAATTTAAAAAAGAACGAAGAAAAACGCCATAACAGTTATGTGTAGTTTCACACTTGGATAAAGCCATAATACAGGCTAATTGGAAGGGACTGATGTGAGCAGAGGGAGACCTAACAGTTCAGCCACAAAACAATCATCCCACAGTACCCACCCACCATTCAATTACATCATCTTCATCTTAATCGTATCATTAGAACCATACATAAGACATACAAGATGTTCTCAAATAATAATAATAATAATAATAATAATAATAATAATAATAATAATACTAATAATAATAATAATAATGATAATAATAATAATAATAATAATAATAATAATAATAATAATAATAATAATAATAATAATGACAATAATAATAATAATAATAATAATAATAATAATAACGACAATAATAATAATAATAATAATAATAATAATAATAATAATAATAATAAAGACAATAATAATAATAATAATAATAATAATAACAATAATAATAATAATGACAATAATAATAATAATAATAATAATAATAATAATAATAATAATAATAATAATGAATTCATAAAGCGCCTACCATCCACCAAAGGTGCTCGATATCGCCGTACAATCAAAAGTATTTTTTTTTTAACCCAAGAAAGCCCGTAAAAACAAAAAGTTGGACAAAAACTTCTTGGCTTCCTAAAAAAATTATCAGAGAATCAATTGAAAGAAAGATTTGACGACAACACAAAGAAAAAAAAAGAAGAAATGAGATCTAATGATTATAATTTATTATAAGAAATTGGAAAACAAAAAACCCAAAACAACGGCAAAATCAGTGAAAGACAAAATGAGCGCATGGAAATTAAGGCGGGAGTATTAAAGGTCTAAGCACCAAACAGATCTTGCATCACAACTCTCTCAACGGTTCATTGCAATAAAAAAAAAAACCCAATAAAACATAAACAGCTTCAAAATAAATTTAAAAAATTTAAAAAAATGTTTCAAAATTTCAAATGCACACAGACACACACGCACACAAACACTCACTCAAACACAATGACAAAAAGCATAATTTATATCAAAAAGGAGATATACATATATCAAAAAGGAAATATAAATAGTATTGCAAAGGAGACGTTGTATTGGTTGGGGCGTTTGGATTATACAAGCTAAATACAAATAAGTAATAGCAAACGGAAGAGACGCAACTAATTTAATGAAATGAATATCTACGCATGAAATTGTCTAAATCTGTCACAAGCAAAAGCGCAACAAAAATCAGTTTCCTAAAATGCAAAAAGTCTTCAGTGAACGAAATTGTAATATCCATGTAAACCTTAAACTAACAACTGCGCATTTTTCAAGCTCAATACATTTTACCAAGAATCAATTCATTCTGCTTGGGACCTACATTTTTATTTTGATAACCTCTGGACACACTCAATCCAAACGCTTTAGTTATAGATTTTGACAACACTTACACAACTGTTTCTTGACACACTCAATCCAAACGCTTTAGTTATAGATTTTGACAACACTTACACAACTGTTTCTTGACACACTCAATCCAAACGCTTTAGTTATAGATTTTGACAACACTTACACAACTGTTTCTTGACACACTCAATCCAAACGCTTTAGTTATAGATTTTGACAACACTTACACAACTGTTTCTTGACACACTCAGTTATAGATTTTGACAACAAACAACTGTTTCTTGACAAAATCCAAACGCTTTAGTTATAGATTTTGACAACACTTAGTTTCTTGGCAATCAAAAAACTTCAGGCTGATGGGGAATCAAAAAAGGGGGGGGGGGGGGGGGGGGGGGGGGTCACCTCTCTGGTGTGGGAAAATCTGATGAAATGAAACATCAAAATATATGCAAAGTGAAAGTAGAGCTCTCCCATTATAGAAATTAAACATAACTAGTTTTGTCAGTCATTTCCTGATCCTTGGAATTTTATAAAAAGTTGAAATCGTCAATGGGCGTAGTCAACGAGAGGAAAAGCTGAAATGGTCAATGGGCGTAGTTAATGAGAGTGAAAAGCTGAAATGGTCAATGGGCGTAGTTAATGAGGGTGAAAGCTGAGGTCAATGGGCGTAGAAAAAAAGCTGAAATGGTCAATGGGCGTAGTTAATGAGGGTGAAAAGCTGAAATGGTCAATGGGCGTAGTTAATGAGGGTGAAAAGCTGAAATGGTCAATGGGCATAGTTGATGAGAGGGACTCCTGTGCCGAGTGTTATAAAGAGGATGGGGGGGGGGGGGGGGGGGGGGGGAACCACATGCCCCGTGTAAGCTTGTAAAATTCAATAATAAAAACGTATATAGCCACAGCAAGCTGACCAAAAAATGTTTCAACCGGGAATGGCAACAAGAAAAATAAGTATTTTAAAATTCCAACAATCCATTTGAATAC
>JAXRKP010000376.1:120000-140000 GCA_037039925.1 Doris montereyensis | reverse complement strand
AAAAGAAGAAAAAGAAGAAGAAGAAGAAGAAGAAGAAGAAGAAGAAGAAGAAGAAGAAGAAGAAGAAGAAGAAGAAGAAGAAGAAGAAGAAGAAGAAGAAGAAGAAGAAGAAGAAGAAGAAGAAGAAGAAGAAGAAGAAGAAGAAGAAGAAGAAGAAGAAGAAGAAGAAGAAGAAGAAGAAGAAGAAGAAGAAGAAAAGAAGAAGAAGAAGAAAAAGAAGAAGAAGAAGAAGAAGAAGAAGAAAATAATAATAATAATATTAATAATAATAATATTAAATTAAGAAACATTTATATTGTGCCAAGAACAAAGACAATTTCAATGCTAAGAACACAATATGTAGAATAAGCTTAGGACTAAGACACTTGAAGAGTTAAAAGTTCAATGAAACGATACTGATGTGTCTTTGAGGCAATTCTTGAAAACGTCTAAGGACAAAGACTGACAAATTTCGGCGGAAGCCTGTTCCATATGCTTGGACCAAGGTGTGGAAAACTGGAAGCTTTTACTGACAAATTTCCAGCGAGCCTGTTCCATATGCTTGGACCAAGGTGTGGGGAACTGCCTTCCTCAGCTTTTAGTCGACAGCGTGAAATCTTCAATTTGAGAGCATTGTCTGTTGGGTGAAGTGACCTACCGGTTGGTAGTGCTGTAGCTTGTTTTGGTTTGATTTACCCACACCCACAGCTAAGGTGATCTCTGGGTTTTTTTGGTAGGGTTTATAATTTGTTCGGATCGGCCCTGTTAACAGCAAGAGATCTTGAATGTGCACAGGAGAGTGTTGTGATCTGAACATGGGGGGAGGGGAAGGGCGGCTCTTTCTTTCGGCTTGGGAGTTTGGGTTTTTGAATTTAGTATATATACATAAATAACTGTCAAAATATAGGGTCATCCTATATCGTTTGAAATATTTTACCGTCCTTGGATGCCACGGAAATGGACATCATCTTGGATTTGAACCAAATTTTCAAGCTCGATCTCCTCACCTATGGTCAAATCACTCAAATCCTGAGCAGATTATTTCTATACGATATCTACAAAACATGCTAGAATATTGAGATGAATTTCTTTATTTTGAATTTTGAAAATAACATAATACATTATATATAGATAGAATGCAAAAATGACTTTTTTAATATCCTGAAATGATTTTTGTTGTTTTTGAGTTAAGGTTTTTGATTTTAGAATATATATGTGTAATTGTTAAAATGTAGTCATCCTATATCATTGAAAAGATTGAAGAAAAATTGGTTGCCAAAGGACTAGGCTTGGATTTTGACCAATGTTCAAAATAATCAAAACCTCTGCAAATCGTTTTTTCCATTCAATATCTAAAGAGTAACATCACGATTTTTTGTTATTTTGGATAGTTTTTTTATATGAATTTTTGAAAATAGCATATATTGTTTATATGCAAAAATGTCATTTTTAACACCAAAAATTATTTTCTCAAAAGTTTAAAAAGATTTTTTTGAAAACCTGACGCAATTCTATTAAAATTGACGAGAGAAACATGAATGCGAAATATAATACAAATCGGTCTGTAAATGACAGAGGAGAAAAACTACATTTCAAGAAAAACCTCAAACGCTTCTCCCTTCTTGTATCCCTTACTCTTTTGAAAGTCTCTGGCATTGTTACTAATGTAAATAGGATTTAAAAACTAGATTTAGATGCATTGCTGTGAAAAAGGCCGATGTGTTGACCCAAATAAAGCACAGAGCAAAAGCCCAGCGTGTTGCCACATTGGTGATTAACCGCCACAAGAGGGGTTTCGAATGCCAATCTTCTCAGTCAGTGTTAGGGTAATTTATGTCAAAACTTTGACTGTTTTTACCTACTCTTGCCCAAAAAATATTTTGTACAAAAACAGAATGTACGTCATACGGACAATGTTTTGCCATAAACTTGTAGATAAATGATCGTCCTAACAAAATATGCAACAGAAAATCAATATTTTGGTGCGAAACTCGCTAATCCAGGAGAAGGAGAAGGAGAAGGAGAAGGAAGAAGAAGAAGAAGAAGAAGAAGAAGAAGAAGAAGAAGAAATAAGAAGAAGAGGAAATAGAACAAGAACAAGAACAAGAACAAGAACAAGAAGAAAAAACAAGGAGACAAACCTGAACAGCCCTGCGAGACGGCCAGGCACAGGGCTTGACTCCATTCGGCCGCTCGGGCGCTGAAATGGCCGACAAGTACCGGCTGCCTGCCTGGGCCAACACCAGCTCCACGCAGTTAAGCTTGCTGGCCATGGAAGTCCGTCGGCAGCCTATGCACTGATCACCTCCCAGGCCGATGTATGTGTGAGGCTTCAAGTCGGTTTTCTTGTAGGAAATGCACAGCATCCCATCCCTGTACAGACACACACAAAGAAAGAGAAAGATGAAGGGTCAAAAAATAAAGATGCATCTATAGTCTGTATCCCCACACAAGTGTAGGCTCACTGACTGTACATTATTTATTCCCCCCTCCCCCCCAGCAGGCCATTTTATTCAAAGTCTTTCTCAACTCCCAGGGGAGCATACAGTACACAAGCCTGTTAGGCTTTTGGTACTAACACTCACACAAGATCTTTCTCCACCTTTCGTTGGCTGCTCATTCACACACTGAGTCAAGTGAGGAAATGAGAGTCAAGTACCTTTCCTAAGAGTAAGAGTGCAGCATTGTGAGAAAAATGCCCACCTGTGTCAGCCGTGGGGCTCTAACCAGTGTCGTCCTGATTACCAGCTCAGAACACAATGGTTCAGCTACAAAGTCGATATCATAATCTTCCTTCAGTTCCCTCTAAGCTATTTTTTCACTCATAGAGCAGTATGATTTTTTACCTTTTAATCTGTAACTGTGTTTTATCATCATTTTAGTATATGTAATCTGTAACTGTTTTATTATCATTTTACTGTATGTAATCTGTAACTGTGTTTTATTATCATTTTACTGTAATCATTTCAGTGTATGTAATCTTTAACTGTGTTTTATTATCATTTCAGCATTAATCCACTACATATAAAAAACAAACAAAAACAGCAATGATAAAAACATTATCATTTCAGTGTAGACAACCATTTATATTTTTAGAATTCAACAATAATAAAATTATCATTTTACTGCGAAATATGTCCATTCACATCAGGAACAGCATCCAACAATAACAAATACAATATGTCCATTCACATCAGGAACAGCATCCAACAATAACAAATGCAATATGTCCATTCACATCAGGAACAGCATCCAACAATAACAAATGCAATATGTCCATTCACATCAGGAACAGCATCCAACAATAACAAATGCAATATGTCCATTCACATCAGGAACAGCATCCAACAATAACAAATGCAATATGTCCATTCACATCAGGAACAGCATTCAACAATAACAAATGCAATATGTCCATTCACACCAGGAACAGCATTCAACAATAACAAATGCAATATGTCCATTCACATCAGGAACAGCATCCAACAATAACAAATGCAATATGTCCATTCACATCAGGAACAGCATTCAACAATAACAAATGCGACATGTCCATTCACATCAGGAACAGCATCCAACAATAACAAAGCGACGACAACGATAACAATAGCAAAATATGACAGGCCAAGACCTTCACCTTCAAAAAGCCAAATGCAATGATTGATTGATTGACTGAAATTTTCCACGCTTACCATCCGTGGTGATCTTAGGATGAAGTTTGCAGAAACGAAACAGTAATGCAAAATGTGGGTGAAAAAGTGAAGGGAAAGAAGGATGGCCTACCAGCAGCACCCGCCGTAAAGTTAAAAGCGACAGCTTCATGAACTCACTTGAGCACAAGATATACAGGTTTCCAGATGAAGCCCTTCAACGGGTCCTGTGTGTACAGGAGAAGGGTGCCTTCCTTCGTGATGGTGTTGCTGTTTTGAGACGAGCACGAGGAATCTTCCCAGTAAACCAGAGAGTAGTCACTGATGTCCACGTCTTGAGTCTGGGGGAAAAAAAATCAAACTTTCTTTTTCATTTTCTAGACTCACCCCCATCAGCCCCACGCAGTGATCTCGGGGTGAATCAAGAACGATTTAAGACTCAGGTGCATAACTGGCACTCAGACCCACGACTTGCACTCAGACCCATAACTTTGCACTCATAACTTTGCACTCAGACACATGGCTTTGCACTCAGACACATGACTTTGCACTCAGACACATGACTTTGCACTCAGACACATGACTTTGCACTCAGACTTTGCACTCAAACACATAGCTTTGCCACTCAAACACATGGCTTTGCACTCAGACCCACAACTTTGCACTGACACATGACTTTGCACTCAGACCCATGACTTTGCACTCAAACACATGGACTTTGCACCCAGACACATGACTTTGCACTCAGACAAATAGCTTTGCACTCAGACACATAACTTTGCACTCAGACCCATGACTTTGCACTCAAACACATCAGACACATGACTTTGCACTCAGACACATGCACTCAGACATATGACTTGCACTCAAACACATAGCTTTGCACTCAGACACATGACTTTGAACTCAGACACATGACTTTGCACTCAAACACATGAATTTTGCACTCAGACACATGACTTTGCACTCAAACACATGACTTTGCACTCAAACCCACATGACTTTGCACTCAGACAAATGGCTTTGCACTCAGACACATGACTTTGCACTCAGACACATAGCTTTGCACTCAGACAAACAGCTTTGCACTCAGACACATGACTTTGCACTCAGACACATGACTTTGCACTCAGACACATGACTTTGCACTCAGACACATAATTTTGCACTCAGACACATGACTTTGCACTCAGACACATGACTTTGCACTCAGACACATGGCTTTGCACTCAGACACATGGCTTTGCACTCAGACACATGACTTTGTACTCAGACACATGGCTTTGACACATGACTTTGCACTCAGACACATGACTTTGCACTCAGACACATGACTTTGCACTCAGACACATGGGTTTTGCACTCAGACACATGGTTTTGCACTCAGACACATGACTTTGCACTCAGACACATGACTTTGCACTCAGACACATGGCTTTGCACTCCACACATGGCTTTGCACTCAAACACATGACTTTGCACTCAGACACATGGCTTTGCACTCAGACACATGGCTTTGGACTCAGACATGACTTTTCACTCAGACACATGACTTTGCACTCAGACACATGGCTTTGCACTCAGACACATGGGTTTGCACTCAGACACTGACTTTGCACTCAGACACATGATTTGCACTAGACACATGGCTTTGCACTCAGACACATGACTTTGCACTCAGACACATGACTTTGCACTCAGACCCACATGACTTGCACTCAGACACATGGCTTTGCACTCAGACACATGACTTTGCACTCAGACACATGATTTTGCACAGACATGGCTTTGCACTCAGACATGATTTGGACTGACTTGCACTCAGACACATGGCTTTGCACTCAGACACATGGCTTTGCACTCAGATACATGCTTTGCACTCAGACACTGACTTTGCAGACACATGACTTTTCACTCAGACACATGACTTTGCACTCAGACACATGGCTTTGCACTCAGATACATGACTTTGCACTCAGCACATGGCTGTGCACTCACATGACTTTTCATTCAGACACATGACTTTGCACTCAGATACATGACTTTGCACTCAGACACTGACTTTGCACTCAGATACATGACTTTGCACTCAGACACTGACTTTGCACTCAGACACATGACTTTCTAACCTGCGTCAGATAGCATCCGGGCAAGAGACGATCATTGTCACCTGTTCTACTTCACACTACAGGAACAGGGATAGGGCCTTAGGCCTTGAAAGAACTTTTACTTTACATGATTTTATATATAGACACATGACTTTGCACACCAGACACATGACTTTGCAAACAGACTTTGCATGACTTTGAACTAAAACCCGGCATGACTTTCCATTCAGACAGATGACTGCAAAGAACCTTTACAGATGCATGACATGAAATTTGCAATCAGACACAACAAAACTGACTTTCTATTCAGACACATGCATGACATTTTGCAATCAGACACATGACTTTCCATTCAGACACATGACTTTGCACTCAGACACATGTCTTTCCATTCAGACACATAACTTTCCAATCAGACACATGACGTTGCATCCAGACACATGACTTTGCATTCAGAGACATGACTTTGCATTCAGAGACATGACTTTGCATTCAGAAACATGATTTTCAACACATGACTTTGCACTCAGACACATGGCTGTACACTCAGACACATGACCTTCAATTCAGAGACATGATTTTGCAATCAGAAAAATGATTTTCCTTTCCGACACATCACTGTGCACTCAGAAACATGACTTTGCACTCAGATGCATGACCTTCCATTCAGACACATGACCTTCAATTCAGACACATGATTTTGCTCTCAGACACATGATTTTCCAATCAGACACATGACTTAGCACTCAGACACACGACTTTCCATTCAGCCACATGACCTTGTATTCAGATATATGAATTTGCACGCAGACACTTGACTTTACAATAGGACACATGACTTTGCATTAAGACATAGACTTTCCCTGCAGACACATGACTCTGCATTCAGACACATGAGGTTCCATTTAGACCCATGACTTTGAACTCGGCCACATGACTTCGCATTCAGCCACAAGACCTTGCATTCAGATACATGAATTTGCACGCAGACACTTGACTTTACAAACGGACACATGACTTTGCATTAAGACATAGACTTTTCCTGCAGACACATGACTCTGCATTCAGACACATGAGGTTCCATCTAGACCCATGACTTTGAACTCGGCCACATGACTTCGCATTCAGCCACATGACCTTGCATTCAGCCACATGACTTTGCATTCAGACACATGATTTTGCACATAGACACATGACTTTGCAGCCAAACACACAACTTTCCATTCAGATACATGACTTTCAATTCGGGCACATGACTTTCTATTCGGACACATGACTTTCTATTCGGGCACATGAGAAACATGACTTTCTATTCAGGACACATGACTTTCTATTCCACATTCAGACACATGACTTTCAATTCGGGACACATGACTTTGCTATTCAGACACATGACTTTCCATTCAGACACATGACTTTCTCTTTAGACACATGACTTTCTATTCAGGCACATGGCTTTCTATTTAGACACATGGCTTTCCATTCAGACACATGACTTTCTATTTAGACATATGACTTTCTACTCAGACACATGACTTTCCATTCAGACACATGACTTTCTATTTAGACACATGATTTTCTATTCAGGCACATGGCTTTCTATTCAGAAACAGGTTTTCTATTCAGACACATGACTTTGCACTCAGACACATGACTTTCTATTTAGACACATGGCTTTCTATTCAGGCACATGACTTTCTATTCAGACACATGGCTTTCTCAGACCCATGAGACACATGGCTTTCTATTCAGGCACATGACTTTCTATTCAGACACATGGCTTTCTATTCAGGCACATGGCTTTCTATTCAGGCACTCCTATTCAGACACATGACTTTCTATTCAGGCACATGGCTTTCATTCAGACACATGACTTTCTATTCAGACACATGACTTTCTATTCAGGCACATGGCTTTCTATTCAGACACATGACTTTCTATTCAGACACATGACTTTCTATTTAGACACATGACTTTCTATTCAGGCACATGACTTTCTATTCAGGCAAATTACTTTGCACTCAGACACATGACTTTCCATTCAGACACATGGCTTTCTTACTTTGCACTCAGACCCATGACTTTCTATTCAGGCACATGACTTTCTATTCAGGCAGCACTCAGGACACATGACTTTCTTTCTGGCTTTCTCTATTCAGACACATGGCTTTCTATTCAGACACATGGCTTTCTATTCAGGCACATGACTTTCTATTCAGGCACATGGCTTTCTATTCAGACACATGGCTTTCTATTCAGGCACATTCAGGCAAATTACTTTCTATTCAGGCACATGACTTTCTACTCAGACCCATGACTTTCTATTCAGACACATGACTTTCAAATATTCAGACACATGGCTTTCTATTCAGGCACATCAGACACATGACTTTCTATTCAGACACATGGCTTTGCACTCAGACCCATGATTTCTATTTCACCCTATTTCAGACACATGACTTTTCTATTCAGACACATGGCTTTTCACCCAGACACATGGCTTTCTATTCAGATACACAACTTTGCATTCAAATTTCGTGAATGACACAAAAATTAAAAAATCTAGGGCCATAAATAAATTGCACTCAGACCCATGAAATAAACAATTAAAAGTAGTAAACATAAAGTAAAGATTAGTAAGTGCATGGCTCCCTATTCAGACTTCCTTCCCATGACTTTCTAATTCAAAATGCGTTAACTTTCTATTCAGGCACATGACTTTCTATTCAGGCACACAGCTCACAGGCAAATTACTTTGCGGCGCAGACCCTACATGACTTTCTATTAACAAGGAAGAAGAGCTTTTTATTGGTGGTTGAGGAGGAGGTACTTTGCAAGGTCAGACCCACTGGGTACATCCATATGCAAAAGAACTTTCAAAACGGAGAATTTAGAATTTGCACTCATTCTTGATGATAACAAAAAATGCATCATGGCATCATCATCATCATCATCATCCTCATCACCTTCTTCTTCGTCATCATCATCATCTTTCATCATCATCATCATCACATGTGTTTCCTATTCCAAGTCTAATGGCTTTCTATTCAGGCCCTCCCTTTTTCCCTACTCATGTCAGACTTGACTTTCTATTCAGCATCACATCCCTTTCCGGTATAATAAAACAGCAGTAATAAATTACATTTGAAAAAATAAAATAAGTAAAATTCTATTCAGTGTTCACTTCACTTTCTATTTCTTCCAAATTACTTTGACAACATCTCTATTACTTTCTATTCAGCGCCATCCGTTTTTATCATCAGGCAGGCCTTGTTCTGATGCACTCTATCAATTCTTCTTCCATTTCTCCAGTAACAAAGCGGAGATACTTTCTAAAACAATAGACCAAATTACTTACACACTAGACACATAGTCTAGAGCTAGGAGGGACAGCCTGCTATTCAGTGCATGCTCTGTTGCACTCAGAAATCAGTGTCGGTGAAGTCATGCACTCACGGAAAATGTTTGACATGCTAGACGGCATTTTTTCACGTAACGTGAGGTTTCTATGTCATATGCTGTGGACACGTTCTATTCAAATAAATGGCTTTCTATTCAGTGCACTTTGTGGCTTTCTATTCAGACACATGGCTTTCTGTGCTCCTAAGCACATCAGCTTTCTATTCGAGTACATGTCTTTCATGATACATCACTAACATGGTCTCCCTTTGGCGCAACAATTACTTTCTATTCAGGCACATGACTTTCTAATGCAGCTGCAAAGTATACTTTCCACTAGACCAATTTTCTGTAATGGAATGTCACTGCCAACACTAAACCTAGACAGATGATTTCTATTTTCCATTGCTTTCTTTACCGTCTCAGACAAACAGTCACATGGCTTTGGAAACAAAAAAAACCCAAAAAGTTTTAAATGATAGGGAAATGCATCAACATCCCATGGCACTTACTTTGTTTCTATATGTCATAAAATATCCTTTAGACCATCACATCATTCAAAAGGTATTAATGCTTTTCAATTTGCCAGCGATAAGGAGCTCTATAACTTAAACTACTAGTATGATGAATAAATGTGCTTTGTCCTGATTGATTATTGTAGGTTCAAACATTTTCAAACTCCATGACTTATATTAAGATGTATGGGGCATTTAAAGGTCAATATAACAGAAAAATAGATTTTTTATGACTGTATTAAGCTTTATTGGGCATTTATAGGTCAATAGAACAGAAAAATAGATTTTTTATGACTGTACTAAGATTTATGGGGCATTTAAAGGTCAATATAAAAAAAAATAGATTTTGTATGACTGTATTAAGATTTATGGGGCATTTAAAGGTCAATATAAAAGCAATAGATTTTGTATGACTGTATTAAAATTTATGGGGCATTTAAAGGTCAATATAACAGAAAAATAGATTTTTGTATGACTGTATTAAAACTTATGGGGCATTTAAAGGTCAATATAACAGAAAAATAGATCTTTATGACTGTATTAAAATTTATGGGGCATTTAAAGGTCAATATAACAGAAAAATAGATCTTGTATGACTGTATTAAAATTGATGGGGCATTTTTCAATATAACAGAAAAATAGATCTTGTATGACTGTATTAAAATTGATGGGGCATGTAAAGGTCAATATAACAGAAAAATCTATGAATTTTCATTGGACTTGACCCTTCTGCTATGGCTGTGTAATTAAGTTTTGATTTGATATGATTGGATTTCACCCCATCCCCTCCACAACTAAAGTGTTCTCAAGTTTTTTTTGGTGGGATTCTTCCTTTTTTACTCAAACTGCCCTGTCCAGCAAAGATCTTCATCGTGCAGAGTGTAGTGGTCTGCACACAGAGGACCTCTTTTTTCTCGTCCTTCTCAATCACAACTTAGGTGTCTCTACGCCTGGACCAAGGGGATAGCGTTCGGAAAGAAACTCAAGAAAGAGGATTTTTTTATGATTATGGTTGAGGAGCCGACATTGTCTCAAGACTACAGATTTCCCTTTGCTATAGGACTTATAATTAAGAGGCAAAAGCAAGATTAGAGATGTGCACCAAAAGTGAAAGGAAAAAAGTAGCTTCTATAAGCAGAACCGTCAGATGGAAAAGCTGGACTGGTAATCACCTTCATTTCGTCATAGACATGATTGTTTGAAATTCATCATCCATCATGGGTGGTGATTTCAGGGTGAATTAAGAGGAAACATCCCAGACACAAAGTAAGACCAACCAGATGACCCCTGGGCCACCCTGAAGATGTCAGACTTAACACCCCACCAGATGAAGATGTATCCAGCATCGCTAATGAAGATGTATCTGGGCTAAAACCCACCAGATGACAGATGTATCTGGGCATTTAAAACCCAAATGAAGATGGATCCTGGGCTATAACACCCACCACTGTATCTAGGCTATGCCCACAGATGATGTATCTCTCTATTACTGTAGCCCCGATCCAGATGAAGATGGATCTGGGCCTATAACACCACCAGATGAAGATGTATCTGAGCTATAACGCCCACCAGATGAAAACGGATCTGGGCTAAAACACCCACCAGATGAAGATGTATCTAGGCTATAAAACAGCCCACCAGATGAAGATGTATCTGGTGTCGCTAAATAACCACGCAGATGAAAATGTTTGATCTTTTACGGGGCTATAACACCAAAGCGTGGTGAGCGTGGATACTGTGGACGTAAGCCATAGAAATAAAAAGCATGAAGACATCTGTGACACAGCACCATAGAGAAAAAATACATTGTGGACACAGATGAAGATGTATCTGGGCTACATAAACATGATAAATCATAGAAAGACCATTGTCTCCCTTTGATATGGTGCCAGACAGTTAGCCTTCTTTCATCTTTATTTTCTGAATTATTATACACCAGATGAAGATGGATCTGGGCTATAACACCTGTAATGGAAGTTCCAAATGAAGTTATGGTATACATCTGGAAATTTTCCTATTTCTTTGACCCACAAACAGATGAATGATAAATCTGGGCTTTTAACGCCCAAAGATGAAGATGGCATTAAAATGTTTCTAATGTAAGAACATCCTTTGCATACTTATGCTTTGAAAGAAATACATTTATGGTGTTTCAATTTGATGGAACTAAATCAACAGAGTTGTGGGCTATAACGCCCACTAGATGAAGAAATGGATTGAAAATCTTAAACGCAAAGATACATCAATGAAACCCACCTTATATTAGATTTGAGGGTCAATGGATCATAAAGGAACTAAATATACAGAGTTGCGGGCAAAATTTAACTACGCAGTGAAAATATTTTGGCAAAAATCAGGTTTTTCATTATAAAAATGTTAAATGGTAAGATAAATCAATGAAACTTGCCCTAGTACACCCACCAAATAATAATTATAAGAAGAGCTGTATCAACTGTTTGGCCTGCCTTATCTTTGTGTTTATAAACCCAAACCAGATCAGAAGATATGGCAGCTTTGGGGTATGGTCATATCCCAGGGAAACAGCTCATAGTAGTAATAGAAATGTCTCTAAAACTCGACCCCGTTTAAGATCCACCAGAATGAAAAGAAAGAATAAGGAATATATTAAATTTAGACATTACACAAGCACTCACAATTAAAGATGAATATAACAAAATTAAAATCTTCAATATTATCAATCAACATCTGGTGCTTGATGGTCAATATAACATCCAAAAATATTTTCCTGTATCTTATCTGATTTCTTAAACTTTCTGCGGTTCCATTTTCCTTAAGGTCAATATCCAAATCTTCTCTAGTCTTACACAATCCACCAGAAATAATTGCATCTAAAATGGATCTTTTAAATCTTTACTCACATCCCATTCTCAGATTTTGTGTTTTAAAACCTGGGCTTCACAATGGATCACTAAATTTTCTGAATTCTTTTTGGCTGCCACTAAAATTGTATTTTGCTCTTTTTCACGCAAACTACAAAACCACCAGATTATGAATATGGATAGTGGACCTATAAATTAGCTCTTCTACGCATGCATGATAGTCTAATTCTCACCAAACAATCGTTCTCCAGTCACCAACAATCGATGAACAAGTGGGTCATGGATCTGATATTTAAAAGAAAATAGAGGAAATACTTACCACAGATTTCAAGATCCATATCCATTTTTGATGAGAAAAGACTTATCTAGATCTAAAATCGAATGAAGTACCCACCAGATGAGGCAGTCAGTTTCAAAGTGAAAGGAAAAAGTACTGAAATCTCGAGAACGGGCGTAAAGGAAGGCACTCTTTGTTTCAAGATGGCGACGCGTTGCATAATCATAGTCATTTTTGGACATGATAACCGTCCAGAATGTGATTTGACAATTTGAGGCTCTTAGTCATTTTCAATCGAAAGATCCCCTTTTCCCGACTCTAAATAGAACTTTCCTACTTGAAGTAATCTAACGGAGCTTGGAGAAATTGATAGCAGAGGAAAGCTCATTCAAAGGCTAATTTAACACACTTCATTGAAAGCGATGGTTCAACACATCTTGGGCTATAACACCCAGCCGTTTTTGAGCGATGAAAATCTGGCGATGTACCCGTTAGAGCTGAAGAGCTATATCTCTTTTACTACTAATATACTAGGCTTAGATCTATAGAGGCTTTAAGTATACCTAGTAGTTTTTTGTGTAGGTTGAGTTTGATTTAAAAGAGAGATAGAAGGATTAAGACCCATTTTCCACTGAAGATGACGGTATATAGATGCCCAATATGCTAAGCGGTATCTGGGATAACTATGATAAGCTGTAGGTTTCTACCAGATGAAGATGTATCTGGGCTATAACACCCACCAGATGAAGATGGATCTGGGCTATAACACCCACCAGATGAAGATGTATCTGGGCTATAACGCCCACCAGATGAAGATGTATCTGGGCTATAACACCCACCAGATGAAGATGGATCTGGGCAATAACGCCCACCAGATGAAGATGGATCTGGGCTATAACACCCCACCAGATGAAGATGGATCTGGGCTACCAGATAACGCCCACCAGATGAAGATGGATCTGGGCTATAACACCCACCAGATGAAGATGGATCTGGAAGCTATAACACCCACCAGATGAAGATGTTCTGGGCTATAACACCCACCAGATGAAGATGGATCACCCACCAGATGAAGATATAACATAACCCACCAGATGAAGATGGATCTGGGCTATAACTATAACGCCCACCAGATGAAGATGGATCTGGGCTATAACACCCACCAGATGAAGATGGATCTGAAGATGCTATAACACCCACCAGATGAAGATGGATCTGGGCTATAACACCACCAGATGAAGATGTATCTGGGCTATAACATCTGGGCTATAACACCCACCAGATGAAGATGTATCTGGGCTATAACATCTGGGCTATAACACCCACCAGATGAAGATGGATCTGGGCTATAACACCCACCAGATGAAGATGGATCTGGATAACACCCACCAGATGAAGATGGATCTATAACACCCACCAGATAAGAATAAACACCCACCAGATGAAGATGGATCTGGATAACACCCAAGATGAAGATGCTGAATATAACACCCACCAGATGAAGATGGATCTGGGCTATAACGCCCACCAGATGAAGATGGATCTGGGCTATAACACCCACCAGATGAAGACGGATCTGATAACACCCACCAGATGAAGAATCTGGGCTGTTGTAAGAATGCTAAATGCTGATGATAAAATGTGATGAAGGCCCTAGTAATAGAAGATCCCCTTTGTCCAGCCACGATGGTTCATAATCTAAAGAAGGAGAGCCAGGCCCAAAGTGACCGGTTTTTCCCCTTGACGATCAACACCAAACCTGGCCTTGAGGTGGGGTCAATCATGCTTTGGCATTGAGAGGGAGTGTCTATAGATGCCCAATATACTTATTGGCTTTTGGCATTGAGAGGGAGTGTCTATAGATGCCCAATATACTAATTGGCTTTTGGCACTGAGAGGGAGGTTTCTATAGATGCCTAATATACTAATTGGCTTTTGGCATTGAGAGGAGGTTTCTATAGATGTCCAATATACTAATTGGCTTTTGGCATTGAGAGGGGGTTTCTTTAGATGCCCAATATACTAATTGGCTTTTGGCATTGAAAGGGGGTTTCTATAGATGCCCAATATACTAATTGGCTTTTGGCATTGAGAGGGGTTTCTATAGATGCCCATTGTACTTATTGGGTTCACCAATTGATAAAGTTGAGCTCCAAGTATCCATAACTTCCTTCAAGCCAGCCGAGGGACGTAATTGTCCATGGCTGCTGCTTTCAGGGTTTTATTCAAAGGCCAAGCAACTCTGATCCAATGAAAGGAAGAGAGAAGAAGAAGAAGAAGAAGAAGAAGAATAAGAATAAGAAGAAGAAGAAAGAAGAATAAGAATAAGAATAAGAATAAGAGAATAATAAGAATAATAAGAATAAGAAGAAGAAGAAGAAAAGAAGAAGAAGAAGAAGAGAATATGAAGAAGAAGAAGAAGAAGAAGAAGAAGAAGAAGAAGAAGAAGAAGAAGAAGAAGAAGAAGAAGAAGAAGAAGAAGAAAAAGAAGAAAAAGAAGAAGAAGAAGAAGGAAGAAGAAAGAAGATGGAAAAAGAGGAGGAGGAGGACGAGGAGGAGGAGGAGGGAGGAGGAGGAGGAAGAAGGAGGAGGAGGAGGAGGAGGAGGAGGAGGAGAAGAATAAGAATAAGAATAAGAAGAATAAGAATAAGAGAAGAATAAGAATAAGAATAAGAATAAGAGGAAGAAGAATAAGAATAAGAAGAAGAAAAGAAGAAGAGAAGAAGAAGAAGAAGAAGAAGAAGAAGAAGAAGAAGAAGAAGAAGAAGAAGAAGAAGAAGAAGAAGAAGAAGAAGAAGAAGAAGAAGAAGAAAAGAAGAAAGAAGAAAAGAAGAAGAAGAGAAGAAGATGGAGAGGAGGAAGATGGACGAGGAGGAGGAGGAGGAGGAGGAGGAGGAGGAGGAAGAAGAAGAAGAAGAAGAAGAAGAAGAAGAAGAAGGACAAGAAGAAGAAGAAGAAGAAGAAGAAGAAGAAGAAGAAAACGAAGAAGAAGAAGAAGAAGAAGGAGAAGAAGATGGAGATGGAGGAGGAGGAGGAGGAGGAGGAGGAAGAAGAGGAGGGAGGAAGAGGAGGAGGAGGAGGAGGAGGAGGAGGAGAACAGAAGGAACAAGAAAGAAGGAAGAAGAAGAAGAAGAAGAAGAAGAAGAAGAAGAACAAGAAGAAGAAGAAGAAGAAGAAGAAGAAGAAGAAGAAGAAAAAGAAAAAGAAGAAGAAGAAGAAGAAGAGGTCACCTTACCGTGTCAATGCCTGATGACCGGGAGTCAACCAAACACGCTGCTTCTGCTTACTTTTGTCTCGAAGAAAAAGATTTCAATGTTCAAGGTCTGGTCATTCAGGCCAGTCTGGTGGGTGTGTGTGGAAGGAGAGCAAGCGATGTAAGAGTGGACATTTCTGTTATTTGCATTCTTGTGGTTTCCATCACTAACTGACTGTAACGCTTTGATTTTGATGTAAACATTGATTTTACCCATATCCACAGCTAAGGGGTCCTACAGGTTTTGGTACGCCTTTGTAAATTTTGCCTGGACTTCCCTGCAAACAGCCAAGGAATCTTTGACATGCACAGTGTTGTGGCCTACACACAGGAACTCCTTTTCATTGTCCGTCTCTGATTGCATTTAGTGCCAAACACCTACTCTGATAGGATTCGGTGTTGATCCACTCCGTCTCTGATGTGATTCGGTGTCGATCAACCTATTCTGATGGGATTTGGTGTCGATTCACCTACTCTGATGTGATTCAGTGTCGATTCACCTATTCTGATGGGATTTGGTGTCGATTCACCTACTCTGATGTGATTCAGTGTCGATTCACCTATTCTGATGGGATTCAGTGTCAATTCACTACTCTGATGTGATTCAGTGTCGATTCACCTACTCTGATGTGATTCAGTGTCGATTCACCTACTCTGATGGGATTTGGTGTCAATTCACTCCGTTACTGATGGGATTCACATCGATCCACCTATTCTGATGGGATTTGGTGTCAATTCACTCCGTTACTGATGGGATTATACATCGATCCACCTATTCTGATGGGATTTGGTGTCGATTCACCTATTCTGATGTGATTCAGTGTCGATCACCTACTCTGATGTGATTCAGCGTGGATTCACCTACTCTATGGGATTTGGTGTCGTTCCACCTACTCTGATGGGATTTGGTGTCGTTCCACCTACTCTGATGTGATTTGGTGTCGATTCACCTACTCTGATAGGATTTGGTGTCGATTCACCTACTCTGATGTGATTTGGTGTCATTCCACCTATTCTGATGGGATTTGTCGTTCCACCTACTCTGATGGGATCGTTCCACCAACTCTGATAAGATTTGGTGTCGTTTCACCTACTCTGATAGGATTTGGTGTCGTTCAACCTACTCTGATAGGATCCGGTGTCGTTCCACCTACTCTGATGGGATTCGGTGTCGTTCCACCTACTCTGATGGGATTCGGTGTCGTATCCACCTACTCTGATGGGATTTGGTGTCGAAACCTACTCTGATGGGATATGGTGTCGATCCATGCAGTCTCTGATGGGATTTGGTGTCGATCCACCTACTCTGATAAGATTTGGTGTCGATCATGCAGTCTCTGATGGGATATGGTGTCGATCCATGCAGTCTCTGATGGGATATGGGCTGTCGATCCACCTACTCTGATAAGATTTGGTGTCGATCCATGCAGTCTCTGATGGGATATGGTGTCGATCCATGCAGTCTCTGATGGGATATGGTGTCGATCCATGCAGTCTCTGATGGGATATGGTGTCGATCCATGCATGGGATTCGTGTCGATCCATGCAGTCTCTGATGGGATTTGGTGTCGATCCATGCAGTCTCTGATGGGATATGGTGTCGATCCATGCAGTCTCTGATGGGATATGGTGTCGATCCATGCAGTCTCTGATAAGATATGGTGTCGATCCATGCAGTCTCTGATGGGATATGGTGTCGATCCATGCAGTCTCTGATGGGATATGGTGTCAATCCATGCAGTCTCTGATGGGATATGGTGTCGATCCATGCTACTCTGATAAGATTTGGTGTCGATCCATGCAGTCTCTGATGGGATATGGTGTTGATCCATGCAGTCTCTGATGGGATATGGTGTCGATCCATGCCGTCTCTGATGGGATATGGTGTCGATCCATGCAGTCTCTGATGGGATATGGTGTCGATCCATCCGTCTCTGATGGGATTTGGTGTCGATCCATGCAGTCTCTGATGGGATTTGGTGTCGATCCACCTACTCTGATAAGATTTGGTGTCGATCCATGCAGTCTCTGATGGGATATGGTGTCGATCCATGCAGTCTCTGATGGGATATGGTGTCGATCCATGCAGTCTCTGATGGGATTTGGTGTCGATCCATGCCGTCCTTGATGGGATTCGGTGTCGATCCACTCCGTCTCTGATGGGATCCGGTGTCAATCCACTCCGTCTCTGATGGGATCCCGTGTCAATTCACTCCGTCTCTGATGGGATCCCGTGTCAATTCACTCCGTCTCTGATGTGATTCGGCATCGATCCACCTATTTTGATGGGATTTGGTGTCGATGCCCTACTCTGATGTGATTCAGTGTCGATTCACCTACTCTGATGGGATTTGGTGTCGATTCACATATTCTGATGGGATTTGGTGTCGATCCACATATTCTGATGGGATTTGGTGTCGATTCACCTATTCTGATGTGATTCGGTGTCGATGCACCTACTCTGATGTGATTCGGTGTCGATTCACATACTCTGATGGGATTTGGTGTCGATTCACCTATTCTGATGGGATTCGGTGTCGATTCACCTACTCTGATGTGATTCAGTGTCGATTCACCTACTCTGATGTGATTCAGATGTCGATTCACCTACTCTGATGTGATTCAGTGTCGATCCACCTACTCTGATGTGATTCGGTGTCGATTCACCTACTCTGATGTGATTTGGTGTCGATTCACCTACTCTGATGTGATTCAGTGTCAATTCACCTACTCTGATGTGATTCAGTGTCAATTTACCTATTCTGATGTGATTCAGTGTCGATTCACCTACTCTGATGTGATTCGGTGTGGAAGTTCACCTACTCTGATGTGATTCAGTGTCGATTCACCTACTCTGATGTGATTCGGTGTCGATTCACCTACTCTGATGGGATTTGGTGTCGATTCACCTACTCTGATGTGATTTGGTGTCAATTCACCTATTCTGATGGGATTTGGTGTCAATTCACCTCATTCTGAAGTGATTCGGTGTCATCTACCTGGATCAGGGAGAATGGGTTTAATAAAAACTAAAAAAACATTTTCAACCTGTTGGCACAATAACCTATGACCTTTTGGTTTAGAGGCCAACACCCTACCTGTATACAAGTGGTATCCCTTTGTTTTCCGTGACTAAATTAATTTATGTCAGTAAAAAAAAAATTCAATCATTGAAAAATTCATTTAATTGACAACTCATTATTATAATATACTAAATATAAGTTGGTCTATAACTTTGAATAGAAAAATTATTGTAATTATTATCACATCATTATCTATAGTATGTAATTATGAGTTGGTCTATCTTTGTTAAAAATTATTGTAATTATTATCACATCATTATCTATAGTATATAATTATGAGTTGGTCTATCTTTGTTAAAAATTATTGTAATTATTATCACATCATTATCTATAGTATATAATTATGAGTTGGTCTATCTTTGTTAAAAATTATTGTAATTATTATCACATCATTATCTATAGTATATAATTATGAGTTGGTCTATCTTTGTTAAAAATTATTGTAATTATTATCACATCATTATCTATAGTATATAATTATGAGTTGGTCTATCTTTGTTAAAAATTATTGTAATTATTATCACATCATTATCTATAGTATACAATTATGAGTTGGTCTATCTTTGTTAAAAATTATTGTAATTATTATCACATCATTATCTATAGTATATAACTATGAGTTGGTCTATCTTTGTTAAAAATTATTGTAATTATTATCATCATTATCTATAGTATACAATTATGAGTTGGTCTATCTTTGTCTTTGTTCACAAAGGGTCTGTTGATGAGCCACTAAGGGTAACCATACTTTGCATGTAGGCTTGAAATCATCCCCAGATCTGCAAATGTGACCTTGAATTAATGTAAACTTCATTTCCTTCCCTGTCTTTGTGAGTATCATTTTCATTCAGAACATTTTGAACAAGTTTTACTGAATAATTATAAAGTTGGAATAG
>JAXRKP010000376.1:85000-115000 GCA_037039925.1 Doris montereyensis | reverse complement strand
CTGTTTTTCATACATTTATGATATGCATTTCAAACAACAATATTAAGGGGAGCGCCTTCTGAAGTATTTTTCTTTGCTTTCGAGTTTGGGTTTTTTTCTTTTAGTATATGAGTAACAATTAAAGTATAGTCATTCTATATCATTGAAAAATTTGTAGTGTTTGTAGAAAACAGCCCCCTGGTGCATGCATGCTGACCGACCTGCAAGTAACATTAAATGTACATAGTGATACATATCTTATTTCATTGTGTTTGAAAGTTATTTCTTCAATGATATTATTTCTTCCGTTAGTCTCATTATTGGAGTACTACAAAAATCGATATTGTTCTGTTCATCACGATAACCGCAAACTATCTTTAGTAAGTATGTACATGTATGTATTGTCCTTATTTTGTTAAATGGCATTCGCCTGTGTAGATTTTGTGTTAAAGTGTTTTTGCTTTATACCCTACGTCTGTTATTGTACTGAAATGCTGGACCTAATGGGGTGTTTAGCGCGCAAAAATTATCTGCCGTTGTTTCAGAAACAGATTGGTGGTAACTCTTTTGTGTGGAGTCTGAAGCTCTTATTTGATTATAGTAAAATACCAGGGCAGTGAGTAGCCCACGTCATTATTTATAAATAATAATGTTATTACAAAAGCAGTATAACTACTGCTACAATTTCTACTCTTGTTAATAATCATTCTAATACTGTCAATAAAAATGCCAACGTTTGGTGATGATTATTCTAATAAAAAGAAAGAAGAATGAGAAGGAACAGGATGACCACCAGTAATGATAATAACAATAACTAGAAATAATAGAGTAGTACTACATAATATTCTATGTGTTCCTATTTTTATAACTTATTGACTGGCACTTAACAAGATAAATATATTATCTATTTTCTTTGTTTGAACTGAGTTAGATTGATGTACAGTCTCACATTCTACGTGAACGTATTATAGGATTTTGCATTGAGGAAATGCGGTGATGCGAAAGTGTTGCCACGGCCAATCTCAGGAATACCTGAAACGAGCTAACGCCCGTAGCTTTACATTTTGATTCATAGTCATAAAATGTAATTTCGTATTTTGTGAGGTCTGTTTTCAATTCTCAAATTCTCTATCACATTAGCGTATTGAATGTCTCAACCTTACAAGTTCAAA
Organism: Doris montereyensis; assembly: GCA_037039925.1. Lineage (NCBI taxonomy): Eukaryota > Metazoa > Mollusca > Gastropoda > Nudibranchia > Dorididae > Doris > Doris montereyensis. Next base: position 113,849 of record JAXRKP010000376.1, on the reverse strand, counting down.
TTTATTCTTCTTTTATCGTTTCCTATTTCTTTCAACTCGTTTGTTGGACAGAAGAACATATCTTCATCCAGAACTAGAACCTAATATAAAGATTTCAGCTTCTATGGGAACACAAGATAGTCGGACTTGAGTGATTTAGAATTCTAAAGTTTGCAAGGGTGAAAATGCAAGCACTTCGAATAGGTAGATCTAGTGCTTTGCTCTCTGGTTGGCAGTGGCAAGAATAAGTCATTAATGACACGCATAGGATGTCGAAGCTGCCATAGCAACTAGTTTCCCACAATTTTATGATGTATATCTAAATAAATCTAGTCATATATGTTGATTCAAATGTTTAGATAGATAACAGTTAAAAGTTTAAGTACATCTTCTGCTGTCACTATACAATGAATAGCCCTGGTAAAGAACAGCCATGCAGAACAGCTACCACCAATCTTGGAAAGTGCGCAATGAATCATGGGACAGATTGGCAAGAGGAGCTAAACGCCTCATCAGTCTATCGCAACATTCTTTAAAGTTGAAGGAAGCATTCACATTTATTGTCGGGGGCCGCATTTTTTCCTATCCATTTCTTCTATTTGTCTCATCCTTGTTCGATGAAGCTTCAAAGTTATTCAAGGTCATTTCCTTCACAATGATAATATAATAGTAAAGTTGTTCTGTGCTTTTAAAAATCTTAATCAAATGTCTATGTTTTGGATCTCCGTGGTGACTTAATCAGTCAACTTTTTCACAAATATCTGGAAAGCAGGAGAAAATAATAGTAAGAACAGAACTAAAAAAGTATGACACCATGAAAAAGGAAACACAGCGTGAAATAACATCATTAAGTTTCCGATGCACCGTAGGCATTTTAGACAGCATACTTCCCGTAACTGTGGTGGTGGGGATGGGAGATGGGGGACAAACATTAAAAAGAGCTTGGAAAGTTTAGTGTCTGTGTTTTCTAACTTTACAGAATATCTGCAGTATCTAATGCAACAAAAATTGTTGATACTAAATTCCCTAGCTTGTAGAACGAGAGCTAGATTCTAGATGTAGAGCCAAGCTATAGATTTAGATCGGTACCTAGATCTAGAATTAATAATCTAGGTCTAGATCTAGCTCTAGATTTAGTTAGCGTTTGGCCTTGAGAATCTAGATCTAGAGAAACATGACATGTATCTAGAAATAGATCTAGATCTTCCTCGAATTGAATCTTAAAAGAAAAAAATGTCTAGAGCTAGTTCTAGATAACAATAACGCTTGCGCTGAAAATGTAAACAAACACAATTTGAGGATAAAGCGGTGATGGGTCTATTTTCCTGCCTGGATTGATTTAACGTGTACTCCACGGTGGTCTTTGACTTTGACCCCAAACAAATGTATGAATTATAAACTTAGCCCACCATTGTAAGAGGTGCATGGGAATGGGAGCTAATTTCATTTTTAATGCTAAAAGTATATGAATCAGTTGAAAAACCAATCTTTCAACTCACGCTCACAGTCACAGACTGCTCCTTTTTGACACCACTCAGTAGAACCTACCAAAGAAAGATAAACACAAACGTACCTTGACAAAGTTTTCATCTTCTTGTTTAAAAATATCAAGCATCACTTGGAGCTTTGTGTTGTTATCCAAGCTGGAGAAGAAAAAACAATGTTCAGCTGTTTGCATTAGGTATAGACAAACAGTGAGGCAAGGGGCATGTCGAAAGGAAGGTTTGTAAATCCACATGTTAGTATCCTTTTCCCAAAACAAACTAGATGTGACATTCACCCTTTGTAATGAAAAGACAAACAGCGAGGCCAGGGGCATGTCGAAAGGAAAGGTTTGTAAATCCACATGTTAGTATCCTTTTCCCAAAACAAACTAGATGTGACATTCACCCTTTGTAATGAAAAAGACAAACAGCGAGGCCAGGGGCATGTCGAAAGGGAAGGTTTGTAAATCCACATGTTAGTATTGTTAGTATCCTTTTCCCAAAACAAACTAGATGTGACTTTCCCCCTTTGTAATGAAAAGACAAACAAACATGTCAGAAAGGTTTGTAAATCCACATGTTGGTATCCTTTTCCCAAAACAAACTAGATGTGACATACCCTTTGTAATGAAAAGACAAACAGCAAAGGATGTCGAAAGGTTTGTAAATCCACATGTTAGTATCCTTTTCCCCCAAAACAAACTAGATGTGACATTCACCCTTTGTAATGAAAAGACAAACAGTAAGGCCAGGGGCATGTCGAAAAAAAGGGAAGGTTTGTAAATCCACATGTTAGTATCCTTTTCCCAAAACAAACTAGATGTGACATTCACCCTTTGTAATGAAAAGACAAACAGCGAGGCCAGGGGCATGTCGAAAGGGAAGGTTTGTAAATTCACATGTTATTATCCTTTTCCCAAAACAAACTAGATGTGACATTCACCCTTTGTAATGAAAAGACAAACAGCGAGGCCAGGGGCATGTCGAAAGGGAAGGTTTGTAAATCCACATGTTATTATCCTATTCCCAAAACAAACTAGATGTGACATTCACCCTTTGTAATGAAAAGACAAACAGCGAGGCCAGGGGCATGTCGAAAGGGAAGGTTTGTAAATCCACATGTTATTATCCTATTCCCAAAACAAACTAGATGTGACATTCACCCTTTGTAATGAAAAGACAAACAGCGAGGCCAGGGGCATGTCGAAAGGAAGGTTTGTAAATTCACATGTTATTATCCTTTTCCCAAAACAAACTAGATGTGACATTCACCCTTTGTAATGAAAAAGACAAACAGTGAGGCAAGGGGCATGTCGAAAGGGAAGGAAATGAAACCAAATAATAGTAAAGCCTTGTAGGAACAAAGACAGAGACAAATACAAGGCAAAAATCTCTGAGTGTCGATGTATATATGGTGAACAACAAGGGCCTAGAGGAGCCTTGGGGAATGCCAAATTTCAAAATCGTGGCAGAACTAGTTGCATCTTCTATGACTACAGTTTGCTTTCAGTTTGTCATGTAGGCAGTAAGCCAACCCAGTGCTGAATCTTTGATCCCACTTTCTATGAGTCTTTCAGACAACAGGATGTGATCAACTGTATCAAAGCGGCACTCAAGTCGAGCAGAAGTAGGATGGCCTTGTGGTTGTTGTTTAAGTAGTTGAAAACATCCTTATTAATCCTAGGGGGGAACCTCTCAATGCTACATATATGTCCAGGTTGATAGGCTGATTGAAAAGGATCATACGGATTATTTTTTGCAGGTGGTTATCTTTTGGTGGTTTTTGGGACTAAATTTAGATTCGAAACTGGGCGGCAGTTTTTCGTATTACTTTGTCTTCAGTAATGGAGTAACGAAGACCTCTTTGAATGATGGGGAGGGGGAATCTAAAGAGCAATTCACAGTTGAGGCTAGTAATGGGGCAAGCTCAGCAATAAATGTTTTTTTCATCTACGTCAGTATGCTGTTAAGTTTGCAAAATTTGTTTTGACTTGCTCTCCTGATCAAAATGAATAGTAAGCTGTAAGATCTTGTTAGTGTAAGATCATTTCATGATCAAATTGAAGATTAAGTTGTAAGATCTTGCTTAATGTAAGATCCTTTCATGATCAAAACGAAGATTAAGTTGTAGATCTTGCTTAATGTAAGATCCTTTCATGATCAAATTGAAGATTAAGTTGTAAGATCTTGCTTAATGTAAGATCCTTTCATGATCAAAACAAAATTAAGTTGTAAGATCTTGTTTAATGTAAGATCATTTCATGATCAAAACAAAGATTAAGTTGTAAGATCTTGCTTAGTGTAAGATCCTGTCATGATCAAAACGAAGATTAAGTTGTAAGATCTTGCTTAATGTAAGATCCTTTCATGATCAAAACAAAGATTAAGTTGTAAGATCTTGCTTAGTGTAAGATCCTTTCATGATCAAAACGAAGATTAAGTTGTAAGATCTTGCTTAATGTAAAAGATCCTTTCATGATCAAAACAAAGATTAAGTTGTAAGATCTTGCTTAGTGTAAGATCCTTTCATGATCAAAACGGATTAAGTTGTAAGATCTTGCTTAATGTAAGATCCTTTCATGATCAAAACGGAGATTAAGTTGTAAGATCTTGCTTAATGTAAGATCCTTTCATGATCAAAAAATCGAAGATTAAGTTGTAAGATCTTGCTTTGACTTATACTCTTGTACCCCAGGTGGAGCATGGGTCACCAATGACGTCTCTCCACTTCACTCTGTTCTGCGCCACCATCTTGTTTATTTTAGATACATTATATAACCATTTTGAAAAACAGAGTCCTGCCAAAATATTATTTGCCGATTTCAGTTCTTGTCTCAATACACATTTTAACTGACAAATTGATTCACAATTTCAAATTAGACTCCTAACTGGTATTATGAATATCAGATTTTCTCACCAACCGATCGCAACGGGTCTTAGTAAAGAAATCTACCTCTAAAAGAAATCAAAACCAATGTTGGATTTCCACAAGGATTAGTTCTATCGCTTTTACTTTTTATCTTAATATACCAACGACTGCAGAAGCAATTATGAAAATAGATTTATTGTTAAATTTGCTTCTCTGTTAATAAGAACATTTCAGAGTTATTTCATAAATATTTTATTGAAAATGTATTGTCGTTCTCCATTCTTTGCTGGTACCGGAACGCATCGTGTAAGAACAAAAATAAAACTTAGGACGTAAGGTTGTCGATTTGTGTTCACGAATCATTAATGAGCGGCAAAGGAGTCTAGGTTCATTTTGTAATCAGCAAACAATGAAGGAGGCATCTGTGATCTTGGATGACAAAGACCATGCACTATTTTGCAAATTTGAAATTAGGAAGGTGGTATCGTCGCCCATTGAGCAGAACGAATCGATACCATTTCTCCTTCATTCCATCTGCCAGCAGATTAATGAATAAGATTCAAGAGAAATAATAGCTCTGGAAAGATTTTTTAAAATGTTTTTCACTAGTAGTGGTTCAATACTATTTTCTTATTTCGCTTTCTCTCTCTCTCTCTCCACATTATAATTTGTACCTCTTATTCAAGTGTAAATACAATGTATTTGTGTTATATGTTCCATCCGGGCTGCGTGTGGCATTTTGCTATTTTTTAATTATTATAATTATTATTTTTATCTTCTTTTTTTTTTATTGATTTTTTTTTCTTTTTTTCTTTTTGTTTGTATTTATTCATTTATTTTATTTCTTATTTTTTTGCATTTCTAAATCATTATTTTTTGTTATCTGTGTATTTTGTTGAATGCTAAATTTTATATTAGATTTTGTGCTTTGTAATTTCATTGTGTGGATATGAATAATTGCCCTTCGGGGATGATTAACAGTATTTTGAATTGAATTGAATCTCTGTCTCGTTCCAGGAAAGGCCCAGCTGCCGAGCTTCCTGCAGGATTGACCTCCTCCATGTTGTCTTTGGTCTTGCTCAATCTCTCTTCCCTTGTGGGTTCCATTTTAAGGCCTGACGCGTTATGTTTTCTGATGATTTTCTAAAGGTGTGTCCAAGCCATCCCCATTTCTTTCTCTTAATCTGTACTTTTTATTGGTTGTTGATGTGTCTTTTCCCAAAGTTCTTTGTTTGTAGTTTTATTCAAACCATTTGATGTGTAGGATTTGTCTCAGGCATCTGTTAATAAATGTTTGGAGTCTTCTTGTGGATGTTTTAGTGGTGCGTCATGTTTCACAGGCATACAGAAGAACTGATTTTATGTTTATGTTGAAAATGTGAATTTTTGTTTTTAGGGATGTGGCCTGAATTCCAAAATGGTCTTAGGGTCCTAAATGCTGCTGTTGCCTTCCCAATTCTGGTGCTGAAATCCTGGTCTGTCCCTCCTGTTTTGCTTAAGACACTGCCCAAATATGTGAACTGGCCGACATCTTCTAATTCCATTCCATCAAGTGCCTTGTTGTTATTATTCAAGTTATTAATTCTAAGAACTTAAGTTTTCCTTTTATTTACATTCATTCTCAATTGTGCTGCTTCCTTGGCCATTCTGTTTGTTTTTTTCCTCGACATCATTATATCCCTTAGACAACCATTTATGATTTTGAAAAGTTCTTTAGGGTTCTTCTGATCTTCAGCTATGTTTTCTCTCACCCATGCTTTGCTTTGCTTCATTGATTGCTTTGTTTGTGTGTCATTTTGTACTTTATTGTATCTTAAAATAAATGATAACACCCTTTGTCAGTTTCTGAGACACGTCAATGTTTACTGTGTTTAAATGATTACTGGTATAAAAAAAGAGACCTTGAAATTTAAAACAATAGATGAGATAAAATGGACAGAGCTTCTAGTTCATATTTCATCACAACAAGGACGATTCCTACCTCACGAGAAAATCAGACGAGTTATCTGTGGCCTCTTTAGGGGAAAGGTTATCTGGCGAATCCGTACTTTTGAGGATGTAATCCATGTAATCCTGGTAAAGCAAAAGGACAAGACATTCAATGAAATTACCCTCCACGCAAATAATTACCATCAATGCACACAATTACCATAATGGAAATAATTACTCTCAATGCACAAAATACCCACCAATGCAAATAATTAACATCAATGGCCGGATTTACCATGGCTGGGTTGTTTAACAAAACCCTCAATGATCAATATTTGACCAGCTCTCGAGAGGCAGATAAACGAGCTTCAGTATTGAAAGGGTGACCCCTTATTCACTTAATGTAATTAGTGGCGTTCATCTGATCACCGAAAACTTAAGCTTCAGGAGCCACAACTGAACCCGAAGCCAGATGAGGTCTTAAATGGCATACCCGCTGTTTTAAGGGCTCTCTCTGAGCTCACCGCGACTAATGTACAATTACAAAGAAGAAGAATCAACATACTTTATACCATCAATGTACACAACTACAATCAATGTACACAATTACAATCAATGTACACAACTACAATCAATGTACACAATTACAATCAATGTACACAACTACAATCAATGTACAACAATCAATGTACACAATTACAATCAATGTACACAATTACAATCAATGTACACAATTACAATCAATGTACACAACTACAATCAATGTACACAATTACAATCAATGTACACAACTACAATCAATGTACACAATTACAATCAATGTACACAACTACAATCAATGGACACAACTACAAACACAACTACAATCAATGTACACAACTACAACAATGTACAACTACAATCAATGGACACAACTACAATTTCACCTTTCGATGATGACGACACAACTATAATCAATGTACACAACTACAATTAATGTACACAATTACAATCAATGTACAATTACAATGTACACAATTACAATCAATGGACACAACAAATCAATACACAATTACAATCAATGTACACAACTTACAATCAATGGACACAACTACAATCAATGGACACAACTACAATCAATGGACACAACTACAATCAATGGACACAATTACAATTAATGGACACAACTACAATCAATGTACACAACTACAATTAATGTACACAACTACAATCAATGTACACAACTACAATCAATGTACACAACTACAATCAATGGACACAACTACAATCAATGTACACAATACAATCAATGTACACAACTACAATTAATGGACACAATTACAAATCAACAATTACAATCAATGTACACAATTACAATCAATGTACACAATTACAATTAATCCACACAACTACAATCAATGTACACAACTACAATCAATGTACACAACTACAATCAATGTACACAACTACAATCAATGTACACAACTACAATCAATGTACACAACTATAATCAATGTAATGTACACAACTACAATCAATGTACAAATTACCATTAATCCACACCATCAATGTACACAATTACCATCAATGTACACAATTACCATTAATCCACACAATTAAATGTACACAATTACCATCAATGTAATGGATTAATCACAAACTACAATCAATGTACACAATTACCATTAATCCACACAATTACCATCAATGTACACAATTACCATTAATCCACACAACTACAATCAATGTACACAACTACAATCAATGTACACAAGTACAATCAATGTACACAACTACCATTAATCCACACAATTACCGTCAATGTACACAATTACCATCAATGTACACAATTACCATTAATCAACAACAAATCAATGTACACAATTACCATTAATCCACACAATTACAATCAATGTACACAATTACCATTAATCCACCAACTACACAATTACAATCAATGGAATGTACACAACTACAATCAATGTACACAACTACAATCAATGGACACAACTACAATCAATGTACACAACTACAATTAATGGACACAACTACAATTAATGGACACAACTACAATCAATGTACACAATTACAATCAATGTACACAATTACAATCAATGTACACAACTACAATCAATGTACACAAGTACAATCAATGTACACAATTACCATTAATCCACAACTACAATCAATGTACACAAGTACAATCAATGTACACAATTACCATTAATCCACACAATCTACAATTAATGTACACAACTACAATGTACACAATTACCATTAATCCACACAATTACCATTAATCCACACAATTACCATTAATCCACACAATTACCATTAATCACACAATTACCATTAATCCACACAATTACCATTAATCCACACAATTACCATCAATGTACACAATTACCATTAATCCACACAATTACCATTAATCCACACAATTACCATTAATCCACACAACTACCATTAATCCACACAATTACCATTAATCCACACAATTACCATTAATCCACACAATTACCATTAATCCACACAATTACCATCAATGTACACAATTACCATTAATCCACACAATTACCATTAATCCACACAATTACCATTAATCCACACAATTACCATTAATGTACACAATTACCATTAATCCACACAACTACAATCAATCCACACAATTACCATCAATGTACACAATTACCATTAATCCAATTACCATTAATCCACAATTACCAAATGTACACAATTACCATCAATGTACACAATTACAATTAATGGATTACATTAATACCAATTAATGTACAGAACTACAATCAATGGACACAATTACAATCAATGTACACAATTACCATTAATCCACACAATTACAATCAATGTACACAATTACCATTAATCCACAATCAATGTACACAATTACCAATTAATGTACACAATTACCATTAATCCACACAATTACAATCAATGTACACAATTACAATCAATTAATACCAATGTACACAACTACAATCAATGTACACAATTAATGTACACAATTACCATCAATGTACACAACTACAATCAATAATGGATACAATCAATTACCATTCAATGTACACAACTACAATCAATGTACACAATTACAATCAATGTACACAATTACAATTAATGGATACAACTACCATTAATGTACACAACTACCATCAATGTACACAATTACCATCAATGTACACAATTACAATCAATGTATACAACTACCATCAATGTACACAACTACAATCAATGTACACAATTACAATCAATGTACACAATTACAATCAATGTATACAATTACCATCAATGTACACAAATTACAATCAATGTACACAATTACCATCAATGTACACAATTACAATCAATGTACACAATTACCATCAATGTATACAACTACAATCAATGTACACAATTACAATCAATGTACACAACAATCAATGTACAACAATCAATGTACACAACTACAATCAATGTACACAAGTACAATCAATGTACACAACTACAATCAATGTACACAACTACAATTAATGTACACAATTACAATCAATGTACACAATTACCATCAATGTACAATTACAATCAATCCACAAACTACAATCAATGTACACAATTACCATCAATGTACAAATTACAATCAATGTACACAACTACAATCAATGTACACAAGTACAATCAATGTACACAATTACCATCAATGTACACAACTACAATCAATGTACACAACTACAATCAATGTACACAATTACCATCAATGTACACAACTACAATCAATGTACACAAGTAAATCAATGTACAATCAATGTACTACAATCAATGTACACAACTACAATCAATGTACACAATGTACACAATTACAATCAATGTACACAATTACCATCAATGTACACAATTACAATCAATACACAACTACAATCAATGTACACAAGTACAATCAATGTACACAACTACAATCAATGTACACAACTACAATCAATGTACACAACTACAATCAATGTACACAATTACCATCAATGTACACAATTACAATCAATGTACACAAGTACAATCAATGTACAACAACTACAAATTCAATGTACACAACTACAATCAATGTACACAACTACAATCAATCAATGTTAATCCACACAACTACAATCAATGTACACAACTACAATCAATGTACACAACTACAATTAATCCACACAACTACAATCAATGTACACAACTACAATCAATGTACACAATTACCATTAATCCACACAACTACAATCAATGTACACAACTACAATCAATGCACACAATTACCATTAATCCACACAACTACAATCAATGTACACAACTACAATCAATGTACACAATTACCATCAATGTACACAATTACAATCAATGTACACAATTACCATTAATCCACACAACTACAATCAATGTACACAACTACAATCAATGTACACAACTACAATCAATACAATCAATGTACACAACTACAATCAATGTACACAACTACAATCAATGTACACAACTACAATCAATGTACACAACTACAATCAATGTACACAATTACAATCATTAAATCAATGGACACAACTACAATCAATGTACACAATTACAATCAATCCACACAACTACAATCAATGTACACAATTACAATCAATGTACACACACAACTACAATCAATGTACACAACTACAATCAATGTACACAACTACAATCAATGTACACAACTACAATCAATGTACACAACAATCAATGCACCATTAATGCACAGAATTACTGTCAATGTACGTTTTCAGGTGCTAAGTTCCAAAGTTTTTATTCATCTTCATGAATGACCAGGTCTAAACACACTCTTCTAAAATTTATGCAATGGACTTTTTTTAGCAATATCTTACCTTCCATAAAATCAAGGTGCAATATCTTATAACTAAAAGTTCAATGTCAATGTCCACCTTTCCTTCCATAAAATCAAAGTGCAATATCTTATAACTAAAAGTTCAATGTCAATGTCCACCTTTCCTTCCATAAAATCAAGGTGCAATATCTCATAACTAAAAGCTCAATGTCAATAGACCTACTTCTGCCAGGAGGACCCGGTGGTCCAGAGGCAAGGTGTCTTCCTCTGAACCAAAACGTAGTGGGTTCGAGCCCCGCTAACAATTGAAATTCTTACTGAATTTTTTTTCAAGCAAAATCTACTCCTCTGGTCCAAGATAGATGGGTCGACACCTAGTCCCATCAAAGACAGACTATAAAAAGGAGGTCCTGCATGCAGATCAGAGCACTCTGTCATGTTATAGATACCTTGGCTGTTAACAGGGCAGTCCGAGCAAAATTAGAAATGCTACCAAAAAACCATGTGATCCCCTTGGTTGTGGATGTGGGTAAATCAAATCCAATCAAAAATCAATTTCTGCCAGAACCCTTTGAATTTGAGCGAGCAGTATGGGTGTTGTAATGTTCGCTGTAGCTCAGATTGGTACCTTCACACCTTTATCTAGTCCTTTGGTCAAGTCAACTGTGAGTGTCCAGTTTTTTGATCAAGTCAACTGTAAGTGTCCAGTTATTTGGTTAAGTCAACTGTGAGCGTCCGAATCTTTGGTCAAATCAAGTGTGAATGTCCAGTTCTTTGGTCAAGTCAATTGTGAATGTCCAGTCCTTTGGTCAAGTCAACTGTGAGTGTTCAGTTGACATAATATATCAGTATAAAGCCCCCCAAAAAACAAACATATTCTTTGCCAGCATGCCCATGATAATGGCAATCACACAGGCAAGATGAAAGATGTATGAAAGAGTGAACACTTTGAGCTCTTATGAGGAAAATATGCCCTATAAATAACTATTCTTAATGTTAAAGGAAAGATGTAAGTCCTACCGACATCCATCCGCTCAAAGCCGTCCACCCAATGCACAATATACACATAAAAACATGGACGTGCGCAAGAGAGTTACCTCTAACTGCGAATCCTGACGCAGGTTGGCCAAACTGAAATTTTTCCTATCCGAGCCGTTGGACGTTTTTGGGTCTTGTCGGCTGGCATCCTTGGAGCTGTCAATTTGATCGCGAGAGCTGCTGGCGTAAAACTCAAAATCGTCATCTGCGTCCTGCTGACTCGGGATCACATCAACGGAATTCCTCTTTACTCGTTGAGTCGTCGCAAATCTGGCTGTCAAGGTGTGTTTCAAATCTCGCCTCCGAGCCAACTTCAGAGCATACCCCATCAGAAGGTGATGAACCTTGAGCGTTGATGTCGTTGGTTTGTTTTTCAAAGGCAGTGCCAAACAGTGACCGTGTGCTGTTGGAATCCCTCGGCCGCCTAAATTGTGGCCGTCATCAACTCGACACATGGATGCTATTCTCTGTTCGATTTCAGACAGGGCCGACACTTCTATGGGTGACAGGCCCCTGTCGGCTCGCCCACATAAGGTCAACTTCAAAGCATCGTCTTTTGCACTGTTTTTTTTCTGAACGTCCTGTTCTACAATTCCCCTCATTTACTGGACGCAATAGCTGTGTCACTGGACAAAGACTTAGCAGGCACATTGGGTTCAGGGGTATCACAGCTGTTATCAGTGTCAGGAACATGGACAAATTTTGGCACTCCCACACCTTCAGCCAAAGCATGTCTCCCTCCTTTCCACTGTCATCGACTTGCTCAATGATTTCACCTTCAATACTATCACTCATGTTGGGATTCTCGGATTTCGCTTCGACACTGCTCTGTTGAGACTTTATAGTTCTTAACCCGTTTGCATTCTTTTTCGCTCTTTCTTATTTTTTCCTTTGACCTTTTTGCCCTTCATGTGAACCACTTCCAGGGCGTCCCCATTTGCAATGTCGTAGTCCTCGTTCTCCACAACGATATTCTCCATCCTTTTGTGTCTATCTATCTCACTGGTGGAGCCGAAGGATGACACAGACGTAGAGTCAGTCGGGGTGACGTTATGCGCCCGGCCAGCGTCTGCGGTGAACACCTGATTCCTTTATCCTCGATTTCAGTTGAGAATTGTATTGTATAGAGAAGGCCTTGGGGTAAGTTCACTGTCCCCGAGATCAGCTACGTTGTTTGGCGTGAACAGAAGAATCGGGATCTCACGTCCCAGGCGTCGCCCCTGAGAATGGACGTCATAGCTGCTGATGCTGGTTGAATCAGAGTCACTTTGGTGCCGACCTCTGGCAACAGGGGAGTCGAGTCGTGACTGCAAAGAAACATATTAAAAGATTTAAAAATTAGTAAGGATAATATAGGGTATGGAAACGATATAACTTCATGTAATTCCATGCCTCCATTGTGGCAAAATTGTCCTAATGGTCTTAAAATATGGGTATAAGGGAAAAAGGACATGAAAGTGTAAATAGAAAAACACACAAAAATTAGTGATGCAGAAGGAACAAGACTTGAAGCTATAAAAGGTATAACAATTGTTATAAAAGGTATAACAATTGGTATAAAAGGTATAACAATTGGTATAAAAGGTATAACAATTGGTATAAAAGGTATAACAATTGGTATAAAAGGTATAACATTTGGTATAAAAGGTATAACATTTGGTATAAAATTGTATAACAATTGGTATAAAGGTATAACAATTGGTATAAAAGGTATAACAATTGGTATGAAATGTATAAAATTTGGTATAAAAAGGTAGAACAATTGGTATAAAAGGTATAAAATTTAGTATAAAAGGCATAATATTTGATATAAAAGACATAACAATTGATATAAAAGGCATAACAATTGATATAAAAGGCATAACATTTGATATAAAAGGCACAACAATTGCTGTAAAAGGAATATTTCTTAGTAAAAAATAGAAAATACAGGTTGCTATATATATACAGCAGTGACCAGAATCTAAACGCCCAACATCTCCATGCCCGGTCTTTTTAAATGAGCGACAAAATAAGTGAAACCAATTATTTAAAATATAAATTGCCCCTCTGAGCCTGTTCAAAACCAAGATTTTCAAGTGTAAATGCCCGAAGCCACAACGGCAACTGCAGGTATCATTTTTTCCAAATATCATAAAATGCATCTGTAAGTTATTAAATATTCTGTCTTTTTTATCATACATGTAATCCCATCGCTAATATGGCTTATGTCTGTCAAATGTGTCATACACTGTAACCACCCTTGGTGTTGGGGCAACGTACAAAGATAAGAAAGCTCTCTTGAAAGCAAAAGCCTTCTTTCATCTGATAAGTGCTATCTCATTTCAATACCAAAAAGCCGATAGTTCTTACATGTCATGCCTGCGCCTGTCGGAGTGGGCGCTGTACTTAGTCAAATAGATAATGATGGCATTGAAAAGCCTGTGTATTTTAACTGGCAGATCACTTTCATGTGCTGAAAGAAATATTCTCAAATCGATAAGGAAGCACTTAGGTATTATCTTTGGTGTTAAGAAATTCCATAAGTATATTCTTGGCAGAGGATCAAGATTGTCACCGATCATAAGCGTCTCCTAGGCATTCTGGCAGAAGGCAAACCAATTCCTGAGCATGCCTCATGCACGAGGTCCCAGCGTTGGGCCCTTACCTTGTCTGCGTATTCCTACGCACTCGAATATCAACCATGGTAAACAAAACAACGCTGACGCCTTCAGCCGCCTTCCCTTCCTACAACAGATGACAACGTTAACATCAATCCTGCAGAGAGTCAGCGCTCTGCTTCCAATTTTATCACACAGTGCCCTGTGACGCTGATACAAGGTTTGCCACTTAGATTAAGAGATAAGCTACAAGGGTTTGCCAATGCAACTTTTTGAAACTAAAGACACCTTTCTGAGTAAAAACAACTAAAGAAAACTTCCATGCAACTTTCTGAAAGTCAAGACACCTTTCTGAGTAAAAACAACTAAAGAAAACTTCCATGCAACTTTCTGAAACTCAAGACACCTTTCTGAGTAAAAACAACTAAAGAAAACTTCCACGCAACTTTCTGAAACTAAAGACACCTTTTTGAGTAAGAAAGAGAAATAAAAACCCACAGGAAGAAAAGCTGAAAACAACTTTCTAAACTACTGAAAAAAAATAGCACTGGAAAGAGTGAGAATGACCAGAAAGTCAGTAAAGAAGTCGATATGAATAGCAAACTAAAATGAAACAATTAAAACCCACTACACCTTGGTTGAGAGGCCGACGCATTGCCACTGGACAACCGAGTCCCTTGATGAAAAAGTTTGACCCTTAGATAAACAGATAGATGAAAAAGTTTGACCCTTAGATCAACAGATAGATGAAAAAGTTTGACCCTTAGATCAACAGATAGATGAAAAAGTTTGACCCTTAGATAAACATATAGATGAAAAAATTTGACCCTTAGATAAACAGATAGATGAAAAAGTTTGACCCTTAGATCAACAGATAGATGAAAAAGTTTGACCCTTAGATAAACAGATAGATGAAAAAGTTTGACCCTTAGATAAACAGATAGATGAAAAAATTTGCCCCTTAGATAAACAGATAGATGAAAAAGTTTGACCCTTAGGTAAACAGATAGATGAAAAAGTTTGACCCTTAGATAAACAGATAGATGAAAAAATTTGCCCCTTAGATAAATAGATAGATGAAAACGGATGCCACTTAGATAAACAGATAGATGAAAAAATTTGCCACTTAGATGAATAGATAGATGAAAAGGTTTGCCACTTAGATGAATAGATAGATGAAAAGGTTTGCCACTTAGATGAATAGATAGATGAAAAAAATTGCCACTTAGATGAATAGATAGATAGAAAGGTTTGCCACTTAGATGAAAGGCACAAACAGAGTGAAGTAACTTTCCATTAAATGACACAAACAGAGTGAAGTAACTTTCCATTAGATAAAGAGATAGATACAAGGTTTTCCACTTAAGATAAAGAAGTAACTACAAGTGGTTGGCAACTTAGATAAAACAGAGATAGATACAAGGGTTTGCCACAAATGATAGATAAAACTTTCCATTATAGATACAAGGGTTTTCCACTTAGATAAAGAGATAAATGATACAAACAGAGTGTTTGCCATTAAGATGAATAGATAGATACAAGTGTTTTCCATTAAATAGATAAATAGATAGATACAAACAGAGGTTTGCCATTAAAAAGAGATAGATACAAGGGTTGGCAACTTAGATAAATGATATAATACAGAGGTTTGCCACTTAGATAAATAGATAGATACAAGATTTGCCATTTAGATAAAACAGAGTAGATAGATACAAGGGTTTGCCAATTAGATAAATAGATAGATACAAAGATAGTTTGCCATTTAGATAAAG
This sequence comes from Doris montereyensis, assembly GCA_037039925.1. Classification (NCBI taxonomy): domain Eukaryota; kingdom Metazoa; phylum Mollusca; class Gastropoda; order Nudibranchia; family Dorididae; genus Doris; species Doris montereyensis. The sequence continues at coordinate 97,371 of JAXRKP010000376.1, read as the reverse complement.
AGATAGATACAAGTGGTTTGCCATTAGATAAAGAGATAGATACAAGGGTTTGCCACTGAGATAAAGAGATATCAAATGATACACGGGTTTTCCAATTAGATAAAGAGATAGATAAAGGGTTTGCCAATTAGATAAAGAGATAAATAAAAATTAAATGTTGCCACTTAAATAAATAGAGTGAAGTAACTAAAAATGATACAAACAGAGTGCCATCTTCAATAACAATACACAATACGCTGATTAAATGACAATTAGATGAAGTAACTTTCCAGAAAGCAGGCACCTCTGAAAAAGATGAGTGAAAACATGGAAGCATGGCTTTCCATTAAATGACGTCGAAGTACATCGTCAAATCCTGATTATTAAATGACACAAACAGAGTGATAACTTTCCATTGAATGGACTGAGGTCAAGAAGTAAGGTTCCATTAAATCAAACACAAATAAGGATACAAACAGGTGAAAATTTCCATGACCATGAGCTTCATTAAATGATCAGAGTGAAGTAACTTTCCATCAAATGATATAGAGGCAAAGATAAAAACAACAAAATAAAGTCAAAACAGAGTGCTTTCCTTTAAACCCACGCAAGTGAAGTAACTTTCCATTAAATGACACAACTGTTAATCATTTAAATTCCCCAACAAGCCATTTCGTTCACAGAGTCCTTCTCAAATGATTCTAGGAAAGTAACTTTCCATTAAATGATGGTAACTGTGAAGTAACTTTCCTCGTAACCATTCTAGTAAAATCTTTCTCTGCAAACAGAGTAACTTTCATTAAATGATACAAGCAGAGTGAAGTAACTTTCCATTAAATGATACAAACAGAAGTAACTTTCCATCAAATGAAGTAACTTTCCATTAAATGACACAAACAGAGTGAAGTAACTTTCCATTAAATGATATGAACAGAGTGAAATAACTTTCCATTAAATGATACAAACAGAGTGAAGTAACTTTCCATTAAATGATACAAACAGAGTGAAGTAACTTTCCATTAAATGATACAAACAGAGTGAAGTAACTTTCCATTAAATGATACAAACAGAGTGAAGTAACTTTCCATTAAATGATACAAACAGAGTGAAGTAACTTTCCATTAAATGATACAAACAGAGTGAAGTAACTTTCCATTAAATGATACAAACAGAGTGAAGTAACTTTCCATTAAATGATATAGAGTGATAACTTTCCATTAAATGATACAAACAGAGTGAAGTAACTTTCCATTAAATGATACAAACAGAGTGAAGTAACTTTCCATTAAATGATACAAACAGAGTGAAGTAACTTTCCATTAAATGATACAAACAGAGTGAAGTAACTTTCCATTAAATGATACAAACAGAGTGAAGTAACTTTCCATTAAATGATATAGAGTGAAGTAACTTTCCATTAAATGATACAAACAGAGTGATACAAACAGTAACTTTCCATTAAATGAAGTAACTTTCCATTAAATGATATAGAGTGAAGTAACTTTCCATTAAATGATACAAACAGAGTAACAAAGAAGTAACTTTCCATCACATGATACAAACAGAGTGAAGTAACTTTCCATCAAACATGATTAAAATACAGTTTAAAATGAAAACTTTCCATAAATGATAAAAAAGAAAACAACAAACTTGGGCCAGCCATAGGTTTTAAGCAGGTTTTGTTATAATTACAAACAGTGTCACGACCATGTCTCCATCGCCACGTACAAAATGACAGCAACAAATAACCATATAACTTTCTAAATCAACCAATAGAACCCCAAATGATACGCAGCAGAAGAGGTTAACATACAAGACGTCTTTGCCCATGCTAGTTTGATAGTGAGCTATTAAAAGAAAATTTCGAAACCCAGAGTGAAGTAACTTTCCATCCTGCTCTTCGCCAAAAACCAACATCTATGTTTTTTAAATGATACTTTCTTTTTATCAATCAGGTGGGACGTTTTTTAAATGCTACAAGTAACTTACATTCTTCCAGAACAAAAGAGGTTTGCAAGTCCCTGTGTTACTAGCCTTTTCTCAAAACAAACTCGATGTAACTTTCATTAAATGACATTCACTCTTTGTAACAAAAAGACAAACAGTGAGGCAATGGGGGCATGTTCAAAGTGAAGACCAATGACAAACAAAATCATATTAAAGCCCCCCAGGAACAAAGACAAGACAACACAAAAAGGAAAGGAAAGGAAAGGAGAGAACAAAATCTTTGGGTATCAGTAGATTCAAACCCATGCACTCTGCGTCGATAGCCATCACCAAGCTGACTAACGCTATACCATGGTATGGTACGCACGGCGGTTTTGTTATAATTACAAACAGGTCACGTCTCCTAGTTGGATTTAGGTTTTCTCCTTCTGGCCATTCCCTTTGTGCTTGTCTCTTTTATCTTTGTTCCTGTGGGTTTTTTTTTAACATTACATGATGTCATTGCTCGTCATCCTTGGAATGGTAACCCATTCAATCTCTCTCTAGATGGCATCTCCCTTCTATAGTGTTACACATTTAAAATTTGTAAAAAAAGTAAAATTCCATTCAGGCCGTTACGTCCCCTAGACCTGGAGCATATCCCATTTCTATGGGGGGGGGGGGGGGGGGGGGAGTAACGAGCCGTAAAATTATGACACCATTAGGTATTGAGGGAAACGTTAAAAAAAAGAAAGGTCACAGGCGATATTGAACACTTACATAGTCAAGTTGAAAAGTCACACAGTCCAAACCACTTGTCAAGGTCAAAAGAACATTCATCCTCTGTTGAGCAAAACAAAGAAAAAACATCCCAATGAAAAAAAATCTGATTGTGATTTTATCCACGTCCGCAACTTGGGCGATATCGGGGTTTTGTGGGGAATTTGATCTTGCCTTGTCTGCCTACAAGAGAGTGAGAGAGAGAGAGAGAGAGAGAGAGAGAGAGAGAGAGAGAGAGAGAGAGAGAGAGAGAGAGAGAGAGAGAGAGAGAGAGAGATAGAGAGAGAGAGAGAGAGCGAGAGAGAGGGAGGGAGGGAGAGAGGGAGGAGGGAGGGAGAGGGAGGGAGGAGAGAGAGAGGGAGGGAGGGAGGGAGAGAGAGAGAGAGAGAGAGAGAGAGAGAGAGAGAGGGAGGGAGGGAGGGAAGGAGGGAAGAGAGAGAGAGAGACAGACAGACAGACAGACAGACAGACAGACAGACAGACAAATACAGTTGATTTCATTCCATTTTACCCACACTCAAAACTAAGATGATCTCAAAGTTTTTGGTAGGATCATAAATTTGGCCCAAACAGCCATGAAGTTTGTAACCTATTGAATGTGGCCGACTCCAGCCAATGGTAGTAGGCAAACGCTCTACTCACGTCGGTGTCCATCACAAAGGAATCCTTGGCATAGTGTTTCTTGACCAGCTTCTCCTGTTCCGTCAACAGACGAATGTAGCTCTCGAGCAAACCCTCGTTCAATGATGCGTGGAGCCAGGCCCTTCCTAGACATGAAGATCGAAGAAGGATTAAATGTTATATAATAATATTAGACTGTCCAGGCATAACATAAAGCATTTTCAAAAAAATTAAAAGCTTCCGTGAATATTTGTAAATATTATAAAAAATATAGTCAATGCGTTAAAAATTGATACGTATTTAGTACTCTAGATCTGTCGATAATACTCCAATTTCGTTCAGAAACGCAAAAATAATTTCAAGATCCTCATTCCGAAAAAGCTTGTTAATGCTTCCTCGGAATAATATTTCATTCGTATATCTATCAGACCAGAGCATTCTATTAAAATATATTTAATGGTAATAAGGCTATCACAGGAGTGACAGAAAGGCTGGCCATCATGGGTCAACAGGAAGCCCTGTGTGAGCCACGAATGACCAATATGTAAGCACTAAAAAATGCTCTTTCTTTTCGATTTCTTACTTTTACATTTGGCCTTTCTGTCATTTTTTAGACCACTTCATGAAGCTTGTTATTAACTTCTTGGTCCCACTCCTCCTGCCAAGTTTTGAAAATAAATCTATTCACTAAAACTTTCAAATCCTCACAATCAAGTAAGGCAGCAGGGCTGACAGCTTTGGAACGTGCCTCTTGTGCCAACTTGTCGGCACTTTCATTTCCATTGATGCCAACATGCCCCGGTGTCCAGACAAACGTAATGTGTTTCCCAACAAGCTCTTGTAGAACGTGTTTAATCAGTATTATCACTTGATTTTTACTATCTACAAGTCTCAGACCCTGAAGGGCAGACAGACTATCCGCCCAGATAATAACATTGTTATAACCCCTCGATAGCTTTTTAAAATCATTCAAAGTTAAAAGAATGACGTGCAATTCTGCATTGAAAATGGAAGTATTATCTTTCAGACACACATTCTTCGAGGATTCCGGATGATCCGGAAAATAAATGGCTGCACTTACCCTTTCAGTCTCTTTCGAGCCATCTATGTAAATATTAACTGTCAGGAAAATATCCCTCATCCCTAGCTAAGTGATTTTTCTTTTGGCCTACGTTACCTTCATGAGGGCGCCCCTAGCTAAGTGATTTTTTTTTTTTTTGGCCTATGTTACCTTCATGAAGGCGCCCTAGCTAAGTGATTTTTTGGCCTATGTTACCTTCATGAGGCGCCCTAGCTAAGTAAATGTTTTGGCTTACGTTACCTTCATGAGGCGCCCCTAGCAAAGTGATTTTTTGTTACCTTCATGGCCTATGTTACCTTCATGAGGCGCCCCTAGCAAAGTGATTTTTTTGGCCTACGTTACCTTCATGAGGCGCCCCTAGCTAAGTAATTTTTTGGCCTACCGTTACCTTCATGAGCGCCCCTAGCTAAGTGATTTTTTTGGCCTATGTTACCTTCATGAGGCGCCCCTAGCTAAGTGATTTTTTTGGCCTATGTTACCTTCATGAGGCGCCCCTAGCTAAGTGATTTTTTGGCCTATGTTACCTTCATGAGGCGCCCCTAGCTAAGTAATTTTTTTTGCTTATGTTACCTTCATGAGGCGCCCCTAGCAAAGTGATTTTTTGGCTTACGTTACCTTCATGAGGCGCCCCTAGCAAAGTGATTTTTTTTGGCCTACGTTACCTTCATGAGCGCCCCTAGCTAAGTAATTTTTTGGCTCACGTTACCTTCATGAGGCGCCCTAGCTAAGTAATTTTTTTTTACGTTACCTTCATGAGGCGCCCCCTAGCTAAGTGATTTTTTTGGCTTACGTTACTCATGGCTTACGTTACCTTTCATGGGCGCCCTAGCTAAATAATTTTTTTTTTGGCTTACGTTACCTTCATGAGGCGCCCCTAGCTAAATAATTTTTTGGCTTAAGTGATTTTGGCTCGTTACCTTCATGAGCGCCCCTAGCTAAGTCCGTGAGTGCGCCTAACTACCACAACGAGTGGTTAGGCTGGAGGCCTGAAGATGACGATCCCAAGGTCGAATCCTAGCAAAGCCAGATCCGACATTGTGTTCCTTGGGAAAGACACGTATCACGCATTTTCCCTCTCTACCCAGGTGCAAATGGGTATAAGCACTAGCGTGGAAGTAAAAACCTCGTCAGACTAGCATCCCATAAAGGAGATGAATATTGTCACCTGTACCGCTTCACGCTATAGAAACTGGGATAAGCTCCAGCTCTCTGGCCCGTAAGTCCTTGAAGGAACTTTGCTAATAAGATTTTTATCCAAGGATGAGGTGGTATGTATGGAACATCCTGAGGACATACTACCGAATCCTCCCCACACCAGCGAATGGATGGTCCCTTGTCCCGCTGTTGGCCTTCTAGCTCCAATACAATAGCAAACTCCACATTTCGACCAATGTGAGTAAGTAATAGTTCCCTCAAGCTCATTATGGCCCATAAAACCTGAGTTTATCCCAGTTTCTATTACATCCTGAAACAGAGCAAGTGATGATAATCCCCTCCTGGACAGGATGCTAATCTGATGTGGGTATTACTCATAAGCTAGTACTTCTACCTATGTTTGCACACGGCGTTCAACCAATGTAAAAGACATTTATCTATTATTGTGTGACTTGTTGTTTTGGACTGGGTGGGGGTGGGGTGGGTGTGAAAGGGGGGGGCATTTCTTTCCTTTGTTGTTGTCTTACCTCTGCCCAAGTCTGGGGTGACGTTGGGTAGCAGTTCTATGTCCTTGACCAGGCCTTTGTGGGAAAAGCTGCTTCACCAGCTCCAGTAGCCGTGACTGACATTGCATATTCTGTTGGTGAGGAGGGAGTTGGGGAGGGAGGGGAGGAGGAGAGAAGAGAAGGGCGTGAAGAGAGGAATGGAGGAAAGGGGTGAAGAAAGGAGGGAGGATGAAGAGAGGAGGGGAGGGTAAAGAGGAGGGGAGGGGGTGAAGAGACGAGGGGAGGGGTGAAGAGACGAGGGGGAGGGTGAAGAGACAAGGGGAGGGAGGGATGAAGAGAGGGGAGGGGTGAAGAAGGGAAGGCAGAGTAAAGAGAGGAGGCCAGAGAGGTGAAGAGAGGATAGAAGAATGGGGTGAAGAGAGGAGAGGGAGGGGGAGAGGTGAAGAGGGGGAGGGAGGGGTGAAGAGGGGAGGGGAGGGGTGAAGAGGGGAGGGGAGGGGGTGAAGAAAGGAAGGAAGGGGTGAAGGAAAGGAGAATGGAGGGGTGAAGGGAGGGACGGGGAGGAGTGAAAGAGAGGAAAAGAGAGGAGGGTGAAAGAGGGGGAGGGTGAAGAGGAGGGGAAGGATGGCGAGGGAGGGGAAGGATGAAGAGGAGGGGAGGGAGGGTGGAGAGAGGAGGAAGGGGGAGGGGTGAAGAGGGGAGGAGAGGGAGGGGTGAAGAGGGAGGGAAGGGAGGGGTGAAGAGAGAAGGGGGAAGGGAGGGGTGAAGAGAGAGGGGATAGGAGGGATGAAAGAGAGGAGGAGAGAAGAGAAAGAGGATGGGAAATGAATAAAACATTAATCAGTTCAGTCTCATAATATTTACATTAATCTACAGGATGGATAAGAAACACAAAATACAACATGCCAGTTCAAAACATGGACAAGCAAAAAGTAGCATTAAATAGAAGACTGTTTTCTTTGATATAATTTTACGTACATCAATAGGGAACTCGGTGGTCCAGAGGCAGGCGTCGTTCTCTCAAGTAAATGGTAGTGGGTTTTGAGCTCTGCCAACGGTTGAAACATTTTTCGAGTTTTTTCGAGCAAAATCTACCCCCCCCCCCCTCCTGCCCCTTTCCCCTGGTCCAGGTAGGTGGCACTTAGCCCAATCGCAGACGGACGATAAAAGAGTCCCCGTGCGTTGATCACAACCTCTGTGCACGTTAAATATCACTTGACTGTTTACAGGGCAGTCAGGACAAATTCAAAAATCTCACCAAAAACCCAGAGATCATCTTAGTTGTGGATATTGGTAAATCAAATCAAATCAAATCAAATCAAAATCCATATCAACAACGAAAGGTGATATCAGGATCTTCAGTAGATTTTTTGTTTGTTTTTTTTACTTATCCCTGGACTGCCCTGTAAACAGCAAGCGGTCTTTAACGTGCACAGAGTGTTGTGATCTGCTACACCACGAGACCTTCTTTTGCGGTCCGTTCTGAAGGCCAGGTTCGATCCGCCTACCTGGACCCAGGAGGGTGGAAGAGGGGCGGATGGGGGGGGACCCAAGAGGTGGAGAACATTATTCAATCCGTCGTGGCATGAAACTATGACGTTTTGGTTGAGAGGCAGACAGTTTACCTCTGGACCACCAAGCCCCCCCCCCCCCGCCCCCACCCAAAAAAAAACCCCCCAAAAAAACAAATTTTACTGTAGACTTAAATATGACATACACACAACGAAAACATGACGTACACACAATGACAACATGACGTACATGACAACATGACATACACACAACATGATGTACACACAACGACAACAAAACGTACACACAACACGACGTACACACAACGACAACATGACATACACACAACACGACGTACACACAATGACAACATGACGTGACACAACGACAACATGACGTACACACAACGACTGTCAATAAAAACATTCCAAACAAAAGAAAATAAATCTAACATTAACAACAACATTTCTTTAAGTTAAACCCATCCACCATGGTGGTGATCTCAGGACAACAACTACAACAATAAAACAATTAAAATCGGCAATTTCCACATACATGTAGATCTACCTATTTGCATTAAAACGATGGCCATACAAAAATAAAAACAAAAACTTTAAAGTAATGCCTTCCGCGCAGGCACCAACTGGTGTCACGCCTGGCACTCCAACTGCTTCACAGAAAGTAATATCATAGACTGTCATCAGGCTTATGCTCAAAGGAATATTATAGACTGTCATCAGACTTATGCTCAAAGGAATAGTATAGACTGTCATCAGGCTTATGCTCAAAGGAATATTATAGACTGTCATCACGCTTATGCTCAAAGGAATAGTATAGACTGTCATCAGCCTTATGCTCAAAGGAATAGTATAGACTGTCATCAGGCTTACCCTCAAAGGAATATTATAGCCTGTCATCAGGCTTATGCTCAAATAACAACTAAACATTAACTAAACACCATCTACGACATTAACTAAACACCATCTACGACATTAACTAAACACAAACTACGACATTAACTAAACACCATCTACGACATTAACTAAACACAAACTACGACATTAACTAAACACCAACTACGACATTAACAACAATTGTCGTCTTGTATCGTGTAGCACTTTCTCATCAAAGCCGAAGAGAGCAGGGCAACACACATCTCCTATATCTTTCTCTATTACACTTTCTGTCAGGACTATTCTTCCACATCTTGTAGAGTGAGAGAGATTCTGGGTGTATTTGTTGCTGTTTTGTTTTCTCTTTCAACTTATCCCTCGCATACGTTTGTTTCATTGAAGTTTACCCTGCCCACCACTGCAATGATCACAGAGTGAATTGAGAGGAAACAGCAAGATGAAAGATAAGTCAAAGAAGGAAAGGAAAGAAATAGGACCTACCAGCAGCGCCCGCCAACCACCCGCCCTGCATAGCATACATACTTTTCAAAGTAAATCCAGGATTAAACAACAATAACAAAAATCCAAATCGTTTTTTCTTCGTACTCGTTCGTTGGCAGCGATGGAATAGATGAGTTTGGGGGGGGGGGGGGGGAGAGGAGAGGAAAAAGGGTCTTCTTACCCGTGGAGAAAGGTGTGGTCAAGGCTGTCCAAGAGCTTGTGGCAGGCGTGGTTGTTGTTGTCTATGACCAAGCCACAGTCCCCAGGTTCACGCCCGGCCATGCCATTCTGAGATTGGTAGTACAACAGCCCTTGGATCTGGGGAATACAAGTCGAGACTGAATTTTGGGTACAGTCGAGACTGAATTTTGGGTACAGTCGAGACTGAATTTTGGGTACAGTCGAGACTGAATTTTGGGTACAGTTGAGACTGAATTTTGGGTACAGTCCCTCTGGTTAATCGGGACCACGAATGTTGCAATCATCTGAAATTGCGATAAACCGAGAACAGGCATCCAATCGTTTATCTTATTGGGATGTACATGTTTGACATAACAGTTTGTCTTATTAGGATGTACATGTACATAACAGTTTGTCTTATTGGGATGTACATGTACATAACAGTTCTTGTCTGTATTTTGTCTTATTAGGATGTACATGTACAACAGTTTGTCTTGTATGTACATGGTTTCTCTTATTGGGATGTACATGTTTGTCTTATTGGGATGTACATAACAGTTTGTCTTATTGGGATGTACATGTACATAACAGTTTGTCTTATTGGGATGTACATGTACATAACAGTTTTTGTCTTATTGGGATGTACATGTACATAACAGTTTGTCTTATTGGGATGTACATGTACATAACAGTTTGTCTTATTGGGATGTACATGTACATAACTGTTTGTCTTATTGGGATGTACATGTACATAACAGAGCGTCTTATTAGGATGTACATGTACATAACAGTTTGTCTTATTGGGATGTACATGTACATAACAGTTTGTCTTATTGGGATGTACATGTACATAACTGTTTGTCTTATTGGGATGTACATGTACATAACAGAGTGTCTTATTGGATGTACATACACAGTTTGTCTTATTGGGATGTACATGTACATAACAGTTTGTCTTATTGGATGTACATGTACATAACTGTTTGTCTTATTAGGATGTCCATGTACATAACTGTTTGTCTTATTGGGATGTCCATGTACATAACTGTTTGTCTTATTGGGATGTACATGTACATAACTGTTTGTCTTATTGGGATGTACATGTACATAACTGTTTGTCTTATTAGTTTGTCTTATTGGGATGTACACATGTACATAACTGTTTGTCTTATTGGGATGTACATGTACATAACTGTTTGTCTTATTGGGATGTACATGTTTGTCTTATTAGGATGTACATAACTGTTTGTCTTATTGGGATGTACATGTACATAACAGTTTGTCTTATTGGGATGTACATGTACATAACTGTTTGTCTTATTGGGATGTACATGTACATAACTGTTTGTCTTATTGGGATGTACATGTACATAACTGTTTATCTTATTGGGATGTCCATGTACATAACTGTTTGTCTTATTGATGTACATGTACATAAAAGTTTGTCTTATTGGGATGTACATGTACATATCAGTTTGTCTTATTGGGATGTACATGTACATAACTGTTTGTCTTATTGGGATGTACATAACAGTTTGTCTTATTGGGATGTACATTGATTGAACCAAAATGTTTTGTCATCAACTTTCTTGGTCTGCTCTCTTGTCCTACTAGTCAGGGCCTACTGGGGTAGATTTGCGTAAAATCTAGATGTAATTTCTAAATCTTGATTTATTTCTAGACCTACATCTAAATATATCTAGAATGTAACTCTAGATCTAAAATCTAAGTCTAATATTTAAAACTATATCAAATTCTAAACCTAGACAGATCTGGATTTAGAATTAGATCTAGATTCGATTTTCTAGATCTAGACATTCACCCAGTACCTAGCTTTGAAGTCTAGTATTATAGGTAGATTTCAGACGTAGGCTATTCTAGAATCTAGAGCTATTTAGACTGATAGATGGATGTCGAGGTGGAAGTCTAAAGTATGTACTCGGAGCGAGATCATTGTGTCAAGGTCTATGGAGATTGCATACTATAAGTCGCCTCCCCCGATAAAAGCCTGTCATAGCATCATATCATATAATATAGTATACACGTGTATTATCTCAATTTCACAATCATTTTCCATTAACAATGTAAATATTTCTAGGATGGGCAATGTCGTATTTATACATATAGATATCTTGTTGACCCAATTGAATGCAAAGTTAGTGTCACACACAAAACAATGAAGCGTTGACAATGACACACGCATACCCCGTGAAATCGTCAGCTGACGAGACAAAATTCTTTCACACAGACAGCGTGTGCTTTTGTTTCTTTGTTTAATAATTGTGGTGATCTCGGTGTCAATTTTTACCCTTCCATCATTGTGGTGATTTCAGGGTCAATTTTACCCCTTCCATCATTGTGGTGATGTCAGGGTCAATTTTACCTTCCATCAATTTTACCCCTTCCATTATTGTGGTTATGCCAGGGTCAATTTTACTCATTCCATCATTGTGGTGATGTCAGCGTCAATTTTACTCCTTCGATCATTGTGGTGATGTCAGGATGATTTTACCCCTTTCATCATTGTGGTGATGCCAGGGTCAATTTTACCCCTTCATCATTGTGGTGATGATCAATTTTACTCCTTCGATCATTGTGGTAATGTCAATTTTACCCCTTCCATCATTGTAATGTCAGTGATGTCAGGATTAATTTTACAATTTGGTGATGTCCAATTTACTCCTTCCATCATTGTGTTGATATCAGGTCAATTTTACTCCTTCCATCATTGTGGTAATGTCAGGGTCAATTTTACCCCTTCCATCATTGTAATGTCCGGGATTAATTTTACCCCTTCCATCATTGTAATGTCAGGATTAATTTTACCTTCAATCATTGTTGTGATGTCAGGTTTTTATCAATCGTGTTCCTTGTCAAGTGTCAAGTTATGACTCCTTCCATGAGTGATGTCCAGGGTCAATTCACCTCAACATGTACCCAATACACACAGTGTCAAGTTACTACCAAAGGAGTGCATGTCAGACCTGACCCGCCGTTTTTTCGCAACACGTTCACAATACACACAGTGTCAAGTTACTACCATGAGTGCATGTCCACCTGACCCACCTCAACATGTCAACACCAATACACACAGTGTCAAGTTACTACCATGAGTGCATGTCCACCTGACCCACCTCAACACGTCCCAATACACACAGTGTCAAGTTACTACCATGAGTGCATGTCCACCTATATCAAAATCATGTTCTAAATCTGTGACAATGTCAAGTTACCTGT
>JAXRKP010000376.1:45000-80000 GCA_037039925.1 Doris montereyensis | reverse complement strand
ACATACACATTGCAATGACATCACCGGGTAGTGAGGAATGACATACACATTGCAAATGACATCACCTGGTAGTGAGGAATGACATACACATTGCAATGACATCACCCGGTAGTGAGGAATGACATACACATTGCAATGACATCACCCGGTAGTGAGGAATGACATACACATTGCAATGACATCACCCGGTAGTGAGGAATGACATACACATTGCAATGAAATCACCTGGTAGTGAGGAATGACATACACATTGCAATGACATCACCTGGTAGTGAGGAATGACATACACATTGCAATGACATCACCTGGTAGTGAGGAATGACATACACATTGCAATGGCATCACCCGGTAGTGAGGAATGTGAGAAGTGTGCCCAAATAAACATTCATAAAACCAAATGTACATAATGCGTGAACTATATTCCTTCTATTCTTCCTTTGTAATTCACAAAAGTAAAGAGAGCTGCAAGGTGGAATATCAAAATGGCGTTACAGAGGTGGATGGAGCAGCACACAAACTGAGAGTTTTAGTTTATTCGCGACCTGCTTAACAATTATATGGCTTCCTTGGATAGACCAATGTCGCCGGCCATATTTTTCATTAAGGCTCATTGTTTTTAAATAAGATGTTTCCTTTCTTACTTTCTTTGTCAGCTCCCAACCAAAAAGATTTTTGTTTGAGCTAATGTCGCTTTTACATGACTAGAATAGACAGAGAAAAAAAAACAAAGTTCTTACTTTTGTATGACATTTCTAAGGTCTATATTTTATTTTTGCTTTCTATTTATTTATTTTTAAATTTCTTTGCATGTATTGATAACGTTCAAACCTCTATGACACCCTGACCATTTTACTTGGCAATATTCCCTTTCTGAGCCTCTTCTTTTTCCTTTTTTTCTTTTTCTATTTTTTTTTATCAATTTTGGAAATCTGTAACTGCACATTATGTATGTATGTAATATGCACTATCCCTAGTGGTCTCTCTGTCTCTTTGTTTTAATGTTTGCTTTCTCTTTTTGCGGAAGGGGGGGGGGGTTGTTTTTGTCTCCATGTGCTCACTTGGCTTTTAATTGAAGAGTTTGGTTTGTTTCAGCTGTTTTTTTATCTAGTTTGTTAGGTGTGTGTTATGGGGTGGGATGGATGTTATGGTTTTTGGTTATGAGGTGTGGTTTCTTATGGATGTCATGTTGTTGCTTTTTATCTAGTTCTGTTAGGAACTGTGTAAATTTCAATCAAATGAGGTGGGATGGATGAATGTTGTTGCTTTTTATCTAGTTCTTTAGTGTGTATGTGTGTATCAGGGATGGATGATGGTTATTGAGGCTTGTTTTGGGAATGGATGTCATGCTGTTGCTTTTTCATCTAATTCTGTTAGGTGTGAGTTGAAGGTCTTTTTATTTTGTGGTTTAGATGGATGTCTTTGCCATAATAGTCAATAATTTTTTTAGTGTGCAGTCACATGCTTTTGGTCGTGAGGAATATATTTTTTGTTCTTTATTTATGATTTTGTCTCCATGTGCTCACTTGGCCTTTAATTGAAGAGTTTGTTTTGTTTCAGCTGTTTTTATCTTTCAATTCTTTTCCCTAGTCTTTTTTCAGAAAGGGGGTAATGAGTGAGCATGTGAGGAATGAAGGTCTTTTTATTTTGTGGTTTAGACACATTCTTACGTTTAGACACATTCTTGGAGTCAATATTTTTTTAGTGCAACAGTCGCATGCTGGTCGTGAGGAATATATTTTTTGTTCTTTATTTATGATTTGTCTCATTCTTGGCCTTTAATTGAAAGAGTTTGTTTTTGTTTCAGCTGTTTTTTATCTTTCAATCAGGGCTTTTCCCTAGTCTTTTTCAGAAGGGGTAATGAGAGCATGTGAGGAATGAAAGGTTTTTATTTTCTGTGGTTTAGACACATTCTTACTGTGCCATAATGTCAATGTTTTTCTTTATCAGTCGCATGCTTTTGGTTATATTTTGTTCTTTATTTATGTTTTGTCTCCATGTGCTCAGGGCCTTTAATTGAAGAGTTTTGTTTTGTTTCAGCTGTTTTTTATCTAGTTTTGTTAGGTGTGTGTGTTGGGGTTATGAGGGTGGGATGGATGTCATGTTTTGTTTTTTTGTTTGGTTGGCAGGTACTGCTGGCAGATCAGATTTCTTATTTTAACTCATTTGCTTATAATCTATCAGCAGTGGACAGGTAGCGCCTGTCGGAGAGCATATTATCCTCCCTCCACTAATGTCCGGTTGCTCAGGTGGTCTTGTGACCAAAGTGGCTAAGGATTAACCCTGACAGAAAACAACCTGTTGCCTTGCGTCCGGTCTTGGCTGACCAAAGGTTAAGGGAGTTGACCCTGACATAAAATAAAAGGCCTGGTAGGGACCTCACTAGCTACCTAGGGTACAGTGGGCTAATCCTTGCTTATCCAAAACCAAACTGATTCAGAGAACAAATGTAATATGAAAGGCTTGACATTTCAACGATGAAAATGGAAATGAACAGGGCTGTGATTTTTGAACATGGAATGTTAGGGCAATAAATGGAAAAGAGTTAAGAATTAGTTTTAAAAATGGAAAAAATTCAAAGTAAAACATTTTGGCCGTAAGAAATAAAGAAAAATGGACAAGGAATAGAAAATGTAGGACCAAATAATATTTTAATCTTCTTAGGAGTAGATGTCAAAGATAGAGCTAGAGCAGGAGTAGGCCTCCATTGCATAAAAGGCATGAAAAGCTACTAGAAAGTTGGTTTTAGAAGATTTAAACGCTAGAGTAGGCAACAATATATAGAAACGTCAGGAGTAATAGGTAAAGAAGGGAGACAACAATTTTTCCAAATGGACAGAGACTAATAGACTTTTGCCTAAAGAATAACATGAAAATAGCAAACACCTTTTTCCTCATAAAGATATCCACAAATATACAAGAGTAAATGAAGACAGGTGTGAAAAATCAATGACAGACTACATAATAGTTAAGCAGCTCCTTTTTCCAGTACATTGGATACAAGAGTAAACAGAGGAGCAGAAATATTTAGTGATCATCATCTAGTGATTGCCAAAATGAGATTAATGTCTGAAGAACACAAACAGAAAAGGAAAGAGAAGAAAGCTACTTAACTCAAAATAGAAGAACTAAATAAACCAATAGTAAAACAAATGTACCAATCCAGGATAAAAACATCTATCAGTGAAAGGCAGATGGATCTGAAGGAAAGCACAATAGAAGAAAAGTGGCAAATGTATCAACACTCCTCAGTTGTACTGAAGAGGTCTGTGGTAGGAAATAAATCAAAGGAGATAGAAAAACAACAGCATGGTGGAATGAGAATGTCAAGACTAAGATCAAAGAAAAGAAGGATGCCTGGAAGAAATACATGCAAACAAAGAGACCAGAGGATAGGATAGATTACGTGAATAAAAAAACTATCGCCAAAGAGAAGTTAGGAAAGAAAACAGGAACAATGGGAAGAGTTTGGACAAAGGCTTCAAGAAAGCTATCAAGGAAATCAAAAGTGTTCTTGGGGACAATGAAGAGCATGAGAAAGACCAAAGCATGCCCAATACGACAAATTAAGAATGCCAAAGGAGAAATAATGAAAGAAGACAACGAAATCATGAAAACGTGGAGAAAGTATTTTCAACAATTACATTTTATAATCCCTCCAAAACATATGAAACAAGGATTAATCAAGAGGAGACAGCTGAAGATGTAGATATATCAATGGAAGAAATCCAAACAGCTATGTGAAAAGTGAAATTAGGAAAAGCCTCATGAGCAGATCAAGTTTATCCAAAAATGATTAAAAACCAAGGAGAGAGGCTGACAATCTACTACATGCAAATATACCAACAAGCATGGAAGTCCAAACAGGTGCCAGACGATTAGAAAAAGGGAACAGTGGTACCAATACATAAATGAAAGGATCAACTATGGAATGCTCAAACTATAGAGGGATATCACTACTTAGCGTATCAGAAAAGTGTATGCCAGGGTACTGGTAAATATGTCAATGCTTTCATTTGCCGATGATTTAGTTCTGTTTGGAAAATCAGAAAGTGACCTTCAGTCAAATATCAACATTATGAACAATGAACTAAATAAAAAAGGAATGACAGTAAATGCAAAGAAAACCAAAACAATGCTAGTAACTAGGGAAGCTAAAACACAAAATATCTTAAGTTGAGCAAGGGAGAATTTAGAAAAAGTTCACAGCTACAATTACGTAGGAGTAATGATTAACTCAGAGGGAAAACTAAGAGAAGAAATCAACCAGAGAATCCAATTAAGGCAAGTGCAATATATAACCATCTAGGAAAGACATTTGTAGGTAAACAAGAATTGTCAACAAAAACCAAAATGGCAGTATACAACACAGTTTATTGTCCTACTCTCCTCTATGGCAGCGAAACCTGGACCTTAGACAGTAGAGAATACAGTAGAGTGCAGGCAGATGAAATGAAATATCTAAGAAGAGTAGTGGGGAAAACTAAAAGAGACAAAATCAGAAACACAACAATAAGAGATCAAACCAAAGCAGATGGCATAAAAAACTAAGATAGAAATTTAATCAATTGAGATGGTTTGGACATGTAAACAGAATGAATGATAATAGAAGAGCTAAATCAGTATACAGTGCTAAATCCCAAGGTAAAAGATTAAAAGCAGACTCTGGAGAAAGTGGAAAGAAGATATATAAAAAAGAGGCATTAAAGCATAGAAATTTAACTGTTTTGGAAGGAAACCGAAAATGTCAGGACAAGGCATTCTTGGAAAAGATCACCTTGGGCATCTGAACACATACACCAAAGGTAGAATGGGAACTGCTAAAAAAAGCAAGAAAGAAGAAAAAGTATCAAGATATAATTCTATAGTAAAATCACTTTTCATGTCAATAGAAGTCTTCTCATTCTAAAACACTACATGCATGATTATGTTTTTATGCATCATAAGAACGTATTCCAGTTTGACAAGGTAAAATTTATACACATGATGCTCAACATAGCTGCCAACTTTAAAATCGAAAAACAAGATTGATGGCGCCAACTAAAAATTTTAACTTGCAGGACAGCCACCAATATTCCAGAAAACGTAATTGATCATGATTTAACTATCAAGAAGTAATTCCCCGTGTATATCAAATCAATTGAGATGGTTTGGGCATATAAACAGAATGAATGACAATAGAATAGCTAAATCAGTATACAATTCTAAAGCCCAAGGTAAAACACGAAAAGGCAGACCTCGGAGAAAGGGAAGAAGATATAAAAGCATTGAAACATAGAAATTTAACTGTTTTGGAAGGAAACAGAAAATGCCAGGACAGGACATCCTGGAGAAAGATCATCTCGGGCATCTGAATCCATACACCGAAAGGTTGAATGGGAACTGATAAAGAAAGAAAGAAAGAATAAAAACTAAATAAAAATAAAATAAAACAACAAGTCCGCCAATTTTGGCACCCAGAATGACATCCCTGGATTTCTTCCACAATCTCACTGAGTCTCTGTCGTTAACTTTGGGGTTTATGGGTTGGTTTTTTAAAATTACAATTAACCCTCATATATATACATACTTTTCTAAGCTAAAAATATACTCAAAGCCAAAAAAAACATACTAAATACATATATGGTGTTACACACTGGTTGACAACACCTATGAATCAATAAAATTTGACAATTATGTCAGTTTTATCTTGGCAAGAGCTCATTCTTCATTGGCCCTTGAAAGGCTATTATCCCACCTAAATTTATATATTTGATTTGATTTACCCACATTGTATCCACAATTAAGGTGATCTCGCGGTTTTTGGTAGAATTTTTAATTTTGCCCAGACTACCCTGTAAACAGCCACAAAACCTCCTTTTCATTGTCCGTCTCCGATGGGCTTTGGAAGGATGAAAGAAAGGAAGGGAAGAAAGAAAAGAAAGAAAGATGGGTTTTTCAGCTGTAGCACTATTGTGACAGAGATACTTCACTTCAGCCAATCTGCGCTGTTCACATGTCGATGACAATGGATTGTGTGACATATTGGACTGTGACCAATCTGATTGTGTGACATAATGCACTGTAACCAATCATTCTGTTTGCACTAGCTTTTCAGGCGTATTTTAGTTTTATTTAAATTGACAAGCTTTAAAAATTGCTCTCCCCCACCCCCCCTCACACACACACACATTTGCTTATATTACAGAAAGAACAAGAGAGAAGAATTGTGTTGTATTTATAATATGTATTCATAATAGATGTATTCATATATTATATATATATATGATTCTTTTCATAAGGTGGAGCCTGTATTACTAGTACTAGTGCTGGCTGTAGGCACCCGGCATTGCCCAGGTTAACAGATTGTTTCAGTAATATCTAATTTTCTGTTCGCCCCACATAGCCTGAAAGTATATTATCCCGCATCGCCCGAAATTGTCCCGATCAGTTTAATCAAAGTAGATCTCTGCTTTTTCAAAGGTAAAAACATCAACGTCCCTCCTAAAGTCTTATTTCCTCTCAAAATTCACAGGGTATTAGTTCTCTTGTTAAGGAAAATGTAGAAGAAACTGATATTAAACTTGATTATAAGCTGATGATTTTGTGCCGAATCTAGATACCGATAGAATGACGTGTTGAACTCGGATTTAATAAAAAATTGATAGTGAAAGTGACAGTATAGACCTGCCATGTGTGATCCGAACCAGTCCTCCAGCTTTGAGGATTTATTAGTTTTAATTTGTTTTTAAATAAAACCATTTCTTATATAATTGTATTTAATCAGAAAGATTATATTTCTTTATGTTAAAGAATTTTTTTGAAGTGATTATGTCTTTGTAAAGCATTCTTTGCTGTCGGATTATTGTGAGTGTGGTCATAAAGTTTACAATAATGTCCTTACCTTGATTATTATATCACTGTACATAGCCACCGATAATTAAGGGTTACATTTTTATTTTAAAGCGATTCTGCATCCTCAAGTTGAATAATACATTATATTCACCATTGGATGTCTCAGGAAACTTATCCCTAGAAGACATGGTGTTTTATTACCCTTGGCAAATATCAAAGGAAACCAAGCGCAGTGCACTTTTATGACCGACCAAAAGAAAAGATAAAATAAAGAAAAGATTTTGAAAAACACAAAAATGTGAATGAAACAAAAACAAACAAATCTGATAAATAGATATATATATATACATATATATATATATATATATATATATATTTATATATATATATATGTCTCTCTCTCTCTCTCTCTCTCTCTCTCTCTCTCTCTCTCTCTCTCTCTCTCTCTCTCTCTCTCTCTCTCTCTCTCTCTCTCTCTCTCTCTCTCTCTCTGCTGCTTGCTGCTGCTGCTGCTGCTGCTGCTGCTGCTGCTGCTGCTGCTGCTGCTGCTGCTGCTGCTGCTTGCTGCTGCTGCTGCTGCTGCTGGCTGCTGCTGCTGCTGCTGCTGCTGCTGCTGCTGCTGCTGCTGCTGCTGCTGCTGCTGCACTGCTGCTGCTGCTGCTGCTGCTGCTGCTGCTGCTGCTGCTGCTGCTGCTGCTGCTGCTGCTGCTGCTGCTGCTGCTGCTGCTGCTGCTGCTGCTGCTGCTTCCTGCTGCTGCTGCTGCTGCTGCTGCTGCTGCTGCTGCTGCTGCTGGCTACTGCTGCTGCTGCTGCTCCTGCTGCTGCTGCTGCTGCTGCTGCTGCTGCTGCTGTTGCTGCTGCTACTGCTGCTGCTGCTGCTGCTGCTTCGCTGCTGCTGCTGCTGCTGCTGCTGCTGCTGCTGCTGCTGCTGCTGCTTTGCTGCTGCTGCTGCTGCTGCTGCTGCTGCTGCTGCTGCTATGCTGCTGCTGCTGCTGCTGCTGCTGCTGCTGCTGCTGCTGCTGCTGCTGCTGCTATGCTGGTATATGCTGCTGCTACTGCATGTGTTGGTGTTTGTGTGTGTGTATGTGTGTGTGTCTATAATTCTCTTTTTAACAAAGATAGAGACAAACTCTTAAACAGAACTCCCACGAACACAGTGGGATCGAACCCAAGCATATTACAAACGGCACCCACTGATTGCTCCAAAGAATGTCAAACCAGCATTTTACTCCCTAAAAAGAAGTTTTCATATCCCTATTAGTGAAGTTTCGCTATCTCCTTTTACTGTTCCTCCTCACCTCTCATATTTCCCCCACACTTTCGTAATCCATTGGCTTTCGGCAATTTAGATATTATATTTCCAAAACCCAAAATAATGCTTCCTTTATTCGTAAACGTGCTTTCTGCTGCCATTTTGGTTGCTATAATGCTGCTGCTCCCTTCAATCTTCTGCTGCTGTTGCTGCTATCTTCGCTGCTGCTGCTGCTGCTGCTGCTGCTGCTGCTCACTGCTCTGACTGTAGCTGCTGCTGTTTGCTCTGCTGCTGCTGCTGACCAATGCTGCTGCTAATATTTCTGTGGCCCTTTGTGCTGGCTGCCGCTGCATAGAATTATGCTGTTTATGCTGCCGCTTACTGCCTGTTGATCTGATTAACGTACCCGGTTTAGGGGTTTATGAGTTTAACGCAGTCAAATTTCAGAGGCCCATCTTTATTATAAAGATAAATCAATTTATAATCCACATATTGTCTCCTGACATGCTTGTAATTTAAATGAAGAAAAGGAAAAATAAGAAGAAGAAGGCTCTAGGACTTTTTGACATTTCGAGATTTGTCCAATTTTATATTATGAAAGTGGCCTTTAAGTATATTCAATTCAAATAACTGATAGTCTGTAGAGTTTGGTTTTCAGATTAGACTTAAAGGAGTCAAATGTAATCGACTTCAGGGTGGTAGATGACAGAGGCTTCCAGATTTGAGGATGCGCTTTGGAAAAGGCTCTGTCAGAGAATTGTGTCCTCTATAATAGCCTTGCTGATCTGTCATTGGCTATCAAATCACGTGCTGTTATGACGTTAAGCAAAGCGCAAAGTGTTGCCTACGTGTGTGTTTGTGAAATTTAAAAATGTCTGCCAGTTCCATGACAAGTAAGAATTCTAGAAACTTTCAATGCATTTAGAATCAGTGTATGAGGGTAACTATCTTTAATATTTCACCTTATTTCTTTGTCTAACTAGTGTATTTGTTTTTGACATCCACAGATTGTGACAATGAATGAGATTCTAGAAAAACTCAAACGCATGGAGAAGGATATGTCAGCACTGAAGGTTGAATTGGCGGCCAGCAAGCAAAACTTGCAAAAGAACAAGAATAAAGTTTATTAGATGGAGGAGAAGCTTCTAGAGAGCGAATCCAGAATAAAGCAACTGGAACAGACGAAGAATAACACATCTACTATGTCAACCACACCATGTCACTATGTTGCGAACATCGAAGAGCTGAAGTCACTCAAAAGACTTGAAAAAGTGGAAAAAATGGTAGAGTTCATGTAGTGTGAAATAGGTCAAAATAACGTGAATAAAATACATGTCTCAAACATAATACAGAAATAGGTCTAAATAACGTGAATAAAATACATGTCTCAAATAAGTCTAAATAACATGTGAATAAAATACATGTCTCAAATAGGTCAAAATAACGTGAATAAAATACATGTCTCAAATAGGTCAGCCCACATAATAAAATACAGTAAATAAAAATAACGTGAATAAAATACATGTCTCAAATTCTAAATAACGTGAATAAAATACATGTCTCAAATAGGTCAAAATAACGTGAATAAAATACATGTCTCAAATAAGTCTACATAATACAGTAAATAAAGCAAATTAAATAACGTCTCAAATAGTAAATCTACAATAAAATAGGTCTATAAAATAAATTGTCTCAAATAAGTCTATTAATACAGTCCTTTGTCTACATAATACAGTAAATAAAGCACATTATGTCTGAAATCTAAATAACGTGAATAAAATGTCTCAAATTAGCATCAGTAAATAAAGATTATGTCTGAAATAGATCTACATAAAACAAACTGTTAAAGTATTAGTCTTTGCCCAAAATGTCAACATCGGATACTGGAACACTGGAAGTCAAACCCGGGTCTCATGCCACAGTGTCAAATCCTACTGCAAACAAAGTCAACATAATATTAGACAATACCAGTAGATAAAATAGAATGTATCACGTGAAAACTGACTTTTAAACGTCAGCCAATATAAGGGTATGGTAATGAATATCAGCAGCTGAGGAGATTTTCCTCACAGAGAATATTGTTCATGAATAATGGGTGTCAGGCCAAAATCCAGTTGCTACATCCAATATATTCAGTTTGACTGTCTATGTTAAACGTAAGTGAAACAAATAGTGCACAACTGTTGAAAGGAAAATTGTTTGGGAATTAATCAAAAGTGTAGTAATTGATGTTAATGTAATTTATATTGATGTTTGAGTTTTACAGTACTTTTTTCCCTCAATGAAACTTTTTTTTTGTGGGGTTTTTTGTCAGAATAATAACAGCCTGATCAGTTTGTTTGTGTCACTTTCAGCTCATCTCATGTAGTTTATCATAATTTTAGCTTTTTCTTGTTTTGCATATTTCCTTGGCAGTGCAATGATTTCAACAAAGACAGGGAAACAATTACAAGGCTACAATCCGTTCTGAACTCAGTATTGCTGAACGTACAAAAGGAAGTTGAAACACAATTGAAGGTATGCTATGCTTATGGAATGTCACATGCTTTACTTGATGGTTAAAAAATAAATAGCTCTATGTTAAACCTTCTTGGTAGCTTAACAACCTGAGTGACCAAGCCCACACGACCCTAACACGTAACGTCAATAAATTTACAAGTAAGAAAAGTAGACGAGATAAAAACCTCTATTAATCCCAAAATAACGTGAATAGAGATGAATTTGCAACTTGTTTTTGACAGCTAGACCTACTTGAAGGCATGATATCTTTAGTCGTATTATCATACCCTACGGACGTGTCATAGTGAAACAATAGTGTTGAGAGCATGTAGTCATGACAACACTGGTTCACAAAGTTGTACTCTTAGGAAAGCATGGCGTACAAAACGTATCACATTTACTGTTAAGCAACAGTTTGTCTTTACTATTTAACAAAAATGCCCTGTATGATTATTTTGAAACTTACGCATGTTCTAGATATAATATTGATGGAGTTATTTACAAAGTTCAGTTTTCCTTGGGCTCTGTGATCCGGCAATGAATCTTTAGGGGGAGGGGGAGGGGGAGGGGAGGGAGGGGGAGGGGGAGAGGGAGAGGGAGAGGGAGAGGGAGAGAGAGAGAGAGAGAGAGGGAGGGAGGGAGAGAGGGAGGGAGGGAGGGAGGGAGGGAGGGAGGGAGGGAGGGAGGGAGGGAGAGGGAGGAGGGAGAGAGAGGGAGAGAGGGAGAGGGAGGGAGAGGGAGGGAGAGGGAGAGAGAGAGAGAGAGAGAGAGAGAGAGAGAGAGAGAGAGGGAGGGAGGGAGGGAGGGAGGGAGGGAGGAGGGAGGGAGGGAGAGAGAGAGAGAGAGAGAGAGAGAGAGAGAGAGAGAGGAGAGAGAGAGAGAGAGAGAGAGATAGAGAGAGAGAGAGAGAGATAGAGAGAGAGAGAGAGAGAGAGAGAGAGAGAGAGAGAGAGAGAGAGAGAGAGAGAGAGAGAGAGAGAGAGAGAGAGAGAGAGAGAGAGAGAGAGAGAGAGAGAGAGAGAGAGTTGTATATTACTATGTGCTCACGCTACTCATAGTAATACAATGTGATGTAGTAGTGTGTACAGTCATATTAGTCTTGACCATGGTCAATGGCCATAAAACTGGTAATAACATTGACATGGAGACATGAATTTTGACCGTCTTGTTGATGGACATAACACGGGTAATAACATTGACATGAATTTTGACAGTCTTGTTGATGGACATAACACTGGTAATAACATTGACATGAATTTTGACAGTCTTGTTGATGGACATAACACGGGTAATAACATTGACATGAATTTTGACAGTCTTGTTGATGGACATAACACTGGTAATAACATTGACATGAATTTTGACAGTCTTGTCGATAGTCAATTCAGGAGCTTGGCTACACACGCTTAAAACAAAAATACATGTAATTATACATATTATGATTATGCGGACATTTGGAACTTCCTTTTTATGCTTTCGTGAGATGGGAATCGTTAAGGGGCGTAGTTGAATTGCCTAGAAGAGAAAGAAGAAAGCATAAATGGAGAAGGAAAATTGATTCCAGCGGGTGTTTTTTTCTTTTTGTTATGAGGTCCAGACTAACAGGTTGTTTCACAAAGTTGTTGTCAACCTACGTCGCCATCTCATATTGTTTAGGCACAAACACTTTCAATTCACTTATAGCCGCAAGGTGTTCTTCATAGTTAAAGTTTAATAATAACAGTTTGATATTGAAATTTAACCGGGACAAAAGGCTGAATCTACATAACAAAAAAAACTAGTGCTCAATGAAAATTATATTGATTATAGAATAGCCTATGTAGAGCGAACGAACGAAATTACTGCACCATGATAAAGTTTAACAAATCTTCTTTACTTTCATACATCTTAACAAAGCTCCAGTGGGCGGCCTTCCTGATGTGAGTTTTGTTTAGGTAAGGTTTTTGCTTTTAGTATGTACATGAGTAAGTGTCAAAATAAAGTTATCCTATGTCATTGAAAAGTTTGTGTCGTCCTTGGTTGCCATGGAAACGGTTGTCATTTGGGATTTTGACCCATGTTTCAAAATCTATCTCCTCACTTCGTTTTGGATAAAATCAATCAAAACCTCAACTATGCAAATCGTCATTTCCATTCAATATCTAAAGAGTGACGTCGGTTTTTAGAAATATTTTGGATAGGCTTTGTTTAATGAATTTTTTAAGATAATATATATCGTGTATATACAAAATGGCATTTTTATTGCAAAACGTTTACAAGATATAAAAACAAAACGACATCATTCTATTCACATTGACAAGAGGAACCTGTGTACCAAATATAGTACAAATCGTTTGATAAATGGCGGAGGAGATAGAATTTTAGTGTGAAGAAAACTACTTTTTGAGAAGAATGCAAGTAGATCAAATAACATAAAACAAATGCTTCAGACCAGTTACCCTTCTTGTAGCAGCCCCTTACACTTTCGACAGTCTCTGGCATTGTTACGAATGTAAAGAGGATTGTAAATCTAGGTTTAGATATGCACTGGTGTTAAAACAGACGTCAAAATGACCAGTTGTTTTGTTTCATTCCTCTTTTCCTATGTTTGTGCACATGTTTACATCACGCTGACACGCCTCTTACGTCACTCACTGTTGGGCCAAATGGAAGTGGGTGTGGGTGAAAGCCAAGCGAAAGTGGTGTTGCCACATTTGGCGATTAGCTGCCAATACACACGTTTTTACTGCCGTCTTCTCAGTCAGTGTTTGGGTAATTGGAGTAAAAATTGTGACTGTTTTTACCTGCTCCCACCTACAAAATGTTTTGTAACAAAACAATTATACGTCATATGGACAATTTCTGCCATAAACTTGTACATAAATGATCATTCTACCCAAACTCGCCAATCGAGGTGCTTTCAATGCTTGGATAGCGGGGCTCTTTTCAGGACATAATGGTCTATCTTACATACTGACCATTAATGTTGAAGTCATTATGTTAGACTGCCAGGTCATTGTTCTTTATGGCCATATGTGTGTGTGTGTGTGTGTGTGTGAATGTTTTAGAGTAAATCTGTCTATAGGTAAAGTGTTTGTATGTGTCTATACCAGGCAGTGGACAGGTGAGCACCTGTACGGGGAGTAGATGATCCCGCCCTCCACGAGTCTCCTGCTGCCTTGCAGGCAGGTCTTGGCTGACCAAAGGCTAAGGGAGTTAAGCCTGAAAGAAAACAACCTGCTGCCTTGCAAGCCGGTCTTGACTGACTGAAGGCTAAGGGAGTTATCTTGACAGAAAATAACAACCTGCTGCTTTGCAGGCTGGTCTTGAATGACTAAAGGCTAAGGGAGTTAACCCTGACAGAAAATAACAAGGCCCAGTAGGGGCCTCAAGGTGGCAGCCCCACCATCTACCTAGGGTACAGTGGGCTAATCCCCTACTTATCCAAAACAACCGGATTCAATGTAATATATACAATGATATACCCTGCTTGAACTTTCGAAGACGATTCTGCTACTAGATATTTGGAAATTTGTAAGCCCACGGCTATTAGAGGTAAATATTAAACCAAAAGGAAGAGAAATTAAATTATTAATAGCTTATGGACCAAACGAAGATGCCCCCAAAGAAGAAAAAGATATTTTCGAAAATGATTTACAAATAGCTGCAGAGAATCTTAAACCCAAACAGGAATTAATGGTTTTAGGAGAGTTAAACGCTAGAGTAGGCAATAATGTAGAAACATCAGGAGGAGTAATAGGTAAAGAAGAAGAGACAACAACTTTTCCAAATGGAGAGAGACTAATAGATTTTTGCCTAAAGAATAACATGAAAATAGCTAACACATTTTTTCCTCATAAAGATATCCACAAATATACAAGAGTAAATGAAGACAGATGTGAAAAGTCAATCATAGACTACATAATAGTTAGCAGCTCCCTTTTTTACAGTACAATGGATGCTAGAGTAAGCAGAGGAGCTGAAATATTTAGTGATCATCACCCAGTGATAGCCAAAATGAGATTATTAACTGAGGAAAACAAACAGGAAAGGAAAGAGAAGAAAATTACTAAGCTCAAAATAAAAGAACTAAATAAACCAATATTAAAACAGATGTACCAATCGAGGATAAAAAGATCTATGAGTGAAAGGCAGATGGATCTGAATGAAAGCACAATAGAGGAAAAGTGGCAAATATATAAAGAAGCAATCCTCAGTTGTACTGAAGAGGTCTGTGGAAGGAAACAAATTAAAGGAGATGGGAAAAGGACAGCATGGTGGAATGAGAATGTCAAGACTAAGATCAAAGAAAAGAAAGATGCCTGGAAGAAATACTTGCAAACAAAGAGACCAGAGGATATGATAGATTGCGTGAGTAAAAGAACTATCGCCAAAGAGGAAGATAAGAAAGCAAAACAGGAATAGTGGGATGAGTTTGGAAAAAGACTCCAAGAGAGCTATCAAGGTAATCAAAAGCTGTTCTGGGGAGCAATGAAGAGCATGAGAAAGACCAAAACATGCCCAATACGACAAATTAAGAACGCCAAAGGAGAAATAATGAAAGGAGACAGTGAAATCATAGACGCATGGAGAAAGTATTTTCAACAATTACATAATCCCTCCAGAACATATGAAACAAGGAGTACAGATAAATTATTAAGAGTAACAAGTAATGGAGTTGAAACAGCTGAAGATGTAGATATCTCAATGGAAGAACTTCAAACAGCTATAAGAAAAGTGAAATTAGCAAAAGCCCTAGGAGCAGATCATGCTTATCCAGAAATGATTAAAAACCAAGGGAGAGAGGCAGAAAAACTACTACATGCAATATGTCAAGAAGCATGGAAGTCCAAACAGGTGCCAGACGACTGGAGAAAGGGAATGGTAGTACCAATACACAAGAAAGGATCAACCATGGAATGCTCAAACTATAGAGGGATATCACCACTTAGCGTACCAGGAAAAGTATATGCCAGGATTCTGGAGACTAAGGAAAAGAGTAGAGGATCAGATTGAAGAACACCAGAGTGGATTTAGACCAGGAAGAAGTGTACAAGACCACATGTTTACAATTAAACAAATAATAGAAAAATTCCTGAGAGTGAGAAACATTGACTTGCACCTGTGTTTTATTGACGTAGAAAAGGCATTAGACACTGTGAGGAGGAACGACCTATGGCATTCCTTAAAAGAACATAACGTAGAGCAAAATTTAATAGAAGCCATTAAAAGTTTTTACAATACACCAACATGTGCAGTGAGAGTAGCTGGAAATGTATCTGAGGAATTTGATGTAGATATAGGAGAAAGACAGGGTTGTATCCTAAGTCCTCTTTTGTTTATCATATTTATGGATTCAGTCGCAAAGGCATCCTCAAACATGAAGACAATGAATGTAGGTATGTGGAAACTCAAACCAGTAAATATATCAATGCTTTTATTTGCTGATGATGTAGTTCTGTTTGGAAAATCAGAAAGGGACCTCCAGTCAAATATCAACATAAGGAATAATGAATTAAATAAAAGAGGAATGAGAGTAAATGGAAAGAAAACAAAAAACAATGCTAGTAACTAGGGAAGCTAAAACACAAAATCTTAAATTAGGCAGGGAGCATTTAGAACAAGTTCAAAGCTACAAAATTACTTAGGAGTAATGATTAACTCAAAGGGAAAACTAAGAGAAAAAATCAGCCACAGAATCCAAAAGGCAAGTGCAATATATAACCACATAGGAAAGGCATTCATAGTTTAACAAGAATTGTCAAAAAACAACGAAATGGCAGTATACAACAGTTTATTGTCCTACTCTCCTCTATGGCAGTGAAACCTGGATCTTAGACAGTAGGGAACACAGTAGAGTGCAGGCAGCCGAAATGAAATATCTAAGAAGAGTAGTAGGGAAAACTAAAAGTTTTGTGTTGTTGTTGATATTGAAGTGTCTCCTTTATTCTGTCTCTAACTCCAAAGAGGTTAGTCTGCCCCCCAACCCCCAAAAAAGAAAGAAAAAGAAAAGAAATGAGGCAACTCATGACAACCCTACTAATAGTAGCAAGGTGGGGAGGGAGGCACTTAGGTTGTACTCAAAATTAACCTTGAGAACATTTTTCAATAGTTGGCGGGGTTTGAACCCACGACCTTTGAATTGAGAGAGGTCAACACCTTGTCTCTGAACTACCGAGTTCCTTGCGGAAATTAGAAGCCATGTTTCACCGTTAAATGATCCAATATTGTTGAGGACGTGCGTATCTCATAACCCTGCAGGGTTGGAGAGACATTGCCCAATGGACAGTCGATCTAGTTACAAGTCTCCTGTGGGACTCGATAGTCCAGAGGCAAGGAGCCGGTCTCTCAACCGAAAGGTAGTGGGTTTTGAGCCACCTTTTTGTTTCTCTCTTTCACTTATTCTTTCATCTTGTGGTATTCCCCTTTATTCACTCTGAGATCACTGCATATGATGGATGTGGTAAATTGCAGTCAAACAAACACACGCACAACAAATCTCAATTGGTGACAACGTAATTTGCCCTGCCTTCACCCTCATAATAACAATAATAATAATAATAATAATAATAATAATAATAATAATAATAATAATAATAATATAATAATAATAATAATAATAATAATAATAATAATAATAATAATAATAATAATAATAATAATAATAATAATAATAATAATAATCATAATAATAACAATAATAATAATAATAATAATAATAATAATAATAATAATAATAATAATAATAATAATAATAATAATAATAATAATAATAATAATAATAATAATAATAATAATAATAATAATAATAATAATAATAATAATAATAATAGTAATAATAATAATAATATTAATAATAATAATAATAATAATGATAATATTAATAATAATAATAATAACCATAATAATGATAATAATAATAACAATAATAATAATAATAATAATAATAATAATAATAATAGTAATAATAATAATAATAATAATAATAATAATAATAATAATAATAATAATAATAATAATAATAATAATAATAATAATAATAATAATAATAATAATAATAATAATAATAACAATAATAATAATAATAATAATAATAATAATAATAATAATAATAATAATAATAATAATAATAATAATAATAATAATAATAATAATAATAATAATAATAATAATAATAATAATAATAATAATGCATTTATTGAACGCCTCTCATCCACCGAAATACTCGATGACGCTTTACAGTAAAATACCATTGACACAATTACAGAGTGTAAAGAAAATTGCACAACATCAAAAAATAAATTATGTTAGTTACAATCTTAAAAACACTAAAAGTTTAATGAAAAGTGAAACAGCTTTTAAACTAAGGAACAAAAAGCTTTCATAAAAAGTTTGGTCTTAAGATTCGTTTTAAAAACTTGAAATGAAGGGCTGCTTCTTGTTTTGAAAGAGATAATATATATTATTCCATAGAAGAGGGGCAGCTTGACTGAACGACTTTTCAATGAAAGAGGATTTTTTTAGTTGACAGAGGGAGTTTGATGGTCTCCCTTTTTTACAGTATATTGGATGCAAGAGTAAACAGAGGAGCAAAAATATTTAGTGATTATCATTTAGTGAAATTGAGATTACTGACTGAAGAAAACAAGCAAAAAAGGAAAGAGAAGAAAGCTACTAAACTCAAAATAGAGGAACTAAATAAAACGGTAGTAAAACAGGTAAACCGCTCTAGGATAAAAAGATTTATCAGTGAAAGACAGTTGGATCTGAATGATAGCACAATAGAAGAAAAGTGTCAGATGTATAAAGAAAAACTCCTTAGTTGTACTGAAGAGACCTGTGGTGGTAGTGGTAGGAAACAAATTGAAGGAGATAGGAAAAGAACAGCATGATGGGATGAGAATGGCAAGACTAAGATCAAAGAAAAGAAGGATGCCTGGAAGAAATGCTTGCAAACAAAGAGACCAGAGGATAGGATACATTACGTGAGTAAAAGAACTATCGCCAAAGAGGAAATTAGGAAAGCAAAACAGGAACAATGGGAAGAGTTTGGACAAAGACTTCAAGAAAGCTATCAAGCAAATCAAAAGCTTTTCTGGTGACGGGGGAGGGGCGATGAAGAGCATGAGAAAGACCAAAGCATGCCCAATACGAAAAGTTAAGAAGGCCAAAGAAGACAGTGGAAACATGAAATCATGGAAATTAGCATGATACAATCCATATCTACAATTACTATAAATAAAGATGATACAATCCATATCTACAATTACTATAAATAAAGCATGATACAATCCATATCTACAATTACTATAAATAAAGCATGATACAATCCATATCTACAATTACTATAAATAAAGCATGATACAATCCATATCTACAATTACTATAAAAATAAAGCATGATACAATCCATATCTACAATTACTATAAATAAAGCATGATACAATCCATATCTACAATTACTATAAATAAAGCATGATACAATCCATATCTACAATTACTATAAATAAAGCATGATACAATCCATATCTACAATTACTATAAAATAAAGCATGATACAATCCATATCTACAATTACTATAAATAAAGCATGATACAATCATATCTACAATTACTATAAATAAAGCATGATACAATCCATATCTACAATTACTATAAATAAAGCATGATACAATCCATATCTACAATTACTATAAATAAAGCATGATACAATCCATATCTACAATTACTATAAATAAAGCATGATACAATCCATATCTACAATTACTATAAATAAAGCATGATACAATCCATATCTACAATTACTATAAATAAAGCATGATACAATCCATATCTACAATTACTATAAATAAAGCATGATACAATCCATATCTACAATTACTATAAATAAAGCATGATACAATCCATATCTACAATTACTATAAATAAAGCATGATACAATCCATATCTACAATTACTATAAATAAAGCATGATACAATCCATATCTACAATTACTATAAATAAAGCATGATACAATCCATATCTACAATTACTATAAATAAAGCATGATACAATCCATATCTACAATTACTATAAATAAAGCATGATACAATCCATATCTACAATTACTATAAATAAAGCATGATACAATCCATATCTACAATTACTATAAATAAAGCATGATACAATCCATATCTACAATTACTATAAATAAAGCATGATACAATCCAATCTACAATTACTATAAATAAAGCATGATTGCATATCTACAATTACTATAAATAAAGCATGATACAATACATACTACAATTACACACACACAAACAAACAAATGTAATGCAGGAGCCAACCCAGGATTGCCACCACACAAACAAAAACAAATTGCAGGAGCCAACCCCCTTTCCACACGCACACCCTATGATGCGTATAAATGTCAGTTTTAAAAGTCTCCGTATAGTTATACAAGTATATGGTTAAGGGGAGGAGCAGGTCTTGGAGTGAAAATGTTCCAGTTCGTTCCTATCACTTTAACTTATGTATAGGTGTAATGGGCATTGTGTACTGAGTTGAAATATGTCGTTGTTTTTTTTCCTGACGCTTCCGGTTGCCATGGAAATGGCGTGCATCTTGGATTTTGCCCCCAAATTTCACCAAGTTCATTATCGATAGGCTTTTTCATTTTTCAACAAATTACTTTCAAACTTGGGCACACCTTATTTGTTACAATATCTAAATTTGATCAGATCAGATATTTGTTTCATTAGTAAGTTTTGATTGATTTTATGAATTTTTGAAAATAGCATATGAGAACAACCAAAAATATACAAAAATATTGTAAAACAAATTCCATTTTTCCAAAACTATAATACATATTTAAAAAATCATCCTATCATTTCTTTGTTTTCCCCTACTTATCATCCGTACCAAATTTCATGAAAATACATTGAAAAATAAAAAAGTAGATAGGAAATAATGAACAAAAAGGACATTTTGAGAAAATCTTATTTTTCTTTTATTTTCTGTTATTTGAATACATTTTTCTCTCATAAACCTAAGACAAGAGAAGAGTAGGATACTACTTTGAAACATCATAAAACCATGAGATGCTCTCAACTACTTCTTATTGACACTGTTTCAAGTGCACCAGTTCCTTTTTACTCATATTGAGATGGTGCCTTTTGATAATAGGTGCGTGGAATATCCGGCGGATCCAATGCACTATTCATAATCGATTGTATAATAGCTGTGTTGAAATATAGGCCTGTATTCTTTCTAAAAAATTCGTATAAATTCAAAGAATCGATACTGAGCTTCTTTTATGATATTATTATGACGGGAATGAACTGCTCTATCCACTAGTATGATAGACTAGATTTGTCCTATTTTTGGCAAAAATAGCATTCCCGGAATCTGCCCTCCCCCCCCTTTAAAGAAGTATCACATCTAAGAAATGTCAGAAAAATATGCATCTATATGTATAAATCACAGTGTTAAAAATACCATACATCAATAAATAAAACACCAAACCATTAACACGATTTTTTAGAAAAAGTTCAAGAAGTTAAAGATCATGTTAGTCGAAAGTGAAGCGGGACAGCTCTATGTTTAATCTTGCCTACGGGTACATGCTCATACTGTGTGTATATATATATATATATATATATATATATATATATATATATATATATATATATATATATATATATATATATATATATATATATATATATATATATATATATATATATATATATATATATATATATATATATATATATATATATATATATATATATATATATACGTTTCCAATTGTTATCAGAGTCACTAAAATTTAAGATTTCAAGCAGTACACATCAACATGGATACACAACTCATGAAAATCAAAAGTCCTACGGACCTCACATGGCAATGTCGTCTGTATGCCGGTCTGGCTAAGACTGAGTGCCGCATTCACTGCTTTCCGAGCACCGGACCCTTTTACTTTTACGCCGAAACTACTGTAGTACTACTACTACTAATACTAATACTAATAATAGTATCACATCATCATGCTGTGTACGTCGGCGGGTCAGCGCTACAGGCAACTACGACAGGCGAGTGAGGCAGTAGGCCTTCAATCACACGTTTAGCTCCTACGGCCAATTTGTCCCATGATGCATTGCGCGCTTTCCCAGATCGGTGGTAGCTCTTTTGCGTGGCTGTTTTTGTTACTAGTCAAATGCTATTCGTTGCATAGTGACAGCAGAAGACGTACGCCCTGACTTTATCACTTAAATGTTAGGGTGACCACATATAAAAAGCTTATCACTTAAATGTTAGGGTGACCACATATAGAAAACTTATCACTTAAATGTTAGGGTGACCACATATAGAAAACTTATCACTTAAATGTTAGGGTGACCACACATAGAAAACTTATCACTTAAATGTTAGGGTGACCACATATAGAAAGCTTATCACTTAAATGTTAGGGTGACCACATATAGAAAACTTATCACTTAAATGTTAGGGTGACCACATAGAAAACTTATCACTTAAATGTTAGGGTGACCACATATAGAAAACTTATCACTTAAATGTTAGGGTGACCACATAGAAAACTTATCACTTAAATGTTAGGGTGACCACATATAGAAAACTTATCATTTAAATGTTAGGGTGACCACATATAGAAAGCTTATCACTTAGATGTTAGGGTGACCACATATAGAAAGCTTATCACTTAAATGTTAGGGTGACAATATATAGAAAGCTTATCACTTAA
This sequence comes from Doris montereyensis, assembly GCA_037039925.1. Taxonomy (NCBI): domain Eukaryota; kingdom Metazoa; phylum Mollusca; class Gastropoda; order Nudibranchia; family Dorididae; genus Doris; species Doris montereyensis. The sequence goes on along the minus strand of JAXRKP010000376.1, from coordinate 57,693 downwards.
ATGTTACGGTGACCACATATAGAAAGCTTATCACTTAAATGTTAGGGTGACCACATATAGAAAGCTAATCACTTAAATATTAGGGTGACCACATATAGAAAGCTTATCACTTAAATGTTAGGGTGACCACATATAGAAAGCTTATTCCGCATCGGAATTTAAGAAAGACGGCAAAGACTGAGAAATCTAAAACATTTAAGAAAGACAGAGAAGACAAAAACACTTAAGAAAGACAGAGAAGACGAACAAATCTAAGAAAGGCAAAGACGACAACATTTAAGAAAGACAGAGAAGACGAACAAATCTAAGAAAGACAGAGAAGACGACAACATTTAAGAAAGGCAGAGAAGACGACAACATTTAAGAAAGACAGAGAAGACGAACAAATCTAAGAAAGACAGAGAAGACGACAACATTTAAGAAAGACAGAGAAGACGACAACATTTAAGAAAGGCAGAGAAGACGACAACATTTAAGAAAGACAGAGAAGACGAACAAATCTAAGAAAGACAGAGAAGACGAACAACATTTAAGAAAGACAGAGAAGACGAACAAATCTAAGAAAGACAGAGAAGACGAACAAATCTAAGAAAGACAGAGAAGACGAAAAATTTAAGAAAGACAGAGAAGACGAACAAATCTAAGAAAGACAGAGAAGACGAACAAATCTAAGAAAGACAGAGAAGACGAAAACATTTAAGAAAGACAGAGAAGACGAACAAATCTAAGAAAGACAGAGAAGACGAACTAATCTAAGAAAGACAGAGAAGACGAACAAATCTAAGAAAGACAGAGAAGACAAAAACATTTAAGAAAGACAGAGAAGACGAACAAATCTAAGAAAGACAGAGAAGAGGAACAAATCTAAGAAAGACAGAGAAGACGAAAAACATTTAAGAAAGACAGAGAAGACAAAAACATTTAAGAAAGACAGAGAAGACAAAAAAATTTAAGAAAGACAGAGAAGACAAAAACATTTAAGAAAGACAGAGAAGACAAAAACATTTAAGAAAGACAGAGAAGACAAAAACATTTAAGAAAAACAGAGAAGACAAAAACATTTAAGAAAGACAGAGAAGACAAAAACATTTAAGAAAGACAGAGAAGACAAAAACATTTAAGAAAGACAGAGAAGACAAAAACATTTAAGAAAGACAGAGAAGACAAAAACATTTAAGAAAGACAGAGAAGACGAAAACACTTTAGAAAGACAGAGAAGACGAAAATATTTAAGAAAGACAGAGAAGACAAAAACATTTAAGAAAAACAGAGAAGACGAAAATATTTAAGAAAGACAGAGAAGACGAAAATATTTAAGAAAGACAGAGAAGACAAAAACATTTAAGAAAGACATTTAAGAAGACAAAAACAAAAATATTTAAGAAAGACAGAGAAGACAAAAATATTTAAGAAAGACAGAGAAGACAAAAACATTTAAGAAAGACAGAGAAGACGAAAACATTTAAGAAAGACAGAGAAGACGAACAAATCTAAGAAAGGCAGAGAAGACGAAAAATTTAAGAAAGACAGAGAAGACGAACAAATTTAAGAAAGACAGAGAAGACAAAAACATTTAAGAAAGACAGAGAAGACGAAAACATTTAAGAAAGACAGAGAAGACAAAAACATTTAAGAAAGACAGAGAAGACAAAAACATTTAAGAAAGACAGAGAAGACAAAAAACATTTAAGCAAGACAGAGAAGACGAAAACACTTAAGAAAGACAGAGAAGACGAAAATATTTAAGCAAGACAGAGAAGACAAAAACATTTAAGAAAGACAGAGAAGACGAAAATATTTAAGCAAGACAGAGAAGACACAAATATTTAAGAAAGACAGAGAAGACAAAAACATTTAAGAAAGACAGAGAAGACAAAAACATTTAAGAAAGACAGAGAAGACAAAAACATTTAAGAAAGATAGAGAAGACAAAAACATTTAAGAAAGACAGAGAAGACAAGAACTTTTAAGAAAGACAGAGAAGACGAAAACACTTAAGAAAGACAGAGAAGACGAAATATTTAAGCATGACAGAGAAGACAAAAACATTTAAGAAAGACAGAGAAGACGAAAATATTTAAGAAAGACAGAGAAGATGAAAATATTTAAGAAAGACAGAGAAGACGAAAATATTTAAGCAAGACAGAGAAGACAAAAATATTTAAGAAAGACAGAGAAGACGAAAATATTTAAGCAAGACAGAGAAGACGAAAACATTTAAGAAGCAACAAAGAACGAGAAGATAAAAAAAATGAATAATAACGGACCAGACAAAAGAATTGAAAAAAAGATAGAGCTGCCGAAGATCTTTAGAAAGACAGAGAAGACGAAGAAATTGAAGAAAGACGGAAAAAAACGAAAAAGACAGAGAAATGTGACAAAATCATAACAGAAAATAAAGGTGTAAAAAAGGCTTCAAAGACATGAAAGATAAGAAAGATGACAAAGATTTAAAAAATAAAGAATGACATAAGGGGATAAAAATACATAAAAAAGAAGACGAAAAATTGAAGAAAGACGAACAAGATTATGGTACCTAGGGTTTAAGCGGATCACTCCCTTATGGGCGACTCATGAATGCCTCTGACTAATTGGAGAGGGGTTGATGGGTTCTAAGGGACAAAGCTGGGAAATTTCAATGGCCATCTGGGCCTGCCCACCCTCGATCGCCAAAAATAAGGTTATTCTCATGAGAGCGTAGCCCAAAATACCTCAAATGACCAAGAGTGAACCTGCTCCCGAGATGGAATTGGGCGAGCCTCTTCATTGAAAGGAGGGCTCCCATTATGCCCAATGTAATTCAGTGGAGCCAAAGCGATCGCTGATGGATGAGTTCAGCCGCAGACATCCACAACTGGCCTCGAGCCGTTGAATCTCAATTTCAAGGGAAGAAAGATGGAAACGACAAAGAAACTAAAGATAACCGGAGAAGATGAAATGATTGAATAGAGGCCGAGGAGGCGAACAATTGAAGAATGACGGTATAGATGGAGAAGACGAAAAAAATGAACAAAAACGGAAAGGACGAAAAAATTGAAGAAAGACGGGGAAGACAAAACAATTGATGAAAAACGGAAAAAAATGAAATGATTGAAGAAAGACAGGGAAGACGAAAAAATTGATGAAAGACGGAGAAGACGAAAAAATTGATGAAAGACGGAGAAGATGGAATGATTGAATAAAGGCAGACAAGACGAAGAAATTGATGAAAGACGGAGAAAATGGAATGATTGAATAAAGGCAGAGAAGACGAAGAAATTGATGAAAGACGGAGAAAATGGAATGATTGAATAAAGGCAGAGAAGACGAAGAAATTGATGAAAGACGGAGAAAATGGAATGATTGAATAAAGGCAGAGAAGACGAAGAAATTGATGAAAGACAGAGAAAATGGAATGATTGAATAAAGGCAGAGAAGACGAAGAAATTGATGAAAGACAGAGAAAATGGAATGATTGAATAAAGAGAGAAAACGATGAAAGACGAAGAAATTGATTGAATAAAGGCAGAGAAGACGAAGAAATTGATGAAAGACGGAGAAAATGAAGAAATTGAAGAAAGACAGAGAAGACGAAGAAATTGATGAAAGACGGAGAAAAAGAAATTGATAAAAAGACAGAGAAGACGAAGAAATTTAAGAAAAGACGAAGGTAAAGAAGGAGAAGACGAAAAATTGAAGAAAAACGACAAGACAAGAAAGATGAAAACATTGAAGAAAACGACAGACACAGAGAAGACGAAAACATTGAAGAAAAACGACAGACACAGAGAAGACGAAAACATTGAAGAAAAACGACAGACACAGAAAGACGAAAAATTGAAGAAAAACGACAGACACAGAGAAGACGAAAACATTGAAGAAAAACGACAGACACAGAGAAGACGAAAACATTGAAGAAAAACGACAGACACAGAGAAGACGAAAACATTGAAGAAAAACGACAGACACAGAGAAGACGAAAACATTGAAGAAAAACGACAGACACAGAGAAGACGAAAACATTGAAGAAAAACGACAGACACAGAAGACGAAAACATTGAAGAAAAACGACAGACACAGAGAAGACGAAAACATTGAAGAAAGACAGACACAGAGAAGAAGAAGATATTTGAAGAAAAATGACAGAGACAGAGAAGACGAAAACATTGAAGAAAGACAGTAAAGCCGAAGAAGATGAAGAAAAATGAAGAGAGAGGAGAAGACGAAAAAATTGAACAAAGACGGAGAAGAAGAAAAAATGAAGAAAAAGAGACGAGAAGACGAAAACATTGAATAAGAAAGACGGAAGAATACGAAACAAAAATTGAAGAAAGAACAAACTAAAGAAAATCGAAGAAGAAGACGAAAAGATTTTAATAAGAAACGAACAAATTGAAGAAAGACGATAAAGACGAAGAAAGACGGCAAAAACAAACAAAAAATTGAAGAAAGACGGAGAAGACGAAAAAAACGTGAAGAAAGACGGCAAAAACAAAAACAAAATTGAAGAAAGACAGTGTTGTAGAAACGAAACGCGAATGTAATGTTCCTGATACGAAACGAAATGTGTTAAGTTTTTTTAGGTTGACAAGAATGAACATGGCCGACAGGACACTCATACAACTTTGATCTGTGACTTTGTGTTCAAGTTATTTCAGTCTAGCAAATGTTCGTGAACATTTGGTGCCGAAACCCGGGAACTAAACCTGGCTAGTGAGTGCAGGATGTATTGAGATCGCTGATTGATTGATCTATTGCAAACTTGTGATAAACTATTGTAGATTGACTTGTGTTTGATTTAGGCTGATGTGTGTAACCAGCCATGAGTACATTCGATATGTCATACGAAGTGAATATTTGCACCAGGTAAGATTACTTGTATCTTTTGGGATATTACCACTGCCTGGTGCAAATATCTTTTGAGATATAAACCCACTATCTGGTGCAAATATCTTTTGAGATATTACCTATATCTTTTGAGATATTACCTTTCTGGTGCAAATGAGATATTACCCACTATCTGGTGCAAATATCTTTTGGGATATTACTTTCTGGGATTACCTAAATATCTATCTGGTGCAAATATCTTTGGGTATTACACTGGTGCAAATATCTTTTGGGATATTACCTATCTGGTGCAAATATCTTTTGGGATATTACCCACTATCTGGTGCAAATATCTTTTGGGATATTACCCACTATCTGGTGCAAATATCTTTTGGGATATTACCTACTATCTGGTGCAAATATCTTTTGGGATATTACCCACTATCTGGTGCACATATATTTTGGGATATTACCCACTTTTGGGATATTACTATCTGGTGCAAATATCTTTTGGGATATTACCTACTATCTGGTGCAAATATCTTTTGGGATATTCCCACCACCTTCTTTTGTAGATCTAGATCTACTTGTTGCTGGGACTGGTTTTATCCCAGCCAAAATTGACATGTAATTGATAGATCCATTTTCATTCGCTCTTGTGTCCACAACCCCATAGCGTTTCATTCACAGTAATCACAGTTACCGCTTATTGTTTTCACAGTGAACTTTTGATAGAAGACCTGGTACAAGTATCTTTTGGGATATTCCCACCACCTGGTGCAAATATCCTCCTCCTATAATATTCTATATTTATCACTCTGTGATTAAGGCGAAATATGACAATAAGTGACAACTCCACTAATAAAGACAGAACAAACACGTGACGTTTCGGGTCTAACCGAAACGTCACGTGTTTGTTCTGTCTTTATTAGTGGAGTTGTCACTTATTGTCATATTTCGCCTTTGACTTCACTCCACTGTGGCTCCTTTGTATTATTCACCTGTGAGTGAGTGTCCTGTCGTGACCTACATAACATGTTAGACATCGCAGATCGACGGAGGACAAAAGCCAAAAGCCAACTGTTGTCAATTGAAAATTCGTGCTTTTCATCGCTGATGTCGCTTGTTCGTCGGGGTCGTAACAATGTGTGTTGTTGATTTGTGTGAAGACAACAACAATAGTGTATAATATTATAATGTTATCTTTGGATGACCGTGAATTAACTGTGTTTTCAACTAGAAAATAAATAATATATATGGTCTCATTGAACCAGGTGACTGGTGTCATATACCTGGGAAGGATTTGATATCCAAAGGAATACCAGGTGATGATCTTGTGTCCTCCAAATTGTGGCTTAATGGACCTGATTGGTTAAGCCATGGTAGACCTCATGAAATTTTTGATCATGCTGAATATGAAGTGGATGATATGGATTTGGCGGTTGAATCACTTCTCTCCAACCAATTACTTGCTCAGTCAGAGCCAGTGGTCATATTTGAGATATCCAGGTGGAGTTCATTTCATAAGGTTATTGGCATTATTGCATGGGTGTAGAGATTTATTCAGAGAACAATAACAAGATGACCTTCAGTCTCAAATAACGGTGTAGTTTCCAAACTAAGCCTTCATGAACTTCCTTTAGCTGAAGTCAAACTGATGCACTACGTTCAATGTTTGTTTTACCTGAAAGAAATCTGTACTCTGTTGTCAGACCAAAGTGTTCATCAAACGTCTTACATCTGCAAACTGAATCCCTTTATGAATCATGATGGCTTGATGTGTGCTCAGAATAGGCTTCAATTCTCAGACTTTTCCTTTTAGGAGAACTTTCCTATAATTCTGCCTAGTGGTGACCTGAGCGTGTTACTGTTACTGATTAGACATTATCATCTTAGCATGAAACGTGCTGGCGTTGATACGATGATCACAGCTATTTGAGCTAAGTATTGGATCGTTGGGTTGAGAAGATTAGCAAAAGGTGTCAAGTCAAGGTGCATCCCATGTCAGATACAAGATTCTGCAGCTTGTAATCAGAGAGCGGCGCCTTTGTCCCAAGAGAGAGTGCAGAGGGCGCCGCCATTCTCAGTTTGTGGGATTGACTGCCGGCTCACAGAGTACGAACGATAGCAAAATACACCCATGTACATACACATACATAATTATATTACTTTCAGGAAAATCATTTATCATTATATTTATATAGTCATTAGTACAGATACGAAATAATGTATGGCACTAGCCAATAGAATTAGAAGCAATGGTTATCAGAAGAAAACGTGCTCTACAACAAATCATTCAAGAGCAATAAATGACCCAACAAACTCCTTTTATCTTTATATGAAAAGTAAAGGAGAATAGGAATGAAAGTGCAGCATGATACATACCCACTCAAAATGATTAAGAGAATAACGGTAATGACACAAGATACCATGAAAGCCCCATAGGAACAAAGACGAGACAAATACAGCGAATAGAGCGTAGTTAGCTCAATTGGTAGCATGCGGGTTCGATCCCTATGGTGGTCAAGATTTTTTCTGTCTATTCCTTGTATTTGTCTCGTCTTTGTTCCTATGGGGCTTTCATATCATCTTGTGTCATTACCGTCACGTCCGACGTGTCCCTTACCTCACTGTTTGTCTTTGTTCCTATGGGGATTTCATATCATCTTGTGTCATTACCGTCACTTCCGACGTGTCCCTTACCTCACTGTTTGTCTTTGTTCCTATGGGGATTTCATATCATCTTGTTCATTACCGTCACTTCCGACGTGTCCCTTACCTCACTGTTTGTCTTTGTTCCTATGGGGATTTCATATCATCTTGTGTCATTACCGTCACTTCCGATGTGTCCCTTACCTCACTGTTTGTCTTTGTTCCTATGGGGATTTCATATCATCTTGTGTCATTACCGTCACGTCCGATGTGTCCCTTACCTCACTGTTTGTCTTTGTTCCTATGGGGATTTCATATCATCTTGTGTCATTACCGTCACGTCCGATGTGTCCCTTACCTCACTGTTTGTCTTTGTTCCTATGGGGATTTCATATCATCTTGTGTCATTACCGTCACGTCCGACTGTGTCCCTTACCTCACTGTTTGTCTTTGTTCCTATGGGGATTTCAGGTCATTTCCGTCACTTCACGTGTCCCTTACCTCACTGTTTGTCTTTGTTCCTATTTTCATATCATCTTGTCATTACCGTCACGTCCGATGTGTCCCTTACCTCACTGTTTGTCTTTGTTCCTATGGGGATTTCATATCATCTTGGGTCATTACCGTCACTTCCGACGTGTCCCTTGCCTCACTGTTTGTCTTTGTTCCTATGGGGCTTTCCTTTCATTTCCGTCATCCGATTGTCCCTTTACCTCACTGTTTGTCATTTTCACATCTTGTCATTACCGTCACTTCCGATGTGTCCCTTGCCTCACTGTTTGTTTTTGTTCCTATGGGGCTTTCATATCATCTTGTGTCATTACCGTCACTTCCCTTGACTGTTTGTCCCTATGGGGCTTTAAATCACTGTTTGTCTTTGTCCTTACCTCACTGTTTGTCTTTGTTCCTATGGGGATTTCATCATCTTGTGTCATTACCGTCACTTCCGATGTGTCCCTTACCTCACTGTTTGTCTTTGTTCCTATGGGGATTTCATATCATCTTGTGTCATTACCGTCACTTCCGATGTGTCCCTTACCTAACCGTGTGTCTTTATCTAAGAGAATAACATGACATTCAAAAGCAAAATTGAGCACATTTCTTGATTTTACTGGTAATAAGTAAATGTACAGTTAATTAAAATAAATCATTACAAAATCTTTTAAATCGTATAATTACTACTGTGACAGAATGAAATGATATCACAGAAGAACCAATGTCATTATTCTAGTTTTATGAAACTTTTGGATCTTTTTCTTTATACTGAAGTCTTTACAAGTATCAGTTGATTTCTTTGAGTAGTTATTGAGCAAGATATTTACAAATGATTGCAGTCCAATGACAAAATATTGATTCAATATCTCTACCGCATTTTAAACTTTCTTTCTTTCTTTATCAGTTCCCATTCTACCTTTCGGTATATGGGTTCAGATGCCCGAGAGGATCTTTCTCCAGGATGCCCTGTCCTGGCATTTTCTGTTTCCTTCCTAAAAAAAGTTAAATTGCTATGCTTCAATATCTCTTAAATATCTTCTTCCCACTTTCTTCGAGGTCTGCTTTTTTATCTTTTACTTTGGGCTTTAGCACTGTATACTGATATAGCTATTCTATTGTCATTCATTCTGTTTACACACCCAAACCATCTCAATTGATTCATTTCTATCTTAGTTTTTGTGCCATCGGCTTTGGTTTGTTCTCTTATTATTGTGTTTCTGATTTTGTCTCTTTTAGTTTTCCCTACTACTCTTCTTAGATATTTCATTTCAGCTGCCTGTACTCTACTGTATTCTCTACTGTCTGGTCCAAGTTTCGCTACCATAGAGGAGAGTAAGACAATAAACTGTATTATATTCTGCCATTTTCGTTTTTGTTCAAAATTATTGCGTACCTACAAATGCCTTTCCTAGATGGTTATATATTGCACTTGCATTTTTGATTCTCAGGCTGATTTTTTCTCTTAGTTTTCCTCTGAGTTAATCATTACTCCTAGGTAATTTTAGCTTTAAACTTGTTCTAAATTCTCCCTGCCCAATTTAAAATTGTATTTTTAGCTTCCCTAGTTACTAGCATTGTTTTTGGTTTTCTTTCCAGTTACTATCATTCCTCTTTTATTTACTTCATTGTTTATAATGTTAATATTCAACTGAAGGTCACTTTCTGATTTTCCGAGCAGAACTAAAACATCGGCAAATGAAAACATTGATACATTTACTGGTTTGAGCTTCCACATACCTACATTTGTTTTCTTCTTTTTGTGAGGATGCCTTTGCGATTGAATCCATAAATGTGATAAACAAAAGAGGACTAAGGTGCAACCCTGTCTTACTCCTATATCTACGTCAAATTATGCAGATATATTTCCAGCTACTCTCACTGCACATGTTGGTTTATTGTAAAAAACTTGTAATAGCTTCTATTAAATTTTGCTCTACATTGTGTTTTTTTAAGGAATGCCATAGTTCGTCCCTCCTCACAGTGTCAAATGCCTCTTCTAAGTCATTAAAACACAGGTGCAAGTCAATGTTTCTCTCAAGGAATTTTTTTATTATTTGTCTAATTGTAAATATGTAGTCTTCTACACTTCTTCCTGGTCTAAATCCACACTGATGCTCTTCAATTTGATCCTCTACTCTTTTCCTTCGTCTCAATTCCAGTATCCTGGCATATACTTTTCCTTGAACGCTAAGTAGTGATATCCCTCTATAGTTTGAGCATTCCATAGTTGATCCTTTCTTGTGTATTGGTACTACCGTTCCCTTTTTCCAGTCATCTGACACCTGTTTTGATTTCCATGCTTGTTGGCATATTGCATGTAGTACTAGTAGTTTGTTTGCCTCTCTCCCTTGGTTTTTAATCATTTCTGGATAAAATTGATCTACTCCTGGGGCTTTTCCTAATTTCATTTTTCTTATATCTGTTTGGATTTCTTCCATTGATATATCCACATCTTCAGCTGTCTCCTCTCCATTACTTGTTACTCTTACTAATTAATCTTTACTCTTTATTTCATACGTTCTTGAGTGATTATGTAATTGTTCAAAATGATTTCTCCATAATAATATTGGTATAGCAAAGAAAGAGGTCAGTAAGTAAGAGAAGTCATAAAGGAGACATAATAACAATATTGGTATAGCAAAGAAAGAGTAAGTAAGAGAAGTCATAAAGGGGACATAATAATAATATTGGTATAGCAAAGAAAGAGTAAGTAAGAGAAGTCATAAAGGGGACATAATAATAATAACGGTATAGCAAAGAAAGAGTAAGTAAGAGAAGTCCACAATGTTACAAAACCAATGTTTAGAAGTACCGGTAAAGTGTGGGTTTTTTAAATCCCAGATTTGAGTCAGTTTACACCCTTTGATAAATGCTGGTCACTGATATTAGCTATATGATATGTAATAAAATACCCTCATTTAAAACTAGATTAGAATTATAAATAAAGACAAAAAGATGCTATGAAGAAACATTTTCTTTTGTCCTTTTCCAGTTAATAATATTGATATGAATGTCATTCCTGTTTTTTCACTCTTTGTTCTCTGTCTTAGTATTAAATTACTACATGTTTTACATGCTACAAATCTCCAGTAGTTCCTCTCTTCCTCTTTCTATTGCTTAACATTATTATCATAATATTATTATGTCATTAAGCTGTTATTAATAAACTCAACATTTTGATTATAACGTCTGTCGTAGGAAATATAATTACTGTCCTTTAAAAAAAAAAGATCATGTCCCATGTCACAATTGTTTCTTGGTGGTTATTTTGAGTCTAAGAAGGCAAAGGTGCGTCCAGTAGGGCAGGAGCAGGTTGATACCAGGGATGCGAGCTTTGTGGATTTTAGGGAGGAGATAAAAACACGGTTTACCGAGTTGGCTGTTGTTTAGGTGTAGAATTTTTCGCTGTAGGTGGTAGAGCTTTAGAAGTAATTAGTTGGTTAATAGTAAGGACTACTTCATCATTGTTAGCAAACGTGTTATCGGAGGGACGGGAGATGTAGAACTTGTACGTGCCGGTGAGTTGACCTTCAGCTTCTTGGATGTATAGTTGCTTGCTCCATACGACCACAGCACCGCCTTTGTCCGCCGGTTTTATAACAATGTCCATGCGCGGGCATAAATCCAATAAGGTTTTGTTTTTCGGTAGCAGAAAGGTTGGAGTGGCGGAAGGGTTTTAAAGTGGTCTTGTCAAAATCTTGAATGACCCTTCGAATAAAAAGGTCTCAAGTGCAGTCGATTGACCTGCCGGGGGTGTCCAGATGGATTTAGTGGGTATAGAAGGAAAAGTGTGGAGTCCGTGGAGGAGTTGAAGTCAATGTCTGGGAAGTGGTAACGGATGTTTTCCAACAAAGAGCGGATTTGGTATCTATCAAACGATGGCTGTAACGGAACAAATTTAAGACCCTTTTCCAAAACAGATCGCTCGGGTTGACTGAGTGGGAGATTAGGCGTACCACAAACAACCAGATTAGTAGCAGAGGGCTGGTAATGCAATTAGGCCCTTTGCTGCAGTCATTATGGAATGGCCTGTATTGGAGAAACTGGTTTGCAACTCTCCAACAGATTTGGCCATCACGGGAGAGATGGTGAGAACTGTGAAACAAGCCGGTGCCTTTGCATTTTAAGGGACCAGGACATTGAGGTACCCATGACCTGAAAGTATGCAGTCTCAGGCCATGTACCGGCAGTGCTGAGTCTAGGAAGTCTATAGAGAACCAACTTATAGTAAAATTGGACACGATCAACCCTGATGCTCTGAACATCATACACCAATTCGCATAATTTGCTCTGGAGTAACTCCCATAGTCGGGCACACGCTATCACTATCCCTGACCATTCATCATCCTTCACCCTACCCCATCTACCCCCCCCACCACCCCCATGAAAATATCCCACCTTCACCCTGCCCTCCCCCCCCTCCCCCACCGTTTCCTATCCTAGGCAAAGTTTGGTCCCTCTGCCAGTCCCATCCCCCGTGTTCTTATCTATGGTAGGCTTTTTTGCACAATTTTTCACGTTCACCACATTCCGAAGCAACTTTGCGCGCAGTTTCATACCATTACAGAATACACACAACTTCATCACTTTGAATCTTCCAGCTTTCTGTTTTTCTTCAGACATCACATTGAGTGATGCCTTATGTAGTACTTGGATCTAGATCTAGATTCTAGATATTTCTCGTTTGTTGTCTGACGAAGGGTTATACCCGAAACGTCACGTGTTTGTTCTGTCTTTATT